>MTQE01001260.1:3276036-3300744 GCA_014337955.1 Aspidoscelis marmoratus
GGGGGGGGGATTTTTAGGAAGCAGGGACTGAGGGTACCTCCATTATCTTTCTCTGTGGCTGGAAACACTTGGCACAGTCCAAGGTTTCATACACACCTCTGTAAATTTTCTTTTTCTCTATTCAGAACCTTTCTATACTTCTGAGGGGAGAGCATTCCAAATTGTGGTGCCACCGCAGAAAAGGCCCTGCTGTGTGAGACACTACAAGATGGCAGCCACAACAGAATAGCCCTAGATGACTGCAACAATTGTACTGGTTTATACTGGCGGGGGGGGTGGGGAGAAGGTGTATCCTATATATCCATATAATATGAAATCTATATAGATGTGCTGGCTCATTTTTCCCAGCACCAAGTTCTGTAAACATTTTCTTTGGGCCCCTTTAAACTCCTCCGATGCCTTGCTTGAGGAAGCCTGATCTCAATTTTGCTTTCATTCATCTTGGAATCAACTCTTCTCTACGGGGGAATCCTGGGTTAGTTTGGCACGGGTTGCCAGCCAGAGAGAGAGAGAGAGAATGAGTGCCATTCTTCAGGGCATCCTTCACTCCTTCTGGTCTCATTGATTCTGGCTCCGTGGCATGTGCACACTCTCTGGCCCGCCCGCCCGCCTGCCACCCCCGCACACCACTTTAAATCCGTTGACTGGATAGGGCCAAAGCTGACGCTCCGGGATTAGCACAGACGCAGGATTTAACATTTCAGAAGGACATGTGGTGCCGGAGCAGAGCTGAACAGAAGAGTTCTCCCCTGCCTTTCCCCCCTCTTTTCTCTTCTTTTTTCTCCTGGGTTGCCTGAAGCCGTGATCCCTTTAAACATGCCAGCCAAACCAATCGAAGGACCCTTTCCGGCCCAGCCAGGAGGGAAAGGAGTGCTTTTCTAATATGGGACCCTTGGAGGTCTGGAGTATGAAGATCCAGAAATAAGATGAGTCTCCACCGGTGCCGGAATGAACCCGGAGTGGCCTGTAGCCAGACAGCAGAATGGAAAGGGAACCTGCTTCGCTGCTCCGCCTCAGAGGAAGCCATAGGTATCTTCTGTCTTCTATCAGCCCAATATGTGAGCAGGGGTAGACTCCCCGCCGTGCAAGGAGGACAGGGCGCCTGGAAGGAACCCTAGTAGTCCTCAGTCGCAACGCCTCCGAACCCATGGGTGTTGATATCTCCAAGGAAGCTCCTAACGGCATGAATGAAAGACCTTGCCTTGCCTTCTCTTTGCCTCATAGGGGACAAATACAGAACCTAGAACAATGTCCGGCGTTTAATTGACCTGCGGATTGAGGACTCTTTGTGGGCTTTTGTTTTCGTGGTTTGCGTGTCCCTTTGGCACGATTTCCGTATGCGCTCTGCTGGAATTTTGCAGCTGCCCTGCCTAGGTCTCTTGGAACCAAGGTGGAAATAACTGCTCTAAACCAAGAAGTGCCCTTGGCCCGCCCAAAATGGATCTCTCCCGGTCTCCTTTACTCTACAACAAATTTTCCGTTGCTCGCCTGGCAGAAGAATTCTTCTGGATAGGAGGAAGCATTGTAGCCACCCCAAAATGGAGAATGGGCCAGATAGGTAAGGCGATGGACGCGCCCAGCTGTTCCTTCCACGCAAGGCAATAGTTTTGGGAGAAAGTTGGTATTTAAGCAGTTGCCCCAGTTTGTCATTGTGGGCAGGGTTGGCCTGAGAGCAGCAGACAGCGATTGCAGGGCTTCCGTATTTCTTCTTTAGAATTTGTAGTGAGAGGATGGGTTTCAAGAGCATTGCTTGGGGTTTAAGTACCATTCTGATCTCCTACCTGAGCTCTACCTGGCTTGCAATCCACCTTTGGACCCACCCAGGTTTTGTGAAATGAACTGTGGTGTTGATATATGCAAATATTCTCTTTGCTTTTCTCTTGCCTCGCTTTGATGGCAGCGATCTGAGGACCCTGTACCCTTTTATCTGACCGCTAATTTCATTGCAAGAAGGAGTTGCCTATAGGACAGAAGAGGCTTAAAGCCTTCCACCTTTTATGGGTTCAGACCAAACATTCCAGCCAAAAGGTTCTCAGAAATCTCTGCAGGTGAAATAGTTCAGCCCCATGTTAGCTGAGGTCCATGTTATACATCAGTTCTGATAAAAACCATTTTCCATGTTGGGTTTATCAAACTGTCCCACCCCGCACCCCAAAATGCGGACCACGTTCCTTGGAAAATATAATGTTGCTTGTATGTGGTTGGTGAAACATGACTTCCTTTGCTATTACGGTGTTTTTTAAGCAACAACAACAACACATGACTTTCATTCAGCGTAACTGGAACGATGTGGCTTCGCTTGTTTTAATACAATCCCAGGAAGCTTCCGTAATACAATGTGACTTCTGTGGTGCATTGATATGGACCCCCCATCCACAGCACTGATGACATGCTAGTGGGATTGGGCTTCTCCCTGCAGCAATGGGAGACTGTCATAGAGGACAGGCGCATGAATGGCTAGCTAAGTACGACCTCCAGGTGGAAAGACAGTCAGGAGGCCTCTGAAGGCCATCTAAAGGGAGCAGGAGAAGATTTTGGCTTGATCTTCTGCTTCAGTTGACCAGAGGCAATTGGTGGGCCACTGTGTGCGATGGGACGCTGGACTACATAGAATGTGGCCTGATCCAGCAGGGCTTAATTCATGGAGGACAGTGTATTGATGTCTACTAAGATGGATACTTTGGTACCACCTCCAGATGGAGAGATAGGCAAGATGCCCATCTGCAGAGATTCCAGAGCAAGTGAAGGTTTCTGCTTGGGATGCCCATAGGCAATCAGTGGACCACCGTGTGAGACAGGATGCTGGACGAGATGGGCTGTGGCCTTGATCCAGTAGGGCTCCTCTTAGGTTCTTATGTACCAGACTGGGTCCCTTCTGCTGTGAACTCAGATTGGCAGACTGGGTTTCCTTCTACAGTGCAACGGACGCGTGTTGGTAGCCTGGACTTGGGTCTTCATGGTTCCCCTTACCACACTTTTCCATAGGCAGTTTTGCATAACACACTTTCTCCTGCATAGATTACAGAGCAACACTGTCATATGAGGGATAGTTGCCTTACGCACAGCTTTATCTTACGTTCCACCTGGTCTAACCTACTCCATGCAAGGTGCAGTTGCTAGCCGTGGGTCCTCTGCTGGTTGAGGACTCCTGGCCAACCCGTGCGATGGGAGCTCTTTGCACATGTTGATTTGTAGGTCATGTTGAAAAAGTGGGTGGAGACGGCTGTTAGGCAAAACTGTGAGCCAATGTGAAGTTGACGTCCTTCTAGGATTAATATTTGAATGAGAGGAGTAATCTCCATCAGAGGTCCAACCTTTTTCCCTTTACAGAAGGTAAATGTACTCCTCCAGTGAAGCTCCCAACCTGGCTGTGGCTTTCTCCCCACAACTCCCCTCTGTGTTTTAGCACAACTGTGCAAGGAACTCCAAAGCTTTCAGAGGAGATTAGACAAATTTGTGGTGACACAGTGACACCCTGGTGGCTGCCAGGTGACCTTTTTATCTTAATCGGAGGCAAGCAATTAAGGGACAATGGGACAATGTAACCACAGATGTAATTGCAGCAACTTCCACAAAACAACCTTTGGAAGCTCTTGCAACTGATAGTGTCTGCTGTATGTTGCGTCTCAGAATTTTGCCAGTCAGTCTACCAGGGCCTTATTAGCTCTGGGGGAGTGGCCCCCATGCAGGCTGAGACTAAGAACCCAAATGGAGTTCCAAATATATAAACACCATATATGGTCAACGTGAGTCGGTCCCCAGGATGCGTTGCTCACATTAATTTTATTTAAGTCACTTTCCAAGCCAGCCTACATATATTAGACTGTCCTAAAATGTAATCCTGTTTTTATTAAAAACAAAAAGAGAAAGGGTGCGTCCCCATGATCAAAATACTCTGAGGCGAACCTGAGTTTGCCTCAGAGTGTCCGCATGGAAAGCCTCTAATCCAGGCTACATGTGAGACAAATGCCACAAATCTGTGGCGAAAAAACCCAAAAACCTTTGCAACTGTTGTCACTCCAAATTAGGAAGGCAAGCATGTATTATCTTGAGTCATGGGGACGTTCCCGGGTTATTGGGGGAGGAGTTTGGCAATCGGAGCATTAGCAGGCAGGGTTTCGCTGTCCCTGCTATGCGCACTGTGATCGCAACTGCTTGGGGATCTCTTGAAAGAAATTCTGCTGAAAGAGAAGTGATGAGCTCCCATTTGCCCTGCAAGGGTCTCTCCAGCTACAAGCATGATACCCCCTTCCCTGATCGCCTCATCGGCGTGGGCAAAGGGCTTGATTTAGCGCACAAGCGCTGCTTCGCCTTAATGAGTGAAGTGCTTGGGGATCTCTTGAAAGAAATTCTGCTGAAAAGAGAAGTGATGAGCTCTCATTTGCTCCGCAAGTGTCTCTCCAGCTACAAGCATGATACCCCCTTCCCTGATCGCCCGATTGGCAAGGCACGCGTGGGCAAAGGGCTTGATTTAGTGCACAAGCGCTGCTTCGCCTTAATGAGTGAAGTGCTTGGGGATCTCTTCAAAGAAATTCTGCTGAAAGAGAAGTGATGAGCTCTCATTTGCTCCGCAAGTGTCTCTCCAGCTACAAGCATGATACCCCCTTCCCTGATCGCCCAATTGGCAAGGCACGCGTGGGCAAAGGGCTTGATTTAGCGCATAAGCGCTTGACAGCCCTTGGCTTCCCTGCACTCAGCTGAGCAAGATCAGAAGCTTCTGTCAAGCAGAGGTGCGCTCCTCTGCTATAATGATTGAAGCACAGCCGCGGCTTCCAGCAACGAGCCGCGTGAAGCCGCAGGGGGTTACCATGATTTTCATGGGTACAGGCAGATTTGTCTTGAACCCGCGCTGTCCTGAGTCACATGGGGACATCTTAATTCGAGCTACAATTCACGTTGGGGCTGCCCCAAATGCACCCCAGAGTAAACGGAGCCCATGGGGATGCAGCCAGAGAGGAATTACATAAACAACAGATGCACAACACCACTGTTTGAATTGATATTGTTTTTTAACATGTTGGATTTTAGACGTTGTGATGATTGTTATTGTTTTATTATATATTGTTATTTGATGGTGGATTTTAAGGTTGTAACCCGCCTGCATACCTTCGGGTATAGGGCAGGATAGGAATATAAATAATAAATAAATAAATAAATAAATAAATAAATAAATGTGGATGAAGGCTGGAAATGTGTGCAGTTTCTAGGGTTTCCTCATCACGGTGCTGTTGAGAACAGAACCCGTCATCTGGCCTCCTCTCTCCACCAGGAAAGAGTCGTTGGGAGACCGTGTCAGGCACGGCCAGACAATCCATTCTCTGTAAGCCTTCTCTGTAGCCTAGAGAAGCCATCATTCACCGTTGTTTAAGCTCTCTGTTCTGGGGAGGAAGGCTGCCAAGAGCTGCGTTCCAGTTGCCACCGGGCGGAGGGTGGTTGGTTACCCAGAGACAAACGGCTCTGACAGCGTCATAGTTGTGAAAATGAGTCTTTACCACTATACTGTGGGTGACTCCTTGCTTCCTCTCCAAACTCCTAGGGCCTTTTTGCACTACAGCTGAATGGCTGTAGGGCAGTCAGGCTAGGACACCTGGGCACGGATTCCCCATTCACACCTAGGCAGGTAAGGAACACGTGGGCACATGATCCTACCTGCCTACGTGCAAAAGGGGAACCCTTCCCCATGTATCCTAGCCTGAAAAGGCTGGCATGGAGGCGGGACGCCCCTTCCAGGTCTCCTGCCATTGGGTCAGGTAAGACCCAGGGGTGGGCAGGCCTGTCCGGTCCCTTCCCCAGTTCCCATGGACTCTAGGGGACAGGATCAGATCCCCTGCAGCCCGCAGCCTCCCCCCCCCCGGGCACAGGTGTACGTGGGGACATGCACACGCGCAGGGCACTTACCTTGTGCTCACTGGGTTCCAAAGTGGCCAGCGCAGCCGGTGGCGCTATGCCCCTGCGCGCCCCGCTGGCTCTGATTGGCTACATCTTGGTGGTACATCTTGCATCTTTTTAAGGTTACTTATTTCTCGAGAAGGATCATGTTGGCCTTTATTGCACTTTGCAGAACTGTCCTTTAAGAACCCGGAATGTGCAACCTGGGCAACTGAAGTGCTGCTTTTAAAATGCAGGCATGTATTTAAAGTATTCTTTATACCGACTTCTGGTGTAAAATCTCAGAAAGGGGTCGCCAAATCGAGGAAGTGAAAAAGCCTGAAACGTCAATTAAAAGAAGGCAAAATGATTTCCTCTCCCTTTTCTCCCTCTCCGCAGTGGAAAAATGCATGAGCTCCATGCAAGCTGGGACGCAGATGATCAAACTCCGCGGTAGCTCCAAAGGCCTCGTCCGCTTCTACTACCTGGATGAGCACAAGTCTTGCATCCGATGGCGACCCTCACGGAAGAACGAAAAGGCAAAAAGTAAGTGCTGGGGGTTGGGGCCGCGGGACCACAAAGGTATCTGGAATCAGCATCATCCAAGGAATGCCTTCACACCTTAATCACAGAATCATAGAGTTGGAAGGGACTTCCAAGGTTATCCAGTGAGCCAGTTTGGTCTCGTGGTTAGGGAATGGGACTCTTATCTGGGAATACATGGTTCAATTCCACCCTCCCCCATGAAGCCAGCTGGGTGACCTTGGGCTAGCTACAGCTCTCTCCTGAGCTCTCGCAGCCCCACCAACCTCACAGGGTGTTCTGTTGCGGGGATAAGAACAGAAGGTTTGTCAGCTGCTTTGAATCCCCTTAAATGGGTGAGAAAAATGGGGTAGAAAAGCCAACTCTTCTTCACCTTCTTCACCTTCATCTTCACCTTCTTCACCTTCATCTTCTTCTTCATCTGTCCAGCCTCTGCCTAAAGACCTCCAAGAAGAGCTCAGGGGTGGGCGGGTGGGTGGACTGACGGATGGGCAGATGGACAGATGGACGGATGGACACACCTGTGTGAGACACGATGCTGGGCTAAATAGACTGTGGCCTCATCCAGCAGGGCTCCCTGATGTTCTTAACAGATACTTCCATACACTTTGCTTGCCAATGGTATTGGGTGGTTTGCTAGAGATTTTCATAATAATGCTTTTTCCTTACCCAGTCTAGCCCAGAGATTTCTTGGTGGTCTCTCATCCAAATACTAACTAGATCTGCCAGAGGAAGCTTGGTGCTGCCATTTGTCACATATGCCTGAAGCTGACTTAGAAGAAGAAGAAAGGGGAAGGAAGCAGTCCATACCTTCAAGGAAGAGGGGGAATGGAATGGGGGGAAATGTATTGATTTGTTTACTCTAGCTGTTACAAAGCCTGCCTCTTCTTCTGTTCCAGTCTCCATTGATTCCATCCAGGAGGTCTGCGAGGGAAAGCAGTCAGAGATCTTCCAGCGCTACGCAGATGGCAGTTTTGACCCCAACTGCTGCTTCAGCATCTACTATGGAGACCACATGGAGTCCCTTGACTTGGTTTCATCCGGTGGGGAGGAAGCACGGACCTGGATCACGGGCCTTAAGTACCTGATGGCCGGAATTAGTGATGAGGACAGCCTATCGAAACGGCAGAGGACCCGAGATCAGTATCCTTTCATGGTTCTCTTGGGTTTGGGGAGGCTGAAGCTTTCCAGATAGCAACACTTGGAAGGGTGGACTCAAGGCATTTCCACGAGTCCAGTTGGGGTTTGCAAAGTTTGAGTCCCTCGAGCCCAGTTCTCCTGGGATAGGTGCCCTGGGGCCACTCAAAGTTCCCACCTCTTTCCTTGACTCCTTCTAAATGTGGTTGAAGCAAACCTTTGATGAAGCAGATAAAAATGGAGATGGCAGTCTGAGCATTAATGAGGTTCTGCAGCTAATGCACAAGTTGAATGTCAACCTGCCCCGGCAGAAAGTCAAACAGATGTTTAAGGTAAGGCTCCCGTGTCCAGAGTGAGGGGCGGTGGCCTGAATACTTCCCCATCAAGTTGACTAGAGGAGACAGGCAAGATGCCCTGAAGACCGTCAAGAGCAGGTGGACATTTTGTCTTCATCTTGAGATGCTCAGAAGCAATTGGTGGGCCGCTATGTGAGATGGGATGCTGGACCAGATGGGCTGTGGCCTGCTGTATCAAGGCTTCTTTTAGTGTTCTTATGGATTGTTAATTTGACTTCCATTTTGTGACTTAGCACTCAATGCAGGCAGCCATTTTTGTTCTAGTGCCCATAGCGGTTTCTAAAATTTCTAGCTATGCCTCTCACTGCTAAAAATAATTTAATTGATTTAATTTTTTTTATTTTGGATCTATTTTAGCTTTTTTTTAAAAAAAACTTGCTGTGTATCACTGTTTCATAGGTATAACCCACTCTGAGACCTCGTGGTTGGGTCACTTTGGCAGTCAGGCCAGGCCTCTTTCTGTCAGCAGATTGGAAAGAGGGGGTGCAGAGGCTTGATTTCTCTCTTTCCCAGGGGGGCAATAAGGTTGCCTCCCTGGGAAAGAGAGAAAACTCAAGCCTCTGCACCCCCTTAATCCCTTGCTTTTACTCCCTTTTCGAGGCAAGCAATCAGCTTGCCTGGGAAAGGGAGCAAAATCATGATCCTGACGCGGTTTGCTTGGGGATGGCTGAATCCGCCCCCAGCCTGCCCCCAGCCCACATTAGGGTGAATGGCATGGGGATGGCCGAGATTTGATCTCGGTCCCACACATGGTCCCATGCGAGCCCAATCGGTGCCCAAACAGCAGCAAATGGCTTGCATGGGAACACGGCCAGAGTCTACTTAAAAAGTTCCCTCATCCTGCCCTTAACAGAGCCTGAACTTCTGCATAGTTCTACCCAGTACAAGATGCTGAAAAGGACTGTGAATTTGGACGTTCGAATTGAACATGTCAAATGAATATGAATTTTCTTGCATTCAATTCAGTACAAATTGAATACAAATATATATGCGCACATGAGTGTTTCTATCCAGAAGGTTCTGTGGCTGTCTGTGACGTTTTCCTTTGCAATTGGGCCCTGACCCATTTTAGAGTGGAACGAGGAAGCGATTAAAGCAACCCTGGCGATTTGCAGGGCTTTCAGACATTTCAATGTCTCCCTCGGCCTACTGCTGGGAATTCAATCAGAAGAGGAAATGCATGTGGGGCCTTTGTAAGGTGTTGCAAAGTCTTGAAAAGCATCCCCTAATGTCAGCAGAATCTGAAAACCTTGATAGGACTTACAGATACCTGTTTGGGAGGAAAATAATTGCTCTCCACCTCCAAAACGCCCACGCTTGCCATCCTTTGTCTGGGTAGCAGCTTGAAATGTGCCTCTCCCCACTCCCAAAGAAGTGTTTTTTCCTTGTCCAAAACAGTTTCTGTTAGTCCTTTTCACTGGTCTTCTTTCTGGTACCTCTTTCTTGCTGGGAGTTCTCTGATTTCAGTTATAGAGTTACCTTCCTTAAACTTCAGTGTTGAAGTGAATACATTTAATACCCTGGAAGACTTCTAAAAGGGTTAACTTGATCTCAAAGGGTTAACTTGATCTCAAAGGGTTAACTTGCATTTATAGAGGAGGATTCAAAGGGATGATCATGCTGTATTGATTGTCCTGTGCAAACAAAGAAGGGGACCTGTCAGGTTGTGTAGTGGATTCGGACTGGAGTCAGATTACTTGTCAATCTCAGAATAGCTGGACAGACATTCAGAAAAATAAATCCAGAGACAAAGTAGTTCTTTCCTCACTGGAAGGTTCAGCAGCTTTATTTGAGAATCCTTTCTCATATAAACTTCTCCTTAAACAGCAAAAACTAAAGACAAAAAACTTGTTCAACACAGAGCTACTTTTATAGCCCACAAACTGCAAGTCATCGTGAGGTTTCAGAATGATGTCATCTAATTCCTGCAACAGCATGAGACTGAATCACAAGACTCTGAGTCATGAGTTGCTGACTCATTGTGACTTTTCAGTTCCTGACTAACAACCTTCTAAACTGTTTGACCAAACCTGGTCCCAAATGAGGATATTTTGTATAAATCAAACTAAAATTAGTCCCCAATCACTAGATTACAACATATATGGCAAAAAAGGTCAGGGAGGTAGCAGATCAATTTTAGCATTATCACAAAACAGCATAACAAAGAAGCCTTATGCTGTCAAGAAGTTTCATAACCTTATATTTGGGGTAGATTTCCACCCCAGCAAATTTTTTTGTTGTCCTGGGAGGCACTGCATTTATACTAATAATCTAAACTGTGTGCAGAGTTTTCTTCTAGAGCAACCTAAGAATGTACGTCTATAGGATTAAAGCCCACAGAATAACCAGCAAAACGTTCTGCCTAATGTGGATTCAACTTGATCATCCTTGAGCTGTGCCATATTGGTGGATCAAGCTCTGCTTGAGTGATCAGATTGATTTCAAGATGGCCAAATGTGTTATGAGAATCCCTTCTTCCATATCAACCTGCCTGTGCCTTGATCTGGAGGGGAGGCCATCCTGGTTGTCCCACCACCCTCAGTATTAAGAGGGGTGGGCACCTGGAAGAGGGCCTTCTCAGTGATGGCCCCTAGGCTATGGAATAGTCTCCTCCTTGAGGGGTGCCAGGCTCTTTCTCTGTTCATATTTAGGAAGGCAGTGAAGGTGTACCTCTTTGCCCTGGCCTTTGGATAAATGGGAATATACTGTCTCTTCCCACTTTACAGACACAGGCTGCATCCCCAGGCAAGCCGTTTGGCTCTGATTGAGCTTGCATTTGACTGGGCGTGGGAGCAAGATCAAATGTTGCCTGTTCCCATGCCATTCCCAGTAATGCAGGTTGGACACAGGCTAGGTGCAGAGGCAGCCATCTCCATACAAACCACACCAAGCCCTGGCACCGGGGAGCAGCACCATCTCCTCTCCGCCCCCTCTCTCGTTGGAAGCCAAATTGGCGCCACCCTGCCCTGTGCCGCCCGCTGCAAATGCTGCATGCCCCCCCCCCTTAGTGAAGGAGAGAAGCCAGGACTGAATGGCAAAAATAATAATTTTTAAAACCCAGCAGTCTGAGCAAAACCACTACAAGGCTTGGTGGCAGTTGAGCAGTTTTGTACACCTCCGCTTCACCCGGGAACCGCGAGAATACCCAGCAAGTGGAAAATCAAGCCATTGTCATGGCTGCCTTGGCGATCGGGAAATGGGGGTCGAATATTTACCATGGAAAGGGGAGAAAAATCAAGCCATTATCCTGCCTGCCTTGGCAACTGAGGAAGGAGGTGGGGCAGCAAAGGCCATTGGATCCCCCCAGTATATTATCTGGCATCCCAACCAGCCTGGGTCCCAGGAGTCAACCACTTGGCTGGTTGACCCGGTTAGGTGAGAAGAATGGGGAAGGGGAAAATGAGAAGCTGGAGACAGAGATACAGGTGGAAAAAGACATCTTTTTAATACTGCAAGGAGTTTTTATAGAGGAAGAAAAGGGGGCGTGGGGGGAATGACATCGAAACAACATCAGGGGAGTTGATTGGATGAAGGCAGGCAGGGAGGCAGGCAGGCAGGCAGGTTAGAGGTCCCTGGCGATGTCAAATCCTGTGGTCAGCCATGGGAAAAACTCAACCGGAAGAGAAGGAAGTTGTCTTTGACTCCACGTGTTTGAAAATCGCCATTATCCAGACTCCATTATAGCTACAGGCAATTTGAATGGAGGGGAAAGGATTTCAGGACCTGGACAGCTCCAAGCTGGAGTTTTTCCTCTGTACTAGCTTGAGAATCAAGGTGGGGGCTGGAAGGGAAGTCAGGGAAAGAAGGCTGGGCAGCTTAATGGTTACTGCATCAGAAGGTAGGCTATAGTGCTATTTCAGTAAGATCTGCAATCAGACTGATTTTCCTGAATTAGATTATGGAGGGTTTTCACCCTGATATATCAGGGGATAGTGGAGTTGCCACAGATACGTCTGGGAATTTCACCATAGCCCAGACATACTTAGCTGTCCCCTGTCTGGATGGGTCATTAAGAACATAAGAACCTAGGAAAAGCCCTGTTGGGTCACACCCATCGAGCCCAGCATCCTGCCCCACACAGGGGCCCACCAGTTGCTTCTGGGCATCTCAAGCAGATGGCCTTCAAGTGGCCTTCAGAGGCGCCCTGCCTGCCTCTCCAGCCTTGAGGTGGCACTTAGGCATTCATTCTAGATAAGAATATAAGAGAAGCCCTGCTGGATCAGACCATAGCCCATCTAGTCCAGCATCCTGTCCCACCGATGGCTTATGAGCATCTCCAGCAGAAGACAAGGGTAAAACCTTCACCTGCTCTTGAGTCCCAGCAATGGTCCTAGAGCCAATCTTCCTGTCTCCCCAGTCTGGAAGATGTTCCTGGGCACCCAATCTAGTAGCCATTAATACGTCTCTCATCCATGAATTAGCCTTTCTGAAAGCTGTTTAGGCTGGTTGCTGTCACCACCTCCTCTGGCAGCAAATTCTATAAATCAGTGATCCTCTGGGAGAAGAAATCCTTCCCCTTGTCTGATCTGACTCTCCCACCCATAAGGTTCATAGATGCCCCCTGGTTCTAGTGTTGTGTGATAGAGAACAGAATGAGTTTTGAACTCCAGGCTCTTGGCTTTAGATTGGATGAAGGCAGAGCCCTCAGCATCCTCACGACAACTTTGTCAGATGATTAATTGCACTGTCTTTCAAGGACGAGAATAGAGGTCCACCAACTGCTCCGTTCTTCTTCCTACCAGGAGGCAGATACTGACGACAACCAAGGTACTTTGGACTTTGAAGAGTTCTGTGCTTTCTATAAGATGATGTCGACCCGACGTGACTTGTACCTCCTCATGCTCACCTATAGCAACCACAAGGATTACCTGGATGCTGATGACCTGAAGCGCTTCCTAGACACAGAGCAAAAGGTGAGGGTTGTGCAACGCTTCTCCTCTCTGTACTGCAAATTCAGTGGGTCTCCCTTGAGCTTCCCTGCTTTATGTGGGTCCTGTTCTCCAAGTGGCAGCCAAACCAGAGGCCTTGTAGTTTGCAATCACTGAACATCTGGGCTTGTGCATCTGCCCTTGCAGGAGGCTTTTATGGCCTAGAAACTGCCCAGATGTTGACCTATTGCCCACTAGTGGCGGTGCATGAAATCCTGCACCACAAGCAAACTAGCTCTTTCTTGAAACTTACCTGAAGCATCTGGCTGGTAAACATTCGTATTGTTTCTGGTGCAAGGGCGTCATTAGAGGTGCTGGTTCACATGACCCAAACACCACTGCCCATGCGCAGAGTGTTATTGTCACCATGACAATGGCGCTGCAATCAAGATGGCGGCACCCCGTGAGCAATCAGACGTGCGCCCAGATGGAGGTAAGTTTCCGAATGCGTGGGAGTTAGGCTGACATGGACTAGCATTCCCAAGTGAGGACGCTAGTACACGCTAGTCTGTTATTCACTTTCCCCATCCAGTGGACTAAGTGTAGAAAGGCACAAAGATTCACATCGCTGGATCTTACTGGGGCGATCAGTTCTTTTACGTTTGCCTGGCGATCAGATCACAGAAAGAAGAGGCTTGTTCCTGTTTGATCGGGGAAGGGGTGTTGGATGGGATTTCCCTGCCCTTTCTCCTATACAGGGGTTTAGCACAGTTTGCATGGGGACAGGTGTATTCAACTTGAGCCCGCACTTTCATCAATCGCATGGGGACGGGTCAATTCGAACTCGACTCCGTATTGGGAATAACCCGAATGCAAACCGAAGTAAACAGAATGTACGGGGATTCAGCCATAGTCTGTTTTGTGGTGGCTCCTACCCGTAAAACATTCTCTCCTCTGATGATCTTGAGCTACCTATTAGAACAGAGTACCTTTTAAGGCTTAGTTTCCTTTGGGAACGCTTATCTGCTTTTTAATCCCACCTACTTATTCGTAATGCATTAATTAACTACTCCAACCTAGTTGTTTTATCTACCCTTGTTTTTAATGTCTCTGTAGCCATAGACTACTTCAGGATTCATTTTCATTAAATAAAAAGCAGTGTATATTTGCAAGAAGTATAATGCACAGATAATGATTACTTCTACTCTGTGATTCCTCTAAAAAAAATAGCTTACCCCATTAGAAATGACTACTTATTTCAAAGAGACACTTTTAAACTTCCCTTAAAGTTCAAAACCAGCATTTTAGTCCTGCCATCTCTGTCTGCAAGCCTGGCCTCAAAACTTTTTCTTGCTGCAAACTCTAGGATATTTCTGGGAAAGCAACTTCCTAACTTTAAAACACAGACAGCAGAACTTAAACAGATTTCTGGACAGATAATTCCACAGTTTCCACTTCAAAGTGACATTCAAAACGTCTGCTGTGTCCCCAATGTGATTTTGTCTCCACTTAAAATACATATAGGACACAAAAGCCACTAATGGGAGAAGAGTCACCTCTGGAGAACTGGAAATCCATCCAAGCACTTACAGACATACTCATAAATCATCTTGAGGGGAGATCTTTTTGGGCATGTTTTAAACTCCACTCCATCATGATATCTCCAGATAATGGCATAGGTGTCTGGAGGAGGAATTGCCAAAAGCCTTGTTATCTTCAGGCAACCAGGAAGTGGGCAATTTAAAGTCATTACCTCCTGCTTGAGAAGTTGATGTCTCTCTCTCTCTCTCTCTTCAGCCCTCAAGTATTTTTTAGGATGCATTTGGATACCTTTAGGATTAGTTTTATATTTACTTCAGTTTTACTCCATTTTCAGTCCACCTTTAAAGTGGGAGAATAGATCAGCAAAATGATGAACCATTTTTCACTCCACATCATCTCACCCCAAGATGAAGTTTCTGGGTGAGGTAATGTGGAAGGAAAACTGCATATATGAGACTGTGGCCAGAACTTCAGGTAGAAATATAGGATTTCTCTAGAGTAGATGTGTAAACTTTGTTCAGATGTCCAGGCACAGAATCTGATAATTGTGAAAGCAGTTTGATTCTCAGGGTTCCTCCTAATTTTACTCAAACTCCCTGTCTTATCATTGCCTCTGCAGGGCTTATCTCTTAGCTTAACAGTAATACCAGCCATCTGGCATCTTTGAATAGTGCACCATAAACCTTTAGGAGGAGAATCCCTTCCTTATCCGACGTTTCCTCCCTCCGTTCTTACTCCTCCTCCCTTATTCTTACCCAGCTTTCATATGGAGGTACCTACTGCCAGAATATTTGGAAAATATATCTAGCATATATATGTACCAGAACATGATTAGGATATTAATGTAGAATACCACGGACAACTTGTAACAGCGCTGTTGCGTTCTCTCATTCTGAAGGCAGATAAAAACTTTGGTGCAACTGGGCCCTGAGTCAATGTAGTATACTGCCTAGAGCAGTGGTTCTCAACCTGGGGGTTGGGACCCCTTTGGGGGTCGAATTACCCTTTCAGAGGGGTCGTGACGAGCCTCCCGCCGCCCTTCCATCCCACCTCCCAGCTGCTCCGCCCCCGTGGTTGGTGGTCTCCACAACATGAGGAACTCCATTAAGGGGTTGTGGCATTAGGAAGGTTGAGAACTGCTGGCCTAGAGGGTTGAGCATAGGAACATAAGAAGAGCCCTACTGGATTGGGCCACAGCACGTCTAGTCCAGCATCCTGTCTCACACAGTGGCCCACCAGTTGCTTTGGGGAGGTATCTTATCATCCAGTCCAGATAAGAACCTAAGAGGACCCCTGCTGGATCAGGCAACATCCATCCCCACCCATGGGTCCACCCTGCCCCAAACCCTGCGTTCAGACTGGCAGGTGGGGCTTTCGAGCTCGGACTGCAGCGTTGTGCGCAGGTGTCCGCCGCGGCCTGCGATTGTGCCACGGTGCATGCCTGCACACAGTGCCTGGTTCGTTGGATCAAACCAGGTGGTCTGCACATGTGCGCATCACTGCCCAACAACCACAACTTCCTGCCCGAGATTTCTTCTGTTTACTGTAGTTGCTTTGGTACAGGGCTTTGCCTTGATGACTACAAAAAGAATGATCACATTCTATTTTTCTCCTCCACATATTATACTTTGATTTTGCACTGAAAGTTAATGGTGCGCTTTATTCCTCATGCTGGCTCTCATTTCTTGTGCACAGACATCCCCGCTCTCATAAAGCATCAGGTTGCTTCTTGACGCCTCCCTTGTAGTTATTTATGCACTGTCAATGAGGTGACAGTAAACTAATCTAACGGCTCCCCGGCTGCTATGCCCTCCTAAATTAATGATGGTGCTGTTTGCATGGCGAGGACAGATCCTTAAGAGTTTCATACCTTTAGCACTGACGCTATTTTTATTTACACCGTGTATGTGCTAGATAAAGGATGGCAGTTCCCATTTCCAGGTGGTC
The DNA here is from genome assembly GCA_014337955.1 of Aspidoscelis marmoratus. Taxonomy (NCBI): domain Eukaryota; kingdom Metazoa; phylum Chordata; class Lepidosauria; order Squamata; family Teiidae; genus Aspidoscelis; species Aspidoscelis marmoratus. The sequence continues at coordinate 3,292,298 of MTQE01001260.1, forward strand.
TATGCAGATCGTGAAAAAATAAATCTACTGCTGTTAGACACCCGGAAGATATTAAATGGTGCATTACGCATGTAGACTTCCCATATTTTTATGTCTTGTATTTATTGCGTTATGTTAGGAGAAATACTAGGCAATTTAAGGGTTTAGATACACATTTTAGGCTGATGGCACTGAATAGCAGTGTTCAGAATATCAAGTACACAGCAGAGGGAGTGCTCCCGTCCATTGCTAATCAAAAGGATGGAAACCCCAGGGAAATTTGCAGTGGCTGGCCAATACACATGTTCATAAGTTTGGCACAAGAGAACAATAGCTTTGGGGGACCCAGGGAGGGAGGAAGGAAAATGCCACTTTCTGAATGACTCAGAGTTTGTAGGAAATACCTCCCTTAATCCTGAACTAAGCTGATCCAGATCTAAGGAATGGGTCCTTCAACTAATCTGGATCTAGTAGATCCGGATTAAGGGAGGTCCTCAATGCATCCCCACGGGCAGTACAGCACCCAATAGCAATGGGTGCTAGCCTGCCTGTACTGGAAACACCGGAGCACCCATGTGGCGAATCCAGATCGACCCACATGGGGCCCGCACATCACCCCAGTTTTTTTGGGGGGACAGGGGGAGCAATCTCAGTAGATGCTCCAGAGATTCTTCAAAGATTCTCCGGAGATTCTCCAGAGCAATCTGCCACAAACTTCGAAGATTCTCTGGAGCCTTTGACAAAGGTCCGTAGGATTGTCATTGCTCTCGCAGGGCGTCCTCTTCGGAGCCTGTGCTATTCTTTGGAGTCATCTTTGGAGATTGTGCACAGGCTTTGGAGCTTAGGGGTTCAGGACACACACGCATCCATGGGTGTGCCACTCCTAGGCCCCATTGTGGAAATGCGCTCCGTATAATCTGGATTTGATGCCTGAAGACCCCATTGTACACCCCTTTAATGGGGTCTACAGGTAATCCAGATTATGGGTCCTGAAGACCCATGTAATCCGGATTTCCCTAGAACTGGTGGAAACAATTGTGGATCTAATGGGATCTGCAGTGGAAATGGGGTCTTCCTGCTCTGAGCCTGGATTGTCTTTGGTGACCTTTTCTAAAAAGCTTTCCACCTGTTCTTCACGCTCTGCTTGAAGTTCCAAAGGTGCCCTTTGAAGTGTTGATCGCCTTGGGCTTTTGCCCTCTGCTCCTCTGAGCAAGTTACTCTTCATTTCCATGTCACTGGCTTATTGATCCCTCCGATGCTGAGAAAGAGGAAAACAAGCAAAGTGGAGCTCAGACAAAGTGGTTTTCTGTGCCATTTGCCCGATTTCTGGCGTGTAGGAAGTGCTCAGATTATTTCAGCCTCCTGTCAAGAACAGTAGATGTTAACTACTCACAGGAATTCTAGAAAGGCGTTCTTGCAGACGTTGGGCGTGCCCCCATGCACGTTTGGTCCAATACTGAACGCGGGACATCCCCATGCATTTTAGATTTGGTCCATGGAAAGCAGACCAAATCACTTCAAACCATGCCAGACCAGGACCAATTTTGGTACCTGAAAGAACAAGTCTTGGCATGGTTTGGGGTCACAGCACGCATTGCCAAGTGAGGCGAGACCGCGCATGGGGACGGTGCCACATTTCATGATCTCGGCAGACAGGAAAGCGGTTTGAGTTTTAAAGCCAAGCCTCTGTCCTGTCAGCCAAGATCGTGAACGGGGGTTGCAGAGGCTTGAGATTTCTCACTTTTCCAGGGTGGCTATAAGGTTGCCTCCCTGGAAAAGAGAGAAAACTCAAGCCTGTGCAACCCACTACTCCCTTGCTTTTACTCCTCTTTCGAGGAAAGCAAGTGGCTTGCCTGGGAAAGGGAGCAAAATCACAATCCCGGCGCAGTTTTCTTGGGGACGGCTGAATCCGCCACCAGCTCACATAAGGGTGAATGGCATCAGGACGCCCAAGATTCAATCTTGGCCCCGTACTCAGTCCCATGTGAGCCCAATTGACGCCCAAACAGCACCAAACGGCTTGCATGGCAATGCAGCCCTTGAAAACCAGCTGTTTGCAATGTTAAACTCACAGGGCGTGTTTTAGACCATTCCCAGACCTTCCCTTGAAAACTTATTTGGCCCATCTTCAGGTCTGACTGCTCACACCTTTTTCATTTTGATCCGTTTTATTTGGCCGCATCCCCATGCAAGCCGTTTAGTTCTGATTGGCCTTGCATTTGACCGGGTGTGGGACCGAGATCGAATGTTGCCTATCCCCATGCCATTCCTGGTAACACAGACTGGATCTGGGCTAGGTGCAGATACAGCCATCCCCATACAAACCACACCAAACCCTGGCACGGGGGAGCCGCGCCATCTCTTCTCTGCCCCCCTCTCCTCATTGGAAGCGGGATTGATGTCACCCCACCCCTGTGCTGTGTGCCGCAAATGCTGCATCCCCACCCCCACCCCAGCAGCACAGAGAAGCCAAGACCGAATGGGAAACATAATTTTAAGAAAATCCAAAGCCTCTACGACATTTGGTGGCAGTTGAGCAGTGTTGTGCACCTCTGCTCCACCCGGGAACCGTGACAACACCTGGCAAGTGGAAAATTAAGCCATTATCATGTCCGCCTTGGCGATTAGGAAACGGGGGTTGGAATACTTGTATTAAAGAGTCTCGTGGGGCAGCGAAGGCCATTTGACCCCCTCATCATTTTGGCTTTAACACCATTTACTCCCCCAAAATCTCAGTGGTTGCGATCTCCAATGCCCAGGGTAGGAATGGTGAGCACAGGACATGAAACCCCACCTCCCACTGACGCAAGCACCAATCTCCTCCCCAAATAGCCTGGGACCGTCCCAATGCACGTGTCCACATGTGGGCATGATGGCTTTCAAGCACTCCAAAATCATCCCTTCAGTGGAACATAAGATCATAGGAGAGCAGGAGAAGCCCACGACCAATTTAGTCCAGCATCTCATCTCACCCTTCTGATTGCCAAGGCAGGCAGGATAATGGCTTGATTTTTGTTCCAGTTCCAAAAAATTTCAACCCCCGTTTCCCGATCGCCAAGGCAATCATGAAATAAAGACTTGATTCCCCCCACCTTTTAAACTTGGTGGGCATTCTCACGGTTCCCGGTGGAGCGGAGGTGCGCAAAACTGCTCAAGCGCCTAACTGCCGCTAAACCTCGTAGCAGCTTTCGGTCTTCTAAAATTATTTATAAATTTATTATTATGAAGTAAGCTTTATTTTAACTTTTTTTTCCGTGCCACCCAGCCCAGTCCTGGCTTTCAGTGCCGCTAAGGGAGGGGGGATGTGGCACAGGGGTGGGCTGACGTCAATATGGCTTCCAATGAGGAGAGAGGGGGCGGAGAGGAGGTGGCGCTGCTCCCCCGTGCCAGGGTTTGATGCAGTTTGCATGGGGATGCCTCCATCCATGCCCAACCTGCACCTAGCCTGCATTGTCAGGAATGGCATGGGGACAGGCTGGGAGTTATCTTGGACCCGCTTCCGGTCCCTTGTGTTCCGATCCTTCTCCGAATGGCTTGGACCTCATTTCTCCAAGGATAATATTTCAGTTTCTTATTCTTCCTGGAGAATTTCAACAGGCTTCCTCTAATTTTATTTCCAGAGGGTTCCAATTTGTGGTTATTGCCCATTTTCTCCTGTGCATCTGATTCCCGGAATGCCTGCCACATGGGCTTAATTCCTTAACAAGACAAATCAAAATTGCGCAAGCCTGCCTCTGGTTTCGCCTTGCTGGGCCGAGCCATTTGCCGCGTTTCTTGCCGTCCCTTGGGCGCAAGACGCCACTTGGAATGAAGCTGACCTAGAAAACGCCATCCATGCTTTACATTCGGACGAGGATAAGCTGGAAAGCGCTGATAGGATCACAGCTTTTGCAGTCGTTAGCCTGACTCAATGAAAGTTGACTTTGATTGGCAGGAATGGGAATCACACCGGGCAATTGGAAGAGGGGAAGTGATATCAAGCCACACGGCTAGAAAGCTCTCAACAACTGGGATGTGTCTGGTGAAGAGGGAGGCCGGTTTCTTCCCAACTTGCCCCCTCCTTTTTCTTTTCTTCTTTTAAGAAAAAAAAATCTCTGTTTTGTTTCTAGATGGTTAATGTAACTAAGGAGCATTGTCTGGAAATTATCGATCAGTTTGAACCTTGTCCAGAGAATAAGCAGCAAGGATTTCTTGGAATTGATGGTAAGTTTCTCACTCGGTATTTTTGTGTTTATAATGGGCAGTACCATAAGTAGTCTGTTCTTGTGGCTAGAGTGCTAGACTCTTATCTGCTAGTCTCCTGGTTTGATTCTGCAGTCCTCCAGGAAGGCAGTTGGGGGGAAGAACAGGAGGTTTGTCAGCCGCTTTGAGTCCTCTTAAATGAACGAGACCAATGGGGTAAAGAAGGCAACTCTTCTTCTTCTAATACTCTATTCTCTTGCTGGAGGTACAGGAATCTTTCTTCCACGGTCTTAACCGTCCTACATTTTGGGGGGATCAGAACCTGTTGAACTTCATCACCCACCCCACGCCACCCCATCATGTTGGTCCATGCTGCTGAGCATGTAGCCGAATGGTTTGTCCATTTGTCCAGCCTTCAAATCGTTTCTCAAATTCTATGGGTACTGTATGGGAAGCATTTCTTCAGAACATCACTTAAGAAGTGGCCATCAGTTTGCCATCAAAGGCCATGGATTTCGGCATCTTTATTGAAGGAGAATGAGTCATTTTCTCCTTCCTTTTAATTATTGACCCACAACAGTGCAGGTAAAGAATTGTACATCTGATAGATCGGTGGCCCTTACTGGTGAGCCAGTTAGGGCTCACCAGTGGTTAGGGAGTCAGACTCTCATCTGGGAATACTGGGTTCAATTCCGCCCTCCCCCATGAAGCTGGCTGGCTGACCTTGGGTTAGTCACATCTCTCTTCTGACAGCCCCACCTACCTCACAGGGTGTTCTGTTGTGGGGAGAAGAACAGAAGCTTTGTCAGCCACTTTGAGTCCCCATAAATGGGCGAGAAAAGCAGAGTAGAAAAGCCAACTCTTCTTCTTTTAATCTCTGCAGCCAGACCATTTATGGCATTAGACGTGTTTCCCCCATGATTTCCCTCTGCTGTCTGTGGATCCTAAAACTGCATTGCATTATTAGGTACTGAGCTGTTGAGGCTTATGCCGACGGACAACTTACAGGGGTAATTTCCAAGCACTGTAATTGGATTTCCGTGAAAAGATACAGCATGTTTTCTTCTGTGGAAAGACAACCCTGTCCGCAGGGTTGATGTTTTTCTTTCCAGAACAAGAATTAATTTACTAAGAGCAAACTCGGCTAGCAAAGCACCCTATTAAACTTGATCTTGTCTGGCTCAGCACAGGTTGTGTTTGCCCAGATCTGAGCCTCTGTTGCCGTGAAGATGCGTTAGCCATGTTCCAGCAAATACGTCAGCCAGCTGTCTGAGACCTGCCGGGTCAATATTATTGGCTCTGAAAGTGGTCATTAGGACTGGAAGGTTGTATGGGAGCCTGAGTTTGCAGGAAGCCCATCAGTTTATTTAAAAAGGCAATTAAAGGGGGAGTACAGAAATGCGCAACCGAAGACCAGATTGATAACCATGCGATCTTAGCTTTATTGTCATAGATTAAAATTCATTTGCCTCCAGGGTCTTCTGCTTAATAGGGGACATTAAGATTTCCCCTTATTTGGCAAAGGATGTACCTGCAAATTTACTTTAGTACCAGACAGATATGTTCATTAAATCTCCACTTCTCCTTCCCTCTCTATCTATGTGTTTTTCTGGGAAATAATGAGAGATGATTCTGAAGTCTGTTTGCAGGCTACTAGAGAGAATGCGTAGGTCAGCTTCAGCAGATGGAACAATGAATGAGCCAACAATTAAAAGCCAGTAAGGGTGCCCATAAATTGGAAAGCCAGAATGAATCTATTGGGACTGATAATATGGTGGACAAGACACCTAAAAGCAAGAAGTACGAGATGCCAACATAAAACATAAAAGGATCCCTGCTGAATCAGGCCGTCAGCCCTGTCTCACATAGTAGCCCACCGATTGCTTTTGGCATTCTCACACAGAGAACAAAGGTAAAACCTTCACCTGCTCTCAACGCCTTGCACATGGCCTTCAGAGGCCTCCTGCCTGCCTCTCCAACCTGGAGGAGGTACTTAGGCATTCATTCTAGTAGCCATTGATACTCCTATCTTCCATGAATTAAGAGGAGTCCACATGGATTGGGATACAGCCCATCAAGTCCAGCATCCTCTCTCACACAGTAGCCCACCAGCTGAGGCATCTCAAGAGGAAGACATCTCAAGAAGAAGACAAAGGCAAAACCTTCACCTGCTCTTGACTCCCTGCAAATAGCCTTTAAAGGCAACCTGGAAGGATTATCTCGTAGCCTTGGTTATACCTACCTTCCATGAATTTTTCTATACGAACATAAGAAGAGCCCTGCTGGGATCAGACCAAAGCCCATCTAGTCCAGCATCCATCTTACGCAGTAAGCCACCAATTGCTTCTGGACGACACCTTCACTTGCTCTTGAATTCTTGTATGGTTGCCCCACCAAAATGTCTCTGATATCAAAAACTACAAAGAGTGAGAATTCAGAAAATAGTGAAATGCTCACCTGCCGTTGGGTCCTTACAAATGGGCGTTAGAGGCACCCTGACTGCCGACCTGGAGGTGTTAACTAGGCATCCCATTTAGTAACCATTGCTATACCTGTTGTCCACGAATCTGCCTAGCCCTTGTTCCTGTTTCACACATTACAAACCAGGAATGGTAACACCGTGTGTTCCTTGTGGTCTGGTTTCATGTGAGCATGCATGAGGCTGTGCAGTTGTCACTGGGCACTCATAATTAACCCTATCATGTAAAATGTGGGGTTCAACCTCTTCTACCTATGTGGACCTGCCCTGTTCTGCAGCAGCGGTTTAAGAAGAGTCTCCATTGATTCTCCCTTAAAGTCAGTCTGGCGGTTTGCAGGGCCTGGGTGGGGCAAATATCAGGTCTCTGTATTTTAAACATGTTCTAAAACTCAGGGACATTTGTCATAATCTCCGACATGCGCTTCCCTCCCCAAAACAGACACTGCACAAACGGCGACATTCTTTGAAATATTGATTTCGTGCGCCTGAATTAAGTTAGACGCGGGCTTGAAAAATGATTGTGCCTTGTTTATATTGAAAAGACGGAGGAAAGGTGGTGGGATGATGAATGGAAGCCCTCCGATAGACAGACCCGGCTAATGGGAAAAGTACAGAATCCTCTTTCTGCTGAAACATGAGGATCATGGTGGCAAATTATTTTCCAGACTAGGGGCTGCTACTTACTTAAAAACCCTTCTAGTGGCATGCTGCACCCGCTGCCCTGGAGTGCATCAACCTCGCCCTGGAGCAAACTAGGTGCCCCCTGGGCAGCACCATCCATGCCGTCTTCTGAGCGCAGTGCTACAAGTGAGTGTGACCTCACAACTGCGGTTGTGCAGTGGCGCACCATGTCCAGATCACCATGGGAAGGTCAAGGCACATGCCAGGTGATGCCGTGGTGATCTGGCTTGCCCTGGCATGGCTATCTGCGCTTCAAATGCTGGTGGTCTGGTTTGAGGCTTTACCAGCCGTTGAAATATGGTTGGCTGCCGTCACGCCTCAACCTTACCAATCTAGTACGGCATTGCTTTGCCATGCTAGGTTGCTGAGTGCATAAAGGCCCTTGCTATATGTTGCTTTGAAAATTATGCGGATGGATGGATGGATGGATGGATGGATGGATGGATGGATGGATGGATGGATGGATGGATGGATGGATGGATGGATGGATGGATGGATGGATGTTGTTTGGCACTGAGTCAGAGCCTACACATGGTGACCTCAAGCATACCTCTGTCCAGTTTTCTTAGCGAGCCCAAAAATGGTTTGCCATTACCATGTTCCAGCAGCCCTCTGTTTTCCACACACGAAAGAGGCCTGCAGCGCTCACGCGCTCCTGTACTCATGCACACAATCAGCCCATTGCTTATTATTTTTCTGCTCAGCGAATGCCATGCACACTTTATATAATTCAACTGCAGATGCAAGAATTGCAGGAACCCCCGCACGCTAATACCGCGGCGGACAATCCCCACCCCCGATACCCCGGGAGAGTCTCCATGTTACCAGGAAAACCCACAGCTTCCAAAAAGTGCACTGGTAGTCTTGTTTAAAGGGGGGGGGGTTCTGCCGTAGATTTTCCTCCTTTGTGGCGCTGGAAGCCCGGAGTAAAGTTCTGCATGGAGGCACTCCGAGGCAAAAGAAGCATTTTAAGGGACTTTTCATTGCATGTAGATGGGCCCCTAGTTAATCCCCTCCACTACATTCACATGTCCTTTGTATCTCCTACATTCAGTTTCCTATAAGTTTGTTCCTGACATTGGGCCCCCTAGCATCTGGAGAAGTAGATGTGCCCATTGGGCCCCCT
>MTQE01001260.1:3301173-3311922 GCA_014337955.1 Aspidoscelis marmoratus
CATCTGAAGAAGTAGACGTGCCCATTGGGTCCCCTAGCATCAGAAGAAGTTGCCATGTCTACGAAATCTCACACCACCAACCCTTCTCCTGTTGGGCCCCCTAGCATCTGAAGAAGTAGACGTGTCTACGAAAGCTCATGCCACCAACCCTTCTCCTGTTAGTCTCCAAGTGCTACTAACTACCTTGCTGGACTTTTCCAATTAGACTAACACGGCTATTTCTCTGATACTATCCTTTCCACAGGGTTCACCAACTACATGCGCAGCCCAGCTGGGGATATCTTCAACCCGGAACACTACCAGGTCAACCAGGACATGACCCATCCTTTGAGTCACTACTTCATCACCTCTTCTCATAACACCTACCTCATGGGGGACCAACTGATGTCCCAGTCCAGGGTTGACATGTATGCTTGGGTTCTACAGTCTGGATGTCGCTGTGTTGAAGGTAAGATGGTTTCCCGAGGATTGAAACGGCTGCATTATCACCCTGGATATCTGGCTGCCGCCTGGACAGCCTGTGGATGTTTTACTCCACATACTTGCTCCGGAGTTTTTCTTTTTTGTTATTTCTGTCTTTAAAAGCCTTCTGATTTAACAGGGGAGTTGTGGAGGTGGAATTCAAAGATCTATCCTTTCTCTTCCCCACCCCCACCCCGCTCTTCAAAGTGGACTGCTGGGATGGACCAGATGGGGAGCCCATTGTCCACCATGGCTATACGCTGACCTCAAAGATCCTCTTCAAAGACGTGATAGAGACCATCAACAAGTATGCCTTCATTAAAAGCGAGTACGTATCGGAGTGGGTCCTCTACTTTAAGAGCTGAATGGGACAGTGGGTGGGTGTGCAGAGCTTAATCACCGCAACCTGACGCCATTGTATTTTGTCCTTAAGAAAGAACACCGATATCCCTATATGTTATTCAGGCTCAGGTTGAGAATTTCTCTTTAATTGTCATACAAAGCCATGGAAATCCAAACAAATGGGGATGGCCCATTGCTAAGGAAGAGAAACCCCTTTGAGTTTCCTCTATTTCCTATTGGAGGTGTGCCAAGCCAATTTGGGTTTGGCACTGTTTGAACCACTTTGAATCACCTTGAACCAGGGGGGTGTTTGTTCAAATGGGTGGTATCACCTGCTTTGATTTGAAGGTGATTGGATTTGGCCACAGTTGCCTGGAGAAAGGCTTTTTGCATTGATCTCTTAAGGTTTAAAACAAAAAACCAAAAACTTTTCAACCTAGTTCAGATTCAAACCAAACACCATGTGGTTCAGTCTGGTTTGAAGAAGAGTTGGCTTTTCTACCCCACTTTTCTCACCCATTTAAGGGGACTCAAAGCGGCTGACAAAGCTTTGGATTCTTCTCCCCACAACAGAACACCCTGTGAGGTAGGTGGGGCTGTGAGAGCTCAGCAGAGAGCTGTGACTAGCCCAAGGTCACCCAGCTGGCTTCATGGGGGAGGACGGAATCATACCCAGTGTTCCCAGATAAGAGTCCGGCTCCCTAACCACTAGACCAAAATGTGAATTGAATCCACTTTTTTTTTAGTTCATTCCCATCTCTAAGTTACACTCTCCTCTTCTGATCTTAGAAAATAGTAGATACAGTACAATACAAAATTGTTGTTAAGCAAGCTTTCCTGTTTCTTTGTTCCTTGGACCTTTTGTGTAACCAAAAGACAACCTCCGACAGGGTATCGCTCTTAATAAGATTCCTTTTGTTCTGTTCCCTTGTACAACACAAAATACTTTGATATGTTTATTTGCCCTGTACAAGCAATTGGCACATATAGCATAATATATTTTGTTTGCTTCCTGCACATACTTTGAAGATATAAAAAGATTTAACTCCCTTGGGTGGTTACAGCTTTCGTTGTTTGGCCTTTTTGGGATCCATCTAAAATCCATCTAAAAACACCAGTAAACTCCCCAAGTGTCTTTGCAATTGTGTCTTTAAGGGGGGTTGTTTTTAGCCTTCAGTTGTAGTTCAGAGGTGTATGTTGAAGATCCCAGGTTCAACCCCTGTCACCATATAAAGATGACATCGCCTCCCGTCTGTCTTTGAGGCAACCTGTATCCTCACAGGAGAATGGTCAGGAATGCACCTCACAGCTTTATGCTTGGCCAGTGATTCTAAGGACACGGGAAGGGAGGGAGAAGGATAGGCAATAAAGAATGGCAAAGAAGCACCAGGTTCTGGTTGCCAAGCTATTCAGAAAGAATGGAAGATCATACAAGGGGTGGCTTCTTATCAGTTATCCCAATATGCCTGTTTTTATAAAGTGGTCCAATTTTTATCGTGTTTTTGTGTGAATCTCGAGGATCCAGGCAGGTGGCTTCTCACACCCCAAGAGAACGCAATGGCAAACCACTTCCACGCCATTGTCAAGAGAACTGCATGTGAAACTGCAGGGGAAAAGATTTCGTTTAGATGTTAGGAAAAAATTTCTAACAGTAAGAGTGATCAACCAGTGGAACAGGCTGCCACGGGAGGTGGTTGGTTCCCCTTCGATGGAGGTCTTCAAGCAGAGACTGGACGGCCATCTGTCTGAGATGGTTTAGGAGATCCTGCCTTGAGCAGGGGGTTGGACTCGATGACCCAGGAGGTCCCCTCCAACTCTACCATTCTATGATTCTATGATTCTAACATGTTGTAAGCAGGAGTTGACCTTAAAGCAACGACATCTTTACCTCTGGGAAGAGTCACAGCTCAGAGGTAGACGTTCTCAGATGTAGCTCCTAGGGTGCCCTTAAAAGAAGACAACTAACAGCGGCTTCCGTGAAGACTGCACGGATTGTCCGCAGAGGCTAAATTGTTTCAACGGTTGACTGTGAAATTGGGAAGCTGCGTGCATTCGTATGCTTTTCCCCTCCATTTCTTCCCAACCCAAGAACCCTTTCCTTTTATCTGCCTTGTTGGAGGGGCTGGGGGGGGGTGACAGACATCAGGGGAGGCAGTGAGCACCTGGAAAAGGCAGTGGCAGGTGAGATAGTAGGAAGCTGGAATTCCATGCCGGACCACATGAAAATGAAGCCCTCAGAACATAACGGCTGCCGCTCCGATCTGCCAGTCTGGAAGGAGCAAGTTGAAGTGGCATGAGAGGAAAGAATCTAACAATTAAAACAAATAGCACAGTGCTCCTTCAAGCAGCCAGAGGTGTGCATGGTAAAATTCTAGGATTGATTGATTATTCCTATCTTTCCCTATACCTGAAGGTCTCAGGGCAGGCAGCCACTTTTTAAATCCAACATATCAAAGATCCTGCATTAAAACAATTGCCTTTCCTCACCCTGTTTCCAAAAGAAAGCACCCTGTGGCGAGGCGCAATGAATCCGCGAAAGTTCACAACGTCCATGTTGACTCGCCGTCCCCCTGAACTGAACGATGAGTATGCAGGTAGCAGCTCTGCAGGTGTGAGGAAAGGGTGGCAAGTAATTTAGTGAGCATTCCAGGTTGCTAGACTCGGCGTTTCACCTGCCCTGCACCTACTCTGGCTGTGCCACGCCTTTCTCCGGAAGAGACGCTCACTTCCGACTTTGGTGTTCCATCTGCCCTGCCCTCACTTCCTAGATGCTGGTATGAAGAAAAACAGACACTTGATCCACCTTTGCGTTCAGCTGGGCCATGCCTTGCTCTTGGGAGCTAAAAAGGAGGGAGGGGACATTGCTTATGATATATATTTTGATGTCTTATTTACCGAGATGGATTTTTTACTTTTTGCATTGATCTGTTGTATTTTTTTCTGATTGCTGTAAGCCGCCTTGGGCAAAATCCCCTTTTGCAAAGGCGGCATACAAATAAAAATGGAAAATGGGAATGCCTCTGGAAAGGTGTGGGTGGTTATGGGGAGAGGGCAACAGGTAGTTTCTCAGCATCTGAGTTTGATTCGTAGGGTTGCCGGGTGCCTTTTCCTTCCCTTCGCATCCCGTGAAAGAAAACTGCTTGCATAATATCCCCCTGTTTGCATGATTTAACATTGTTGGATCACACTAGAGGGGGGAAAAGTCTAGCACAGAAGGCCCAAAGATACAAATTTGGACAGCTGAGCTTTTAAGCTCTCTCCTCTCTGTACGCATGGATGAAAATGGAATGCAGATGGATGCGTACAGACACATACGAATGTTGTCGACATTGGTATCATCAAATTCATATCAAATATTTGTTCAAATAGATGTGAATGTATTCGAATTGGTTTGGATTTTAATACATTAGTTTCTTCCCTGTTTGTACAAATTCGGACATTGGAATATTCAATTTGAATCTAATTGAATGTCAAAATTTGCATCTGTGCACAACCCTAGCATACTTCTGTATTCTGCAAGAGCTTCTTTTTCCAGAAGCCCTTTTTATATTTCATTGAAACAAGGTGAATAAACCTCACGGTGTGAAGCTGCCATCATTGGAAAAATTAAGAGATACCAAGGATTTGCTCATAACCTGCCAGCAAGCAACATATAGCTTTGGGAGCTGCTGTGCATCATTTTGGAGATAAGATGCTGCAAAACCAGAAGAAAACCGCTGTGATCTTTAGCTCACAGAAGGCAAAATTGATGCTAACAAAAGAGAAAATAAGAGGAGCCCTGCTGGATGAGGCCACACAGCCTATCTAGTTCGGCATCCTGTCTCACACAGTGGCCCACCAGTTGCTTCTGGGCATCTCAAGCAGAAGATGAAGGCAATACCTGCCTTTAGAGACATCCTGCCTCTCTCTCCAACCCAGAAATGGTACCTGGGCATCCATTCTAGCAGAAGCCTGTCCTCCACAAATTAAGAGGAGCCCTTCTGGATCAGGCCACATAGCCCATCTAGTCCAGAATTCCATCTCACACTGTTGCTAACCACTTGCTTCTGGGCATCTCAAGCAGAAGACAAAGGCAAAACCTTTCCACTGTAAGATTGGAGTCAGGAATTTGTGCATCAGTTTATATTTGGCTTTTAATGTTATGCGGCACCCCGGGACCTTTGCGTATAGGGTGGAATAAAAATGCAAATAAATAAATACAGTGAAGGGAAAGATACCCTTGAATTAAAGCATTCATTCCCTGGGCACATCCAAGCCATTTTGTTGGCCAAACTACAGAGTAGTTTGCAATTGACTTTTCTGGGACCAATTTCTGAGATTGAACCTGTGATTGTCTGCATGCACAGCGAAATGCAAATGTAAGAATGTCCTTAAGTCAAGCACGGGGCCATATAGACACCTCCGTGGTACTTTCCTAGAAAACATTTAGATGTGGCCTTCCATTCTCTCCTTGTGGCTTAATCCACTGCCATCTGTTTTATAGGCAGCTACTTTTCTGCTAAGCTATGGCCAGTATATTAAAGGCAGCAGTTTGCCATGACTTTTCTTTCAAGTAGACCCTGAGGATTGATCCTGTGCCCCTCCGCACTCCAAGCGGCAGTGTTGTTCCACAGAGCTGCAGCCAAACCCACAGATAGTATTAGATGAAACATTGACTTTATGAAGCAGGAAATAATCATCATGGTAGAAATGTGCAACTTACCGTTTCTCACCTGCGTGGCTTTCCTCCCAATCCCAGGTATCCTGTCATTTTATCGATTGAGAACCACTGCAGCGTAACTCAACAGAAGAAGATGGCTCAGTATCTCACTGAAATCCTGGGGGATAAGTTGGACTTGTCTTCCGTGAGCAACGAAGACCCCACAAAGTTGCCTTCCCCAGAGAGTCTAAAGGGGAAAATACTGGTCAAGGTAACCATCTACCTTCATTCGCCTTTAAACGTGTGGGGGTATAGATGCGCCTATTGGGTCAAGGTTTATGGCTGGTCATTCATCTGTTCTGGTCGTACTTCCTGCTTCCTGCTACGGCCAACATTGGTCCTGTCCAGATGGGGGGAATATTGTGGTGTCGCTTGTGTATCTGAGACACCACCACCCAACCCACTTTCCTTCCTTAACTTGGGCCCCACATAGCTGAAGGAATGCCTTCTCCCATGCCAACCTGCCTGTGCCCTAGGATCTGCGGGAGAGGCCCTCCTGGTTGTTCCGCCACCTTCAGTAGCGAGTCTGATGGGCACCCGGGAGAGGGCCTTCTCAGTAGTGGCCCCCAGGCAGTGGAATAGTCTCCCCCTTGAGGTGCATTGGGCTCCTTCTCTGTTTATGTTCAGGAAGGCAGTGAAGGTGCGAAAAGCGGCTTTTAAAAAGTAGCCACTTGAGTCCCCCGCTTGAGTGACGAACTCAGAATCCGGATCGAACGCGATTAAGTTTAAAGTAATGGGAACAGGCAAATTCGCGTTTGCATCCGGTTCTATTATTTCGGTTTAGGAAAATCGAATTAAGCTTATAATGGGGATGCGGCCAAAGTAACACAACAAGAGGAACGTCCTGATTTCTAAAATATTTCCAAATTGGGCCTCCCCGTGTTATTTTCCTATTAAGCCAAATTATGCTTGGATCCTGTCCCCCCCCCCTTCCTTCTAACATCTGTCACCAGTCAATTTCTTCTGCTAAGGCATTTCTATCCTGTCCTGCTGCTCCTGCTGCCAGTTGCTTGTAGATGATTGAATTACGGAGAGCGGAGGATCGATGCCAAATTTCCCCCAAGAACTTGCCCATTTTGAATCAGCTCACCTGGCTGATGTTTTTGGAAAAAATCAATTCAGAGGGTCCTTTCCTTCATCAGACATAGCCCAGCTGCTTAGACCAGATGTTCAGCCCTTTAAAAGGGATTTTTAAGGTTATTAGCCCCTCAATAACTCTATTTTGAGGAAGGTGGCTAAGGAACATTTTGGCCCTGGATAAAGATGGGTCAATTGCAGATGACTCAGACTTCACCATCGGAGGTCATATTGCTGGTGTCCAACATAAGGATTTGACTTTTCTACCCTGCTTTTCAGGCCCTTGTGCGAATAGTGTTCAGCTCTCAATGTTCAATACAGGCAAAACTGGTATCCATGCTCTGCTAATTTCCAGACTGGACTACTGTAATTACTGTTCAGAAACTGCAGCTGGTGCACAAAGCAGCTGCTAGGCTGCTGACCAGCATGGCTGGCCGGACACACATCATGCTGGTCTTACAGGAGATTCAACTGGCCTCTGATTTGCTACCAAGCCCAATTCAAGGTGTTAACCTTAACTTGTAAAGCCCTAAGTGACTTGGACCCCAAATATCAAAAAGAAAGCCTTCTTCCACGTTGACCTGCCCATACCTTAAGATCTATAGGGGAGGCCCTTCTAGTCATACCCCTACCTCAGCAGCAAAAGGGGTAAAGAGGAAGAGTTGGCTTTTCTACCCTGCTCTTCTCACCCATTTAAGGGGACTCAAAGTGGCTGACAAAGCTTTTCTATTCTTTGCCCTCTCTGTGATATGGGTGGGGCTGTGGGAGCTCAGCAGAGAGCTGTGACTAGCCCAAGGTCACTCAGCTGACTTCACGGGGGAGGGCAGAATCGAACCCAGTATTCCCAGATAAGAGCCCGGCTCCCTAACCACTAGAGCAAACTGGCTCACAGAGATAATTTCTTAATAGGTTCATTTCTTCCGTTGCCATGAGGTGACCTTAGATGGTCCACGAGCCCATCTTGGTTTGCAGCATTGTCCACCTAAAACAGGCAGGAGTTGTGTTGTCCAAAGAGAGCACTTTGGAGGGGATAAAAATATGTGAAATAAATTCTGTGTGCCTTTGATATTTATCTCTTAATCCTCCTTGGGCTAAGAGGCAGAGTTTCTATCGATTCTTTCCTCTGCTCTGTTAGCTTAATGATGCTTTTCTCTTCCAGGGGAAAAAACTTCCCACCAGCATCAGTGAAGACGCAGAGGAAGGAGAAGTCTCCGACGAAGACAGCGCCGACGAGATGGATGAAGACTGTAAGCTGATGAATGGAGATGTAAGTACTATGGACGTGAAGGATCAGGCCGGGCAAGGAGAGAGAGTTGGTATTAGTCCTAATCCTGTCCACATGTCAGCATTAGGGATGGTCATAAATGCGATTTTCAGCTTTCAGTTCGTAAGAAATCGAATGTCCCAACTTTCGTACGATGTCCAGACATTTGATTCACTACGAATGCATCTGTATGCATATATACAGATGCATACCTGATGATATGCATCTGTACACATCTGTATGCATTCCGTATTCATCTTGTACGTATGCATGAGATGCTTACGTATCCATACCATCAAATCAGTGGTTCTCAACCTTCCTAATGCCATGACCCCATAATGCAGTTCTTAATGTTGTGGAGACCCCCAACCACAGGCGCGGGGCGGCTCAGGTGAGGATGTGGCGGGAAGGAGACTCATCATGATCCCTCTGAAAGGGTAGTTGGACCCACAGGTTGAGAACCGCTGCATTAAATGAATGCCCAAACTGATTGTTCAAATGTCCGAAACATTCGTGTTCATATGAATGTTAATGTGCAAATGTCCGGACATTCGATTCGCTTACAAATGTTCTAATTCGTGCAAATTCGTATAAACAGCGAATATTACAAATATTCATTCGCATCCCTAGTCATCATCGTGGTTGGGCTAAATGGAAACTGCAGTCCACATATATGTGTGTGTGAGAGAGAGAGATGAACATCACAAGGACATGATTCCATGGACAATGAAGTACCTGGAAGTAACCAGGCTTTTTTGACACCCTGCACCCCAAAGGTCCCGGGAAATGGTCGCTAGTTGATGCCAGCTTGTGAATAAACCATCTGTAGCCACTTTTTTAAAAAGTCATGAATGTGCAAAACTCAAGAGTAAAAATAAACAAGAACACTGATAGATTATCCATCCATCCAAATCTCTCTCATCTATCCGTTCTTTTTTCTATTCATCCATCCACCACTCTCTTTTTCTTTCTATATGACTTTTCCTCCGTCTTTCCCAATCCATCCCTTCATCCAGTTGTGTGCACACATTAACACACACAAACATATACCCTTTCCTTTCAAAATCCTGCCTTTCCAGTGAGTTCTCTCTTATGCTTTCATTATGACTACTACTCAGCAGCCCTGATGGTTTGGGTCCGTTTGGAGAAGAGTCCCTGAATCGTGCATCGAACAGGGCTTGGAACCGATTACCTCTGACACCCCTTTCAGCCCTAAGATTTACTTAAAGAAATCCTTAAACAGTTGCGATCACAGGCGAAAGCCCGCTCGCTAATGATGTGATCGCCAATCTCCTCCCCCAATAACCCGGGAGCGTCCCCATGCCTCCAAGATAATCTCTGCTTGCCTTCTAAATCGGAGCGAAAACAGATAGCAAGGGGGGGGGTTAAACTGCAGATTTGAGCAATTTGTTCTGTGTGTAGCCTGGATTAGAGCCTTTGCTTGGGGACCTTCCAAGGCGAATTCAGGTTCGCTTTGGAGTATATAATGCATGGGGATGTACCGTATGAGAAAGAGGAATGCTACTTTTGCAGTGTTGGTTTTGGATATCCTACCTTAGAGCCTGCTTTGTTAAACCATTTCTCCAGTATCCTTGAGGGGCCCTATCTGGATAATGGACTGAAGGTTTATTTTCTTCGTGTTTATCATCATGGTTTAATAATACCTCTAACTGAAAGCCATATAGATTTATAGGTCCATATTATATGTTCATACTGGTGGGAAGCAGACGTCACAATTCTTCTATAACCCCTCAAATAATTATTGGTTACTCAAGGCACAAAAATCTTTACTGGCCTTCTAGCAAATCAACTTGCCCTATTTAGCCCCAGACTGCTTTGACACAGACCAGAAAAGGGTGTGAGGACGGATGAACTGTTGCAGGATCTATTGGGAGAGCAATGAACTCAATCTATCAGATTCAGCTGTTCTATTTTTCTGCCCAACAAAAGACACGGGCGAGTTTAATTGGGCGTTCCAATCCACAGAGCAGGAGTGCCCTGAATTGCTATATTTGGATATTCTGGAATGAAGCCGTGATAGATTATCCATGAATACCCATACTTTACTCAGGAATATTGATATATAGTAGAATAAGTGACCATCTGGTTTCTGTAGGTGGCAACTAGCCAGCCAGGGAGAAATAAGGCTATGTCCCCATTCCTACAAAATCACCCAGAGGCTGAGTCCACACTTATTTATTTATAGACATATACATCCCACTTTGAACCAAAATTTTCCTTTGTGTGTGCATATTTCCATTCAAGGTGTGCTAATATGCGCACAATCCACTGTTCTTGGGAAGATCTATTTTCATGTATTTTGCACAGAACTGCAGCCTTGCTTGGTGTAGTGGTTAGGGAGTCAGACTCTTATCTGGGAATGCTGGGTTTGATTCCACCCTCCCCCATGAAGCCAGCTGGGTGTCCTTGGGCTAGTCACAGCTCTCTGCTGAGCTCTCACAGCCCACCTACCTCACAGGGTGTCTGTTGTGGGGAGGAGAACAGAAGGTTTGTCAGCCAATTTGAGTACCCTTAAATGGGTTAGAAAAGCAGGGTAGAAAAGCCAATTCTTCTCCTCCTTCTTCTTTAAAACAGGGCAGCTGGAAACAAAAGTAAGATCCTTTTGGAAGGTTTTGCTGGTTGCTGATCTTAGTGTTTCTTTAAGGTTATTCTCTGTGCAAGAGGCCCATGTTGCTTCTATGTGAGGAGCTCAACCTACGGGCTGAAATGAACAAACTCAAGGTTTGGCCCAGCTGGAACAATTGCCATTTCTCGGCCACACAAACACGGCAGGGAAAATGGTTCATCCTCCCTCTCCCCGCTTTTTCCAAACATGGTTCAAGCTGAGTGGGGAAGGACAATAATAATAATAATAATAATAATAATAATAATAATAATAATAATA
>MTQE01001260.1:3322589-3332951 GCA_014337955.1 Aspidoscelis marmoratus
TCCCTCCCTCCCTCCCTCCCTCCCTCTTTCTTTCTTTCTTTCTTTCTTTCCCACTCTTTCTTTACTTTTGGTCCTACCTTTGGGATCCAACTGGAGTGGAATGGACCCCACATTCTCTGCATCCCAATGGAGAATCAGCCAGCCCATGTGAATGAGCATTTCAGCAGCCGTCCAGCTGCCTCTCAAACTCTTGACTACGCCACTGTCTATACTATTGCAATGCTTTTGGTTTGCTCCTTCCCCTGATCCCAGCCTGGTGAGGCCGTGGGGCTTGCTGGGTGATCTTTAGTAATATGCTGACCCTTGGGCCAAATGAATTACACACATTGGGGCATTTCCTTCTGGCCTTTGGAAGAAAGGTAGAATACACCTACCTGTAAATCCCTTGCTAATAACAAGGGTGGAGTTCTTGAAAAGTCCCTAATTGGTAGTGTTGCAACTGGCAAGCCAGCGAACACCTGAGAAAGCAAAAGGCGGACCAATGAATGTCGAAACATGCACCAGAATGTGACCCAAAGGGACCGCCAGAATTGCGTATCAGATACGCAGTTCTGATCTGATGAATCTGGGCATTTCAATGGCATGTGAATTAGAGCACAAGCTATGCATGTAGCGCACTGTCCTCATATCACTTTGCTTCCTAGCTACTGCCTGCTTTCCTTTATCTGTACCTCCAGCAATGGGTCCACCCCCACCCCCCTATGTTGGCCTGATGGAGGGCAGCTAGAATTATTACCCAGTTTGGCTGCTAATTTTTAGCAAGCCAGGTAACCTCATGTCTCAGGCTGTTTATGGCCGTGCAAAGAGGTATCACTTCCCTATGCTGCCAGTTGGATCAAGGCTTCTCTCGATACTTCCAATTATGACCACGCTTTCTTCAGCAGCTGGCTTTCCCCCTCTTCTGTTTCCTATTCCAGCCAGGGGGCTAATCGCCTACTATAAAGGAAAAATACCACATGGTAAGCTTTAGAAATGCAAAAAGGGAAAGAGGGCAAAATCAGTTTTCCTCCCAAATTGTTTATTAATGACTTTGGCTTCCATGGCTGAGTGTGCAGAGTTAATGAGGAAGCCAGGTGCGCATTTTGCCTGGACTTGCCGCATAAGGCAGTTGGAGTTATAAATGCAGAGAGGTGATACATTTCCCCTTCAGTGCTGGAGATCTTTTTTTCCATGATAAAAATGAAGCCCTCCTCAATACATCCATGAAGTGAGCAGGGGGTGGACTAGAAAATGCATAAACTTTCTTTCGGATCGGGTGAAGGTTTTGCCTTCATCTTCTGCTTGAGATGCCCAATGGCAATTCATGAGATGCTGGGTCAGACGGCACACACAGGAAGACATAGGCTGTGGCCAGATCCAGCAGGCTCCTCCTGGTTCACAGAGGCTACTAGGATGGATACCCAGGTACCAAAGCCTGCCTGCGGACATCTGAGAGCTGATGAAGGTTTTGCCTTTGTCTTTGCCTTGAGATTCTCAGAAGCAATTGGTGGGCCGCTCTGTGAGATGGGATGCTGGGTGGGCTATGGAAGCCAGCAGGGCTCCTCTTATGTTCTTAAGACCACCAGATTAGAACCCAGAGCCCCTCGTTTTAAATCTCCAGTCTGCTTTGGAAAGCCATTGGGTTCTTCCTAGCTATAGGTAAAATAGTGCCTTGTGAATGCGGTACGAAAAGGAGTAAGGGAATAACCCTGATGGAATGGAACTCCTAAGGTAGTTGGATGGACCACAACCTATCTCTCCAGAATTCCCTGCAGCCAACCTAGTACCAGATGTCCTGTTCACACAGCTTTGGTTCTGGCTGGCAAAGCCAACAGGGAATCTCTTAAACTTGAGTAACTCAGAGGTTCTGTATCCGGGGTTCTTATCTGGGAATATCGGGTTTGATTCTGCACTCTTCCATGAAGCCAGCTGGATGGCCTTGGGCTAGTCACAGCTCTCTTCTGAGCTCTAACAGTCCCACCTACCTCACAGGGTGTCTCTTGTGGGGAGAAGAACAGAAGGTTTGTTAGTCTTTTTGAGTCCCCTTGAATGGATGAGAAAAGTCTAGTAGAAAAGCCAATTCATTCTTCTAAGTATTATTTCTAAAGGTGTAGTAAACATGCTGTGCCAAAGAACCTGTATTCCCAAGTAGTCTTTCTTTTCTGCCTATAAATATAGAGTTGCCTTCAACTAGCCTTGATATGACTCATGAATGAAATAATGTCCTTATTGGTGGTGATGTTGGGTACCACTGAGCTAGGTCTGATTCCTGGTGGCAGTAGGGACACCTCCAAACAGTACACTTGGCCAAGATACAGACATATTTTGCTATGGCTTCAAAAGGGGCAGCTAGGGATTAAACACACAACCCTCTGCTTACCAGGCAATTTGCTGAAGAGCTCCAAGAAGTCCCAATAATGGTGGATGGATGGATGGATGGATGGATGGATGGATGGATGGATGGATGGATGGATGGATGGATGGATGGATGGATGGATGGATGGATGGATGGATGGATGGATGGATGGATGGATGGATGGATGGATGGATGGATGGATGGATGGATGGATGGATGGATGGATGGATGGATGGATGGATGGATGGATGGAAGATGATACATAGATAAATAGACGGACGGATGGATGGATGGATTGATTGATTTTATGGTCACAGACCAAAATCAAATAATGTCCTCTAGTAAAAGCTCTAAGTCCCCATACTGGTTGTCAGTCCAGGAAATTCCTGGTTTCAGGAAAACAGAACTAACAGAAGAGCTGTCAACCCTCTTGAATATCCAGCTTCTTACAACCATTATCAAAACTGTAAATGTTGTCAGTTTGTCGATCATTTAATTTGAAAAGGTGTGTGTGTTTTTAAAGGTGTCCTTCACCATAAGTGATACGTAGTCTGGAATCACACCATGGTTTCAGAAGCCCGAAACTCCACTCAAGAATGCTCTGTATTGTTTATGATGGTTTCTTCTGCTCCCGTCTCCTCAACTGAGCTGTTTGTCTGCTTTCCTGTCTGTGTGTCTCATCACTGATCTTGTCTTTCGGTTTTTGTTTTCCTACGTTGTCCTTCTGTGCACCTGTAGAACAAACGTGAGGAAGATGTGGAATCTAGGGAAGATGCTGGCAACAACAAGAGGCACAACCGGTCATTGATGGGGAGCTTTTCCAAGCGCAAGGTTATTATTGTTAATGAAAGGACATATCTATTTATCCTTAGTATATTTCAAAAGTTATGGATGTGAGACTCTGCCAGAAATGCAGACAGAAATAAAGGACCCCTCAGATGCAAGATTATATCTTTTATTCAGACATCCACGGCAAAGATCTTATTAAATGCAGAAGTGATTTGGTTCTCAAGATCTTCTCCATTATACTCAACTTTCCTGCCCTTGCACCATAGTGCCTGATACAGTCCTTGGGTGTTTTTCCACTGTCACTAGATGGGTACTTAATGGGTACTTCTAGTGACAGTGGGAAAGCACCCCTTATCTCTTAACACAACAATAATACAATACCCAGCCATCTGGCATGCCTGAATTGTGCACCATGAAATCTCCAGAACAGACATCCCAATCTTATCCCAAGCATTCCTGAAAGCAGTCCCAAGCATTGTCATGATGCCTGAAAGAAGAGCATGGCAAAGACTAACAGGAGCTGCCATGAACAATTCTGTTTCATTTTTCAGTGTTCCACAGATGCATGCAAACCGTACGAATGTGGTTTGGTTTGAACTAAACCAAACAAAATGCAGTTCAGTTCAAAGTCGAGCCACCTCGAAGAGTCCCAGATTGGTTTGATTTGGATTTCGAGCCAGCTTTTTCGAACCAAGTTGAAAAAGACATTTCTTACAAGTGTTTTGAACGTTCAGAGCCTGTGTTGTTTAGGTTTGTAGTTCATAACAAGGTACAAAGCAACTTCCTTATACAGTTGTACCCGGAGGTACCAGTGAAGCAAATTCATGGAAGTGCCTACAGATGTGGCTAAAAACTCCTGATTCTCCTGGGACTATATTGAGACTGCCACACATACCTATGACAGTCCCGATATAGTGTCAGGATATGGAGGCAGTATCCCCAAATAGCAAGAGTAGAGGAAATCCAGCAGCAAACACCCGGATGACAGCAAGTGCAGGAAAAAGATCAGGGAAGTGGGTGGGCACCTGCTAACATCCGGGTATTTTGCAGCAGCGACAGTTACATGAGCAGATTGCGGGCGAGGTAGGAACCTGGGATTGTTCCAGGATTGCCTCTCATCATCTGGCAGGACCAGGGAGAGGCAATGGTGAAAGCTAAAGAAGGTCCTGCACGTTTCTCTTGCTGTGTGGAAGCGCGCTAGGATAAAGATGCTTGGGCGATCTTGGAATGCCCCCTGTGTCTTTGTGTGCATTTAAATGTTTTAATGTGTCTTGGTGCTTCTGCAAACCTTGGAATAGATCGCGCTACCCAGTCCCAGAAACGGGGGAGATTCCTGGGCTGTTCGGGCCCGGATGGGGGCTTGCGGAGTCTTTGCCGGGCGCCCTGTTCATTCCAGTGTTTAATCAGCGATCCCAACCCCGTGTTCAAGGTTAATGCAGGAGGATTGCTTTCACCCAGACTGTGCCTCTCCTGTTTGTGCAGAAAAAAGCAAGCAAGCTCACAAGGGCATCCAGCCCGGAAGAGGATGAGGAAGACCTTGACTCCCAAGGAAACCTGGCCAGGGGCTCTGTGCATTGCAGCAAGTAAGTGGCAGGCGTCCTGTTCTTCTGGGTAATGTCCTGTTTTGTGTCCTTTCTGGAATAAATGTGCCCTCGTAGGGCTGCTGCTGCTGCTATTGCTGGCAATTTTGCCTGGGAAGTCACTGGCCTTCTGCTTTAAGCCCCTCCAGAAGGGACAGAAATCACCCCCACCCACCCACCCCACCACCACCACCACCACCACCGTTTTGAATCCTTTTGTCTGCAAAGGCTCAGGCAAAAAGCAGACAGAGTGGCGTGTGCTCACAAGCTGGAATACAAAACCTGGAAGATTTGAAAAGTGCTTTTTACACACAGGGTAAGCAGGATTCAACCACAGGCTCATGACCTGAGAAGATAGAAAATAACTGTGGCAATGAAAAATTGTTTGAACAGTTTGGCCTTCCAGAATTCTTAAAATTCTCTAACTCTTCGTGCCTGCCTGCCTCCCTTCTTTCCTTTCCTTCCTCCCTTCCTCCCTCCCTTCTTTTCCTTCCTTCCTTCCTTCCATTTTCTCTTCCTTCCTTCCTTACATCTTCCCTCCCTCCCTCCCTCCCTTCTTTCCTTCCATTCCTTTCTTCCCTTTCTTCCCTTCCTTCCCTTCTTTTCCTTCCTTCCTTCCACCCTCCCTTGCCTCCTCCCTTCTTTCTTTCTTTCTTTCTTTCTTTCCTTCCTTCCTTCCTTCTTTCCATCATCCCTTCTCTCCCTTCCTTCCTTCCTTCCTTCCGCTGTCCCTTCCCTCCCTTCTTTTCCTCCCTCCCACCATCCCTTCCCTCTCTCTCTTCCTTCCCTCCCTTCCCTCCCTTCTTTTCCTTCCTTCCCTCCCTTTCATCTTCTTTTATGTTCCCTCTCTTCACCGCATCCTGTTTATGGCCTTCCACGTGCAATTGGTTGGCAACCATTAGAGCAGGTTGCTGGGTTTAGGTGGATCACTGAACCAGACTGATTTACTGACATTTCTCTTGCACCAAAACTTACGAGCGGCGTCCATTTTATCCCCCTTAGGACCAACCGGCAGAAGAAAACGATGAAATTGTCCCGTGCGCTCTCAGACCTGGTGAAATACACGAAATCTGTCGGGATCCACGATGTGGAAACAGAGAGTAGGTGGTGTAGAAAAGAAAATGCCTTGCAGGTGTGAACTGGACCTGTCCTGGGCTGTGGTCACACCTAAGGTTTAATCCAGCTTCAGTTCACCTTCAAAGCGAGAGAACCCATCGGCAAAGTGACCAGTATTTTCCTTTCCGTATTATCTATCCCAAAGGTGAATTTTCTGAGTTATTTAACACTGAAAGGAAACAGCTGCTGATGTATTAATCTCGCTCTGAAAGTGGACCGAAGCTGGATTAAACCTTAAGTGTGACCACAGCCTCAGAACTTCGCAGCTGTGGGAAGACATGGTTTGGCTCAGTGCCATTGGTGAACGTGGTGTTAATCCGGCCATGCGTCTATATAATGCAGATCAGTAGGTCCATCTTATCCAGATCTACAGATCTGGATCAAAATGGAGGTAAAGGTGGGATGGCCCAAGGCTATCATGGCTGTAGCTCAGGGGTAGGGAAAGTTCCTGGCTTGTTCCTAGGTATCTCTGTGGGAGAAAGCAACAACAAATCACTTTAATATCTCCCCTTCCCCTTAAGAAAAATCTGCATTTATTATGGATGTTTACAAATGAAAATCTCATGTTTGGTTTGCTGACAGACTGAATTCCTGTTGTTCACATTGACAGTGAACCATTTAATCAAGCCGAGGGGTGTTTCTGTCTGACTTTGAACCTGTTCAAAAAAACAAAGCGTGTCCCCATGCATGTTTGGTCCGGTACCGAAATTGGTATCGGCAAGGGGTGTCCCCATGCGTTTTAGATTTGGTCCGATTTCCGGGGACCAAATTGCCCAAACCCGTGCCAAACCAGGACCAAATTTGGTACCCGAAAAATCAAGCCTGGGCACGGTTTGGGTGATTTGGTCCAAGCCGAGCCGGCGCATGGGGACGGTCCTAGATTTCACGATCTTGGCTGATAGGAAAGAGGCTTGAGTTTAAAGCCAAGCCTCTTTCTTGTCAGCCAAGATCGGAACAGGGAGTGCAGAGGCTTGAGATTTCACTCTTTTCCAGGGAGGCGACCTGGAATGCCCCCCTGGAAAAGGGAGAAAACTCAAGCCACTGCACCCCATTTCGATCTTGGCTGACAGGAAAGAGTCTTGGCTTTACTCCTGAAGTAAACTGTACCCCCTTACTCCCTTTCCCTGGGAAAGGGAGTAAGCAAGGCTGCCAGCTGGGATCATGAACAGGGGTTTCATGGTCCCAGTGCGGTTTGCATGGAGACAGCTGAATCCACCCCAGCCCGCATTACTGGGAAAGTCATGGGGACAGCCAGGATTCAATATCGGCCATGCACCTGGTCCTATGTGAGCCCAATCAGCACCAAACGGCTTGCATGTGGACGCGGCCATAGTCACCGGGGTTGATTCCGCACCGTATTCAGTCCTGGGCACCCCAATTTAAAAAAGACATTGACAAACTAGAGCAAGTCAAGAGGAGGGCTACCAAAATGGTTAGCGGTCTGGAAAGCGTGTCCTACAAGGAAGCGTTGAAGGATCTAGGAATGTTTAGCCTGCAGAAGAGAAGACTGAGAGGAGACATGATCGCAGTCTTCAAGGATCTGAAGGGCTGTCACAGTGCAGAGGGATCGTCCCTATTCTCACTTGCACAAGATGGGAGGACTAGAAACAACAGGATGGAACTTCAAGGGAGTCAATACAGATTAGATATTAGGAAAAGCTTCCTGACAGTGAGGGTGACCAGTCAGTGGAATAGGTTGTCACAGGAGGTAGTGGGTTCTCCTTCACTGGAGGTCTTCAAGCAGAGGCTGGACCTACATCTGTCTGGGATGGTTTAGGGAATCCTGCATTGAGCAGGAGGTTGGACTTGATGACCTTAGAGGTCTCTTCCAGCTCTATGATTCTATGATTCCTCCACGAAGCCAGCTGGGTGACCTTAGGCTAGTCACAGATCTCTTTCTGAGCTCTCTCAGCCCCACTAACCTCACATGGGGTGTCTGTTTGCAGAGAAGAACAAGATGTTTGTCAGCCACTTTGGGTCCCCTTAAGGGTGAGAAAAACAGTACAAAAACCGACTTTTCTTCTTTTTCTTCAGTGGAAGAAACAACCATTCCAAGTTACAAAAGCTGTCTGTTTCTGCCTTTTTTCACGGAAGAAAAAATACATGTCTTTGTTTGCCATCCCAGTCTCTTCCAGTTGGCAAGTTTCATCCTTCAGTGAAACTAAAGCTCACCAGATCCTCCAGCAAAAACCAGCTCAGTACCTGCGCTTCAACCAGCATCAGCTGTCGCGGATCTATCCTTCCTCCTACCGCGTCGATTCCAGCAATTATAACCCTCAGCCCTTCTGGAATGCTGGCTGCCAATTGGGTAAGTGGCCGGAAGGAGAAAGGCACAGGCTTCCCTGGGGAAGAACATTCAGTAGATGTCCGGTTTCAAATGCATTGTTGAAAATGCAGGCATCTAATATAGGTCTTTACCGTTGATCTGGTATAAGGAGCCTCTTAATCCAGATCCTGGGCCTCCCACCTGTACATTGATGTGGATCAAGCAGGTTCCATTCCTGTGCTGGTCTTTCTGCGGACCACATCCAAAATGCATGGGGACGCCCCTTGCCAATCCCGCATTCGGAACCGTACCAAATGTGCATGGGGACACGGCCTCTGTTTTCCATTTCTAAACCATGAGCTTCGCTTTGTGCAGTGCACTGACACGTTGCCCCTGCCCTCTCTTCTCCCCCCCCCTTCGCCCGCCCCTCCTGCCACAGTTGCACTGAACTACCAGTCCGAGGGACGGATGCTTCAGCTGAACCGCGCCAAGTTCAGTGCCAACGGGAATTGTGGCTACGTCCTCAAGCCCAGGTGCATGTGTCAAGGTAAGGGAAACCGCCCTGCGGCCTTCCATCAGTTGGGGCAGCTGGATCAGCTGGGCAGGTCCCCACCCACCCCCTCTGCAAGGGTCACAACTTTTCACATAAAGCAAAGCCATATGGTTTCTCCCTCGTGTGGGTCCTTTGATGGGCGTTAAGAGTTGCGCCGGCAGCAAAACCCTTCCTTCATTATTCACAGGCATACAGTTTCTTACCCTGTGTGAGTTCTTTAATGTCCACTCCAGTGAAAGCTCTTACCTGCTCACCTGTCACCCTTGGCCTCTCCTTCCATCAGACATTTCAGATGCATTCTTCCTTAACAACATTAGCAGCCAACAAACTTAGAATTGCCCTCACAAAAGCGAGACGAAATATTCTGCCCCGCGTGAGGCTGAAGGGGGGATCCGAGGGGTTCCCTTTAGAACTGAGCCTTTGCTCTTGCAAATAATGGGTAGATTGAATCAGCTGAGCCCATCCTCCATCCCTTATTAAGGTCCACAGCCCGTCTGCTCTAATGACCTTCTCCTGCAAGGCACATCTGCTGGCATCACTTTTGCAGAAGCCAAACCTCTGGCCTCTTCTGTTTGTATCATATTGTGTTATGCAAGCATTCTTTCAACATCCTCAGGTGTCTTCAACCCCAATTCTGAAGACCCGCTGCTTGGCCAGATGAAGAAGCAGCTCGTCTTACGGATCATCAGTGGGCAGCAACTTCCAAAGCCCCGGGATTCCATGCTTGGTGACAGAGGAGAGGTAAGAGCCTGCAGGTGGGACAAGAGACCCGGTGAAGGAAATAGCAGTGTTAAGAGGTTGCCAGTCACCGCAACCACCAGCTCAGAACTTGAAGCCAAACAAAATGCAACAGAACTGCAAAGCTAGATGCCAGGTGAGGAGGCGTGCCTTCACCAGGAGTTGAGATGTACCCAGCATTGTTGCCTTGCAAGCCTCTATGGGAAGGCTATTCCACAAACCAGGGGCCACCACAGAGAAGGCCCTTCAGTGAGCTGCCACCCTCTTATAACTGAAGATGAGGGAGTGACAAGGTCTTAACTGAAGGGCAGATCTCCATGAGAAAAGACACTCCGTTTTAAAGATGAAAAATCAAAATCTTTATAAGGAATAGTAAATGGGACAGCCAAGGAAAGCAATAAAAACAGTCCAGTACCTATAACTAATATCCATTAAGTCATCATAAAAGAAGAATTACGTTGAGATAAGCACTCAGACTGTTCTTAAAGAAATGTGCCCTCCTTTTAAGGCCCAAGATGTTTAAGGCCTAATGGATTACTACCAGTGGCTTGAACAGTAAATGGGCAGCCACTGCAGAGCTTCCAAGACTGCTGTGATGGCGCTGAGTTCTGGACCTGTTGAGGCTTTTGGATTGTATTCAAGAGCAGCCCTAAGTAGAATACAACCTGGAGGTTACTAGAGCATGGGTCACAGTGATCAAGGTATCTCTGTGATTTTTGACTTATAAGAGTATAAAGGGAGCTCTGCTGGATCAGACCAAAGCCCATCTAGTCCAGCATCCCATCTCACACAGTAGCCACCAATTGCTTCTGGGCATCTCAAGCAGAAGACAAGGGCAGAACCTTCACCTGCTTCCTATTCCCTGCAAATGGCCCCTAGAGGCATGCTGCCTCTCTCTCCAACCCAGAAGTAGCATCTAGGCATCCATGCTAGAAGAGAACCTCAGAGGAGCCCTGCTGGATCAGGCCACAGCCCATCCAGTCCA
>MTQE01001260.1:3333395-3348135 GCA_014337955.1 Aspidoscelis marmoratus
CTAAGAGGAGCCCTGCTGGATCACGCCACAGCCCATCTAGTCCAGCATCCCACCTCACACAGGGGCTCACCAACTCTTCTGGGCCTGACAACATTGGGCATGGCTACCATAGCGCCAGCTGCTTCTCTCCCCTGTGTCTTCAGAGTCCATCCGTGTGAAATGCTTCTGCCAGCTTTGCTTTGAACATATTACGCAACACTGTCCTTTGGCCAAGATGAGCAGGTGCTTTTATCTTTGTGCAAAGAAAAAGAAGGAGGAGGGGGAAAAGAAGTCAAGTTTGTTTCATTGTCCCCTGGGTGCCCTTGGGGAGGCGGTCGAATGCTGCCAAGATGCTCAGTCAATGTGACAAGTTCCTATTCACAGCACCTCTTCAAATAGAAAAGGGAACAAAAGGCGCCTCCTAACGGGGGCCAAGTGGAAACCTAGAGCCTGGCTTCAAACCCACCCAGAGCTGCAGAGCTTGTCAGCCAGGATGGATGAGGGTCTTTGGAAACACCTTCTGGCTGCGCCCTCCCCCATACTGTATGAAGCTCCCTTTGGCCTCCTCTTGCATCCACTGAAGGCAGCCTCTGGGGTAAATTCGCCGGGTGCAAACGTAAGAAGAAATGAGAGCAGAAACTCAGGCCCTTTCTCCACTTACCACCCTTAATCTAGCAAGTTCGTTAGTAGTACTTGGAGACTAACAGGAGAAGGGTTGGTGGCATGAGCTTTCATAGACACATCTATTTCTTCAGATGCTACGGGACTCAGTCAGGAGAAGGGTTGGTGGCATGAGCTTTTGTAGACACATCTACTTCTTCAGATGTTAGGGGACCCAATCAGGAGAAGGGCTGGTGGCATGAGCTTTTGTAGACACCTCTACTTCTTCAGATGTAGAGGAGAAGGGTTGGTGTCATGAGCTTTCATAGACAGGTCTACTTGTTCAGAAGTATACTGAGCAGCTGAAGAAGTAGACGTGTCTACGAAAGCTTATGACACCAACCCTTCTCCTGTTAGTCTCCAAGTGCTACTAACTACCTTGCAGTTACTTGGACTCTTAGGGTGAGATGTTAAAGCGCTTCTTCTGTTCCAGATTATAGATCCTTTTGTAGAAGTGGAGATCATCGGATTGCCAGTGGACTGCTATAAAGAGCAGACAAGAGTCGTTGACGACAATGGTGAGTCTTCCCGCCCAACCCTGCTCCTGTCTCTTCCATGTGGACCTGGTGTTCTTGTGGAAGTTTAGATATATTCATTGTACACAGATCGGAAAACAAAGTTATGCAAACAAACTGTACAGCTTTATGATACATACAGCCCTGTACATATAAAATTATGGAGAACAAAGACCCTGAATGAATCAAGCTTAAATTGTTGGGCAGATGCAGATTGTCAAATAAACTTTCCATCCTTCCAGCCTAGCCACTCACCCTTAATGTCTCTCTCTTTCGCAGGGTTTAATCCCATGTGGGAGGAAACACTGGTGTTCACCATCTGCATGCCGGAGATAGCGCTGGTTCGGTTTCTGGTGTGGGACCATGATCCTATTGGGAGAGATTTCATTGGACAGAGGACAATAGCCTTTACCAGCATGATGCCCGGTAAGACATCACCGATCACTGAGGATTCTCTTGCGCTTTGCTTACATAGCCTTTGATGAGGAAGCCACTGAAAAGAGATGATTTGACTTACATAAAAAACAATCAGTCATGTTGCAACAATGGAATTCCCCATCCACATAAGAACATAACCCTTGCTGGATCAGGCCACAGCCTATCTAGTCCAGCATCCCATCTCACACAGTGGCCCCCCAATTTCATCTCTGCATCTAGAATCCCTCCAAAGGGGCCTTTAAAGCGGTACCTGGGCAACCATTCTAGCTAAGGACATAAGAGGACCTCTGCTGGATCAGGCCACAGCACATCTAGTCTAGCATCCCGTCTCACACAGTGGCCCACAAATTTCATCTCGGCATCTATAATCCCTGCAAATGTCCATTAAAGTGGTACCTGGGCAACCATTCTAGCTAAGGACATAAGAGGACCTCTGCTGGATCAGGCCACAGCACATCTAGTCCAGCATCCTGTCTCACACAGTGGGCCCACCAAATGCTCCTAGGCATCTAAAGAAGGAGACAAATGCAAAACCTTCACCTGCTCTTGACTCCTGCCAGTGGCTTGAGAGGTATCCTGCCTGTCTCCCCAGCCTGTGGGGATACACCTGGGCATCTATTCCAGTAGTCATCAATAACATGTATCCTCCATGAATTAAGAGGAGCCCTGCTGGATGAGGCCACAGCCCATCTAGTCCAGCATCCCTTCTCACACAATGGCTCACCGACTGGGCTTCAAGCAGAAGACAAAGGCAAAACTTTCACCTGATCTCACTTCCCTGCAGGTGGTGGTTAGAGGACCCCTTCCCTGGATCTCCATCCTGAGACTTATTCGCACTAGGGAACATGAGCAGGACACCTGGGATGGAGCATGCACATTGGCTGGAGGCCAGTTTGGTTCAGAACCATCTGAGCCCGTCCCAGGGTGGCCTACTCATGTTCCAGGTGTAGAGCACAAAATTGTGCTCTACACCCACCCCTAGGCTTACCTGAGCTTTCAGGTGGTGGGAGCATTCGCTCTCCTTCCTGGATAGCTGTGGGAGTCCCACCCCGTGGTTGGCGTGATTGGCTCCTGCCAGCATGCCACCAGTGACTCCCAGCTGCTGGCAGGTGCCAGTCTGGGGGAGCAGAGGGTTCGAATCCACCGGGCACGATGCCTCCCCACCCCTGGATCATGGCCCTGAGCTTCCCTCTCCCCATGGCATCAAGGGAGTGTGTGTGCTCTTGATTTGTCCATGTTTCCGCTCACCCATCTGATCCAAGCCCCGTGATATTGCAGAGAGGGCTGTGGGGAGGATGAAGGGTGGTATCCAGGCACCCTCCCTGGGATATGCCTTGCATGGGCAGGGCACGGGCAGGGTTGACCCAGGTGTGTGGGGGAGGCAAATTCAGGGGGTTTTCCTCCCTCCCCTCTGGGATGAAAAGAAAAACCTTTCCCGTTGCCAACTCTATTGTCAGATTGTTTAATCGAAAAACCACTCCTTGCGTTCATGTCTTCACTTTTTTGCAAAGAAAAATACCCATTTTTTTAAAAATTGAAAAGGGCCCTTTTCGTGACTCAAAACTCAGCCAGACACAAACGTTCGGTGGGCTTGTCCGTTTTTGCAAACGAGAGACTGAAGTTTCTTTCGACTGAAGCTTTGTGTATGTGACAAACTAGATTCTTGCTTTGCAAATCTCTACGGAAATGAAATATTTGATTGCGTTTGTGACTGCAAAGCGAATTTTGCGCACCCTTAAAATGGAACCCCTGAGCCCAGAAGGTGCTTTGGCCATCTAACCACCTGCTTGGGTTTCTTAAAGATCAGCAGGCCTGCATAGATAAGTTACCCATTGTTACTCAGCAAGGCCCATTGAACAGACAGCCACCTGCTTGGGTTGATGGACAGAGTAGAAATAAAAATGGAAGATAAAAACCAACAAATGGCTTCTGAGCTTTCTCTCTCTCTGCTTCCCACCCTTCATCCCTCTGGCTGCAAATCCTAATGAAGGACATTAGCTATTTGATGGCTGCATTTGTCCGCTTCTGATTTCTCCAGCCTCGTCTTGAGAGAATAGATTTCGTAGTCAAATTGGGGGAACTTCAAAGTCTTTTCTTGAAAAGAACCAGCGTCTCTTTCCCTGCTCTCATTTTTGGTGGCAAGCCTCCAGCGGCTGCAATTATTGCTTATAATAGTGCAGCAGGGACACCCTGGAGTACTGCAAAATTCAGGGGGTTTGGGGGGATGGGGGGGATGGGGAGAAATAGACACTTCCCTCCCTGCTTTCGTTGCCTTCTCCCCTCTTTCCTTTTATGCTCTCCTGACTCAGATAAAAGCATCCTGTGTTCTTATTCTCCAAGCCTAACCTCTCCCACTTGTTCTCCATCTTCAAAGCAGAGGAAACTTGGCACAGGGAAAGTTATTTTGGAGAAGAGGAAGGAACCAGCCTGGCTTTAAAGCAAGAAATGAGGGGGGGGGGAAGCGAGAAAGGAAAGGAGAGAGAGAAAAGCGAAATTTCTGATTATTGCACTCATTGCCGTTTGCAGTTGTGATTCAATTAAAAATCCTGAAAGCGATGGCTGCAGGAATGAAAGAGAAATGGGGTTCTTTGATACGAGGCAGGCGGGGAGGAGAAGATCTGAACTTTGCAATGAGACTTCTTTGCAGGGGAACCCAAACTGGAAGCTTAAAAATCCTGGAGGGAGCGCATGTGTCGGGAACGAGAGCCAGAGAGGGAGAGAAAGTCGAAACCGAGCTTCTGCTGCCGTGAACAAAATGTCCTCCATGCTGTTTGTGTAGGCAGAGTGTCCCATATCAGGAGGACAGGAGTTGGAATTCCTCACTCCCATTTAGGGCTGGACAAAACACCCCATTGCCAAGAAGGGGGAGAGGAAAGGGATCTTGAGGAAGCTAAACTGGGCCAGATCTGGAAAGCAGCAGGTGCAGTGTGGAGTTGTCAAGGGGAGAATAAATCCTGGAAGCAAGTGTCCAGAGAGGTCATTTTTCATGCGAGTTTGGAGAGAACTGTACCTTGGGCCCATCTCCCTGTCCTGATCTTCTTCCTTTTTGCCGCCTTGCGTGTAGCCCTAGCAGAGATGGTGGACAGCTTGCCACCCCAACCAACTCTGGATGGTCCCCAGGGGCGCTGCATGAATACACTGTCAAAACTAATACAAATCACAGAATTATGGAGTTGTGGCCTTTTCACACTTTGCTTCCCACTGCTCTCCCAACCCACCTGGACACCTACCTGCAATGTAGCCCCTCCACTGAGCTGGTGGCATGTACCTCCGAGGTCCATCCTAGCACTGAGTAATCCATGGTCTACTCTTCTTTCCTCACGCTTCGCTTTCAGGCTATCGGCATGTTTACCTTGAAGGAATGGAAGAAGCATCCATCTTTGTTCACATAGCTATCAATGACATATGTGGTAAGGTGAGTAAAAAGAACCGCTCTGGATTGGATAGACGGGCTCCTTGTATTAGGGATCGTTGGAAAAGGAGCAGGGGTCCGGTTGCTATTTGACTGAACTTTCAAAGCCACGTTGTGGAATTAGCCAAGGATGGAGCAAGGAAACTCAGAACGAGATCACCTTCAGCCTCTGCAGTTTCCGTCTTGCCCTTTCGATTATATGCAGTGGGGAAACACTTGACAGGCTTCTGCCATAGAAATTGGGAGTTTTGCGCAAGTGCAGATGAGCTCTTGTGCAGATTCACTGGCCTATCGATATCACACTGGCCAAAGTCCATAATACTCATTGGAAAGTCTGAAATAAAGACAGCCGGCTGGATTTCAGCATTGACCCGTGAGCTCAAGGAATGATCACTCTAAGAAGAGGGATCCGCATAGATTGAAATCCAGTGGTTCAGTTCAAACCAAACCAAACGGTGGTTGATTTGGTTTGGTGTGTTTGTCTTCAACAGCAGGGTGCTTTGGTTTGCAAGTGAACCAAGACAGCCTTTAAACCATTTTGGTCCATTGTGGTTCACTTGGTTATACCCTCCCTTGGCTCGGGTTCTATTCGAACCAACAGCCTTTCTGCACTTGGCTTTATTCTGTTATCTGCATGCTAGTGCGGACTATGGCAGGCCCCAAGTGAGGCCTGCCGTAGTCTGTACTAGCTCATGGCCGTCGGACCGCTATCCCGCGGTATACTCCAGAATAAGGTGCCCAAGTTCGGTTTGCATGTGAACACTCCAGTTCGCTGCGAACCGCAACCAACCCAATCAGTTTGGAACATCTCTAAGATCCTTTTTATTCTATTCTGAGCGTCAGCTTCCAGGCGCAGAGTCAAAGTAGATACCCCTGTAGTTCCCTTTTCAGGAACCCATACCTCCTGAATTCTCTGGAGTCGGATACGCACGCTCATTCTGTCTTCCTCACTTTGCCTCTCTGATTTCTGGATTTCAAAGGCTGGAAGGTGCATGATGAGAGAGCATCTTTGGCTCCAGAAATAGACAGGGACTGAAAAACATGCATTTCAAAAGCCGTCTATATTTTTATAGTTTTATCTTTGCATCTTAGAATAGTGATGTTTCCAATAAAGGCAGGCGCCGGTTTTTGTGGAGTTTGGCGTAAGCCTCAAAGCTGGACAGATTCTCTTGTTTTGTGTTAGTTCGGTGGGTTTGAGGGACGAGAGAGAAGCATCAGAGAAGATATTTGTGCCTGTCATCTTAGGCATGGAAGAAACTGAGTTGAGCAACAAAAAACCTGTAATTTCCTCATGTTAACTTCCGCTGTGCGGTTCCCTTTGCCCCCAAGGAGGGCTTGTCAGAACTATGAGGAAAGCTGAATCCAATTTTATTTTATTTTATTTTATTGCATTTCCTAGAGCCAGAGCAAACTTATTTATTTATGGAATTTTTGAAAACATAATTTCGTTTTGTTTTATAACATTTTAATTCCGTCAGAGGTACAACCAGTACGACATAGGTTTCCAGCAAAGAAAGCAAGACAATCTTCCCCCAACCATGTAGATTGAGATCAGAAACTAGCAGAGAGTGCAGAGCCTTAAGATCTTCTTGATGGTGGATGCACCTGACTTCGGCACTTAAAGAGAGCTGTTTGACCCCCTCGTCATTTCTCTTTTACAACAATTTGTTCAAAGAAATCCCCCAAACAGTTCTGATCACAGCGCACAGGACAGGAACAGCGAGCACAGGTGAAACCCTGCCAGCTAATGAAGTGAGCGCCAATCTCTTCCCCCAATAACCCGGGAGCATCCCCATGCCTTCAAAATAATCCGGGTTCGCCTCCCAAATGGCAGCGAGAACAGTTTGCAAGGAGGGTTTTTTTGCCTTTGATTTGGGTGATTTGTTCTGCATGTAGCCCGGATTAAACCCTTTGTATGGGGACACTCCGAGTCGAATTCAGGTTCACTTCAGAGTATAGAGTGCATGGGGACAAGCCCTAAAATCCAGTCCTGGTAGCCAGTTTTCTAGGAATAGTGTGTTTACTTACCTTCTGGATGGCTCTGCTACGGTCAGTCTGTCCACCACATGAGCTTGGAGGCTGAAGCAGATGGCACTGCAGGCACAGTGGTCACAACGAGCACTTCCGGGTCTCCCAGACCAACCAGATACCCAAATGTGCCTATCACCAAAATGTACAAAGGCAGCACTGTGACGGTGCCAGCAACCAATCATGCCAGAGGGACAATACTTTGCATTATCAGCTGCTAGAGAAGGAGGAGGAGAGTTGGCTTTCATCCCCACTTCTCTCACCCTTAGGGGAAATCAAAGCAGCTGACAAAGCTTCTGTTCTTCCCCCCACAACAGACACCCTGTGAGGCAGGTGAGGCTGTGAACGCTCAGACAGAGAGCTGTGACTGGCCCAAGGTCATCCAGCTGGCTTCATGGAGGAAAAAGAGTTGGCTTTTCTACCTGCTTTTCTCAGCCATTTAAGGGGACTCAAACCTGCTGACAAACCTTCTGTTCTCCCCACAACAGATACCCTGTGGGGCAGGCAGGGCTGTGAGAGCTCCTAAAGAGAGCTGTGACAATCCAGCTGCCTTTGTGGAGGCGTACAGAATCAAACTTTGTGACTACAAGATATGAGTCCAGCACTCACAACCACAAGGCCAAACTATCCAAGTCTGGAGGTGGCCATAGTGTATAGTTTGTACATTTTACACATGTCAATGAGCTTTCAGTTCAATTCTACATTAATTAAAAAAAACAAAACAAATTATGCATTGCAGTTTTAGGTCACATATACCACCATGAAAAATCTCTGCAGAAATCAGGCTGATACTGTATGTGGTCTTACCGCAAAGATTTAGAACAAGTGGGATGCTAATCCTCCCCACTGTGCATGAATTGCTTAGTTTATTTTATATTTCACATTTGCAATTTGCTGTTAGCAAACAGGAAGCCCTTTGGCCAAATTATAGCACAATTCATACTTCTGTATGTTTATCTTACAAAGTTGTCAAGGAAATCATTTTTGCAAAACAAAAACAAAAAAACCCTGCATTGCCTCAGGCATTTTGTATAGAATATTAAGACTTATCACTCTGTGAAGACTTGTTCTGATCTCTGGTCTAAATGATGTAAAGAACTTTATGATAAATATATGTGCCTACAACCTAGCTAATTGCCTTGTTAATTTACAGTTTTAAATTACAGGCTCAGTGGTAGAGCAGCCTGGAAGGCAGGGGGTCGCTGGTTCGATTCCCAGCCTCTCCCTGGAAGTAGGCAAAGGCAAACTACTTCCGTATTCCTGCCAAGAAAGCTGCATGGAGCTGATCGTTGCTTGGAGAGGCTATAGATCAGTGGTAGAGAAATGTCTAGAAAGTGGAGGGTCGCTGATTTGGTCCCCAAGTGAGCAATGGCAAACCAACACCAGCAATGTTAAGCATCCTGATTTTTTGCTACACTTTAGACACCATGGACTGGTAGCTCACCACTTTGTCAGACCACCTGTTTGGCTTGAATGAAGCCGAAGTCTGGCCTGTTAATTTATCCTTGGTGTACCTAAGTCTTATTCCAGGCTCTTCTGGACCAGTATCACCTAGCGAAGAGGGTTGAACGCTAGTTGTTCTTTTTCCCCATCACTCCACACTTCTCCTAGATCTCAGTTTAGAAACCACTGAGTTAAATCGCCGGCAGGCCAAATTTGCACTAAAATCAAAATGGGAAAGGAGTCTAGATTGAGTCCAGAGGCCTTTTTGCACTTCAGCCAGATGGCTGAAGAGGACTAAGGCTGGTACATGTGGGAACAGATTGACCATAATATGTGAATGGTCGATCCGTCCCCACACTATCGGCCTAATGGCTGGCAACCCAATTCCTAGGCTGTCTTGGGCCCCCGCTGGCGACCACTGCCCCGATCGTGCCAGTGGCAGCCATCAGGGGCCTGCTGGGTGCCCACCCCCACCCAGGGGTGCGTGCTGCCCCCCAGCTCCCTGCACCCCACTTATGATGTCTCGGACCGATGGGTCCAGGTCTGCTGCGTTCTGCACAGGTGTGCGCAGTAGTAGAGTACCGCCAAGCTGACCTGACGCCAGACATTCAGGTTAGCTTGGGGGCAGTCTGTTGCGCCATGCACCTGCGCAGAACGCGGCTGACCATTCCAGCAAGTCTTTGTTTATCGCCTTCTTGGATGCTAATTAAGGGCAGGCTGAAAGGCAGAGGGCTGGAGGGGAAGAAAAGGTACATAGAATGTTTCCTCCCTGCTCCATCATAATGTTCCTCATGCATGTTCCTGCAGCCCTAATTAAAAGTCAAAAAACACAACTGGAGACAATTGCTAGGGCAGGGAATTTGCATTAGGAAAACCAGCTGAGCATCTGCCAAGCTCACTGATGCCGCATCAAAGCTTTGGAGGATCTGATTCCAAATGCTTTGAGTTCAGAACTCAAGGAGTGATATTCTGAGTGTTGATGGCAACGCAAGTAGAAGGAGGCCCACCTGAGTTAGCTCCAGGATCTAGTGAAAAGGGTAAAGGATTAGATAATTAGGTGTGTCAATGGTTACCGGAACAATGCTCAGGTACTGTTTCCAGGTTGCAGATATAAACAGGATGACTTTAAGGACCATTTGCAGGCAGTGGAGAGCAGGTGAAAGTTTGTTTTGCCTTCATCTTCTGCTCAAGATGCAGAGAAGCAATTGGTAGGACACTGCGTGAGATGGGATGCTGGACTAGATGGGCCGTGGCCTCATCCAGCGGGGCTCCTCCTAGGTTCATATGTCCTCAAGTCAGGAGCAGCAGCAGCTGACCTCATGAGGTCGTTGGGAGGTTCTAGAACTGAGCCACAACAGTTCTAGGTACGTCTAGCTGCCCCTACATGGAGCAGCTACAAGTGGTCAGGAGAAGAAGATGTGATATTTGAAGTGTGGTCCAAACCCACTGTGATTCCTTTTCTTGCGCTGGGTTGGGCCAGAGCATTTCATGTGATCACTTTTGCAGGCTATGCCGCCTGCTCCATCCCTTCCAGAAACCCAGACTGTATCATGTAGACGTTGACACACGTACTGCAATACTTTTTGTTTTTAGTCAGTGCATACCTGGGGACAAAGTAGACCAAGGCTGTTTATGCACTGAGGGGGAAGAAATTCCGGATTGATATATCTGGATTCTGGGGAGGCAAGAGCTAGACCCACTCCACCCGCAAGGGCAATGCCCATCCAGATATGACGCCCGCCCGCCCCAGCTGCAAAGCTCATATAGCATGGCATGGTCATTGCAGCTGCCCCCCAAGTGCTGGGAATGGCACTTCCTAGCTGTGGTGTGTGGAGGGGTGGTTTTTGGCTATGCGGCTTGGTGTGCCACACCAAAAATCACTTCCAGATAGAGATGTTGCATGAATATTCATAGGCGTTAGAAATCTGATGGAATGAGCTGAATTTCAACATTCAAACTCTAATAGAATGTCCCAATGAACGAATAGATTCGAATTTGGTTAATACGGATCAGATCCTGTTAAATTCAAATTTAAAAGATTCGAATCGAATTGGGTTTTCGGGTATTCCCTTGGATTTGAATAGAGGATCAAAATAACATTTGTGCACATTGCTACTTCCAGATATTCCAGATCATGGAAGCGTGCCATCTGTGTGCCTCTGTGATCTGGATTGAGCCCCTGAGGCCAGATTGCGGAGCCCATTAATAAGGCCAGTGGGTCTGAACGGAGGGCCACTCAATCCAGGGGCCTTTTTGCACTTCCTTTCCCACCAGCTGGATGGGAAAGGAGCACGGTTAGCCAATGTCCACTAGTGCTTGCACTTGGAGCGCCAGTCAACTTTGGCTGTTCCGCCCCTCTCCGTGATCGAATACTTACCTGACTTGGTCATGGGGCCGGTCCTCCTCTGGGTGCTGCCATTTTGGCTGCGGCGCCCTCCACAACTGCGCCTGCGTGACAATGCGCACATCAACCTAAATTGTCCCTCGTTTATTTTGCTAGGGCTATGTGGGTTTATTGTGCTTCTCAATTCTGCGAGAGAGCAGCGTTACTCGGAAGGCCCGGTACTTCTAATTCGTGCAATCCTATCGGGGCATTTAATCCGTCTCCAGCTCAGAATGTCCCAACACAAAAGGGCCATATTGAGGGGTCTGGACTTAAAATGATACGGCCCTTACTCAGAGGGCTCATCCCCATGGGGCTGCCAATGCCTCGCAGTGGATTCAGGGCAGCCTTAATGCGAATCTTAATTCACATTAAGGAGTCCCCATGGTAATGGAGGACAGGGTGGGTTACCCCAAACGACCACCTGACAGCTTCCCTGCAGCCAACTGAGCAGCTGTCAGGTGGGTATAGGGGCTGTCAGCTGAGCAGCTGTCAGGCGGGTATAGGGGCTGTCATGCGCACAAGCAGAGCTCCGCTAAAATGATTAAGACAGCAGCGGCTTTCGCAGCTGTCTTTAAACTTCTGATGGCCTCCTTCTTTAGTGAGCAAAGTAATATGCCTACCTTTATATGCCTAGGGTCTAGAAGTTCTATTCTGTTAGAACTGTCAGCAAAAACACCCTAAGCTCTTTGCATCCTTTGCTCCTACCTCAGTCGGAACCACATGCAAAGTTCTTTGTGGTCCTTTTGTGTGTTGACTCCCAGGTAAATCCCAGAAAAGTGTGGCTAAGAAGTTCAGTCTTATTCTAAATTTTACTCTCTTCCCCCTTTGCTCATTTGACCACAAGCAATGACTCCCCACAAGTCTTCTAGCTTTTTAAATGATCCCGGACACTGGCCACAGTCTTTCTTTTTACCCCATTTTTAACCAGACAGTCCCAAGTGGGGTTTGCCGTAATATTGTAACCTGCCCTGGGAGCATTTGGTGAAGGGCAGGATATAAGTTTCTTTAGTAATAAATAAATATCTGTCTGCATAAAGTATCATCCACAGGAAATGACACTTTATCAGTGTATTTGGGCAAATAAAGAATGGAATATGTCTTGTAACCCTTAATAAAATAAATTAGATCCCTCCAGTTCGATTCAAAAGATGTTCCTTGATGAAAACGTATTCAGTCATTTGTATGCAATTTTTTTCCCACTGTAGTAATTCTGGAGGTTTTTTCCCTCTTATCAGGCTATCAAAAACCTCCCTGAAAACAACATAGATTTTAACACTGATTTTTCTTAAGTAAGAGAGAGAGAGAAAAAAAATCACTTGGGATCGTGTTTAATTTATTTCCTGTGCTTATTATGTTCATCTCTCTTATTACCCAAAGCTAGAATCCTTGTATAACCCCACATGGCTGCTGCAGAAGGCCTCTTCGCACTTAAATGGGAATGCATTGGTTAGGATCAGTTAGATTTGGCGCTGGCATGCACCAGACTTCACTAGCAGCTTTTGCAGTGTAGACGGTCCATCCCGGACCATCTGCGTTGCCATAGCTGTAGCTGTGGCAGCTTCCTTCACACACCAGGCTATTGCTACGGCAATGCTGATGTGTCATGCATTTCCGCGGCTACAGCTGCATCCCCACAGCCCCCATGCAGCGTTACCTTGCAGTACTTCCTGGTGCAAACGCTGCATGTGGAAATTTACCAGGATCCTATTGATTTACATCTACAGAAGGGCAGGATGGCGGCACATGCTCAGGCTCCTGGCGTGTGGTTGAAGCATCCCAGAGCTGGCAGGGCCATCCTGACGGCCATAGCGGGGAAAGGGCAGAAGTTATGTTCCGTCTAATTCTCAGCGCTCCTGGGCGGGAACGTCCCCGGCCATGTTGTCTTTCTAACTTGTGATTTATTTATGTCCTCCGTTGAATTTCTCGTGTCTGGCTTCCTTCCTTCTCCTGTGTCCCAGCTGTTACCTCTTGCAAGACCTCCTCGATTTGTTCTGTGTCTCACTTTCTGCCTTTTACTTCTGTCTTGTTTTTTGATTTCAGTGGACTTCTCTGTGTCAAAAAAAGTCTCCTTTTAGAAGCAGAGCAAATTTAGACGCCTCGAAGGTACCCCCCTCCTCCTCCTGAGTCAGGAAGGTGTCTTGCATTCTTAGAGACACCCTTGCATGCTTTTCTAACTGATGCTGTCATTGAACTTTCAGTTGGGTTCCTTTTTTTTTTCTTTTCCTATCTATCTAGCATTGTTTTTTTCTCTTCCTCGGGAAAACACACACACACACCCCCATAACATGGACTGCGACATCCTCTTAGAACATCTGCTGCACCATTCAGCAACCAGTGTCCTGCATTTAGGAAGCAGATCCAGTATAAAGAGCATTGGTTTCATTGTCGAAAAATAACCCCGTCGAAATTCTCCATCAGCTTTCTTGCACTGGTTTCGTTTCCCCGGATCAATGAACGTGAAGCTAAGGGGCAGACCTGGTGATTCCAGTCTGTACCAGCCTGGGGTCCCTTCTGTTTAATAAGCATATTTCTTCATGGTGGGGTTTTTTTTGGGGGGGGGGAATACTCTGGATCTTCTTCCTAATGTCCTTTCTTTTCTTACAAACAAATACGCACTGGATTTGGGGACTTGAATCGCTTGCTTGGATTCAAGCATAGCTGTCTGCACTGGGGTTGCGTTGAATGATCTAGATAGGCTGAATGAGGGAAACGTCACTGCACAACCACCCCATTCCATCAGTGGGTTGTTCTTTCTTTTCTTGGGGAGGGAGGGTCCAGGGGTTGTTGTTTGTGTGTTTGTGTACAGAGGTTACCCTGTGATTTTTGCAAATATCTGAATACAAAGCCTCACAATGGGTTTGGGAGATGTGCGATGCCATAGATGTCAGGGTAGGCAGCACATGAATGCTCTGCTGGTGTGTCAGCTTGTCACTGAGGACCCAAAAAGCCCCCTGCTCCGTTGACATCCATTCGTGACCTCGTGTTCCCAGTCACATCTGTCCACCCCTCCCGAAAATGGCCAAATGAAAGGTGAAAACAGAAGCTTTCCAGAAAAGTGTCTTTTCTTTGACATCTGATGCCACGTGTCTGTATAGCTTTGCTTGTTCCGTATCCGTATCCAGTGCTTGAGCAAAACCCAAGTTCGTTTCCATATGAAAAGGTTCATCGTTACTTCTGATGAGAAGAAATGGTAGCATTTTTTCAATAAATATCAAGGTTCACCAGCGACTTTGTCCTGGTTTTTAATTTTGGCACCCCTGGGCTATGCGCTTGGCAAATTAACTGGAGTCCTATGCACAAAGCACCGGTTGAATAAGAGCTTGCACAACCTCAGCATAGCCTCTGATCAGGACTTCGTAGAGCCTAGCCAAGCCTTGCTCTGCCCTGGCCTTTGGTTAAATGGTGGAGACATTTTCCCTTCCCACCTGCAGACACTGTTATTTTAATATATATAGTTATTGTTTTTAATATGTTGATTTTAAATGTTGCTACCCACCCTGAGACCTTTAGGTATAGGGCGGGATAGAAATACAAATAATAAATATGGCATCCAGGGAGCTGCAGTGATAGGATTCAAAATTTGCTGTTCGGTTCGAACCTGTTCATTTTGAAAACAGGGGGTGGTTTGGTTTGTGTCGAACCGGGTCACACTCAAACCGGTTTGGCACATCTAAAGATGGAGACAAACTCAAAATCTGTAGTTTGGTTCCAACCCGTTCATTTTTAAAGCGTAATGGTGGTTCAGTTTGGCTCAAACTTAGTTGAATTTCTCTAATATGTACAGATTATCCATAGAATGCAAAATGGGAGAAAGGATGGTGTCAGAGTAGTAGAAGAAGAGTTTGCTTTTCTACCCCACTTTTCTCGCTCATTTAAGGG
>MTQE01001260.1:3363039-3373437 GCA_014337955.1 Aspidoscelis marmoratus
CTAGGAAG
Source organism: Aspidoscelis marmoratus (assembly GCA_014337955.1). Lineage (NCBI taxonomy): Eukaryota > Metazoa > Chordata > Lepidosauria > Squamata > Teiidae > Aspidoscelis > Aspidoscelis marmoratus. Next base: position 3,363,048 of record MTQE01001260.1, read on the forward strand.
TGTCCTTCTGCTGAGGTTTGCCGTCCAAGCAGAGAAGCATTCCGATAAGCATGCTCTAAAAAGCTAACCAAAGCTGCTACAATGTTTAGAGGCAGTTTAGCAGACAAGCACTTCTCTGCTAAACTGTTTCTAATTTCAGAAGCTGCTTGCCGGCAATCGGGGAGCGGGGGTGGAATTACGGTTGCAGGAAGAGGCTTGTAGAACAACAAGGGCCAGATGACCCCCCTCATATCTGCATCTTTACCTGCCACACTGGGGGGATCAGTTCTTTTATGCTGTTTAATCTTTAAAAATGGCCAGCAGTTGAGATCCCCAGTGCACAGGACAGGAACGGCGAGCACAGGACGTGAAACCCACCTGCTAATGCCGTGAGCGTCAATCTCCTCCCCTAATAACCCGGGAGGGTTCCTAAGCCTCCAAAATAATCCGAGCTTGCCTCCCGAACCGTAGCGAGAACAGTTTTCTTCAGGAGTAAATTTACCACAGATTTGGGTGATTTGTTCTGCATATAGCCCAGTTTGGGGGCTTTGCATGGGGGCTTTGATTTGGACTGTAGAGTGCATGGGGGCACCTTAGTTTGTGGTTGCATCAAACTGAACATTAAGTTTTAATCCAGCTTCAGTCCACTTTCAGAGCGGGATAATACATCAGCAAAGTGACAAACTATTTCCTTTCAGCGTTGAATAACTCAGAAAATTCATCTTTGGGGCAGATAATGTGGAGAGAAAATTACTGGCGACTTTGGTGGATTAAATCTTAGGTGTGACCACAAGTTCAGGTCAAGCCAAACCAGTCTCTCACTTGCAAATGTGTTCACGTATGCTGTGTTTTGCCCTTGAAAAGATTTATTCCTTGTTTTCAAACCATTTTTTGCTTAAACAGTACTGAACTGAACAAATGGATGCTCAGTTTCATGGCAAGCCAAACACACAATTTCAGTTCGTGTAAATCGCTCATGCTAATATACTGTGATAACTGGCCAGTTTTCCCGTGAGACCCAATGGGAACGACACCCTTATATCTTACCTCCAGCTAGCTCTACCTCTTCCGATTGCCCTTCCTTGAACTGCAGCCCCCAGTCCACCACTGCTACCTACACGGGGTGTCCCCATGCACTCTATACTCCGAATCAAATCTGAATTCAACTCGGAGCGTCCCCATGCGGAACAGATCGCCCAAATCCGTGGCAAATAAACTCCCCTTGCAAACTGTTCCCGCTGCGGTTCAGGAGGCAAGCCAGGATTATTTTGGAGGCTTGGGGACACTCCCAGGTTATTAGGGGAGGAGATCGATGCTCACGTCCTTAGCAGGCGGGTTTCAGATTCAAATAACTGGGAAGAAATGGTCACAGGAGAATGTCAAAAGAGGCAGATCACCTGATTTTTCCATATCGGAGTCAGATTAAATAACGTTTCACGTGCTGAGCTGAGCATTTCTTTTAGCAATCTCTTCCCACCCCTGCACCCCTCCGCTCCCCCATCTTCACCCCCCCCATTCTGGGAGCTACAGATTTGCCGTAACTTTTGCAACAGCCCCATAATGTCCTTCAAAAGCTACAAAGCATTCGCCAGTGGGTGACACTGAATGTATGATGGGCAGAGACTTGTTCTGCTTTGTAAATGGAATAAAGGAGCTCTCATTAATATTCATGTGGCAGAACTCAGAGTCCTCCACAAGTAAGGATCAGCCTGAAAGACCTCTCCCTCTGTGTGTGTGTGTGTGTGTTTGCAACATGCATAATCCGGAGAACAAGGCACAGATCTTGCAAGCGCAAGAACCCTGATGGTCGAGATCAAAATTGTATGGCCCACCGCCAAGAATTATGCTTTTTTTCTAGCTCCCAGCTCCCAGTTGGAAGATCACAGTCGTGAAGCTGTTCCTAGGTGGCTAAGAATGCACATACGCCGGTCCTAAAAGTGTTGCACTGGCTGCCCATTCACTACCGAGCCCAGTTCAAGGTATTAACTCTGACTTATATGGCCCTAAATGATTTGGGCCCCAAACATCTAAAGGAACGCCTCCTCCCATATCGACCTGCCCATGCCTAAAGATCTGGAGGGGAGGCCCTCCCGGTTGTTCCACCACCCTTAGTAGTAAAAGGAGTGGGCACCCAGGAGAGGGCCTTCTCAGTAATGGCCCCCAGGCTGTGGAACAGTCTCCCCCGCCAGAGGTGCGTTAGGCTCCTTCTCTGATTAGGTTCAAGAAGGCGGTGAAGACGCTGAGGCCTTTGGCTAAATGTTGGTTATGTTCCCCCACTGCAAATGCTACCGTTTTAACTAATATTGTACTTTTAAAAAAATGAATTAGTTTTATATTTTAAAAAACAGCATATCCAAAGAAACAATATTAAAAGTTGTTACCCACCCTGAGATCTTCGGGTATAGGGCGAGATAGAAATACAGGGTGTTTTCCCACCACGCTCCTTTAATCTGGATCTAAGAAGATCCAGATCTAAGGAATGGGTACTTTTCTTAATCTGGATCTAGTAGATCCAGATTAAGGGAAGTACCCAATGTGTTTCCATGGGTGGTCTAGTGCCCAATAGCAATGGGTGCTAGCCTGCCTGCTGTGGAAACACCGGAGCACCCATTTGAAAATCCGGATCTACCCACAAGGGGTCTGCCTGTCACCCCAGGTTTTTTGGGGGACAGGGGGTGCAATCTCTGAAGTTGCCTTCGGAGTTTAGCAAAGGCTCCTTGGAGATTAACACAGGCTATGCAGAAAAACCCCTTCTGAGCCTTTGCTAATCTCCAAAGGCAACTTCAGAATGACTTCGGAATGACTCCAGAGGGACTTCAAAGTTTTGATTTTGGGGCACCCCCCATGAGTGCCCCCTCCCCTGAGCCTCCTCTAGATCCCATTGCCCAATTGCAGTGGAAACAGGCTCCCTATAATCCAGATTTTATGGCTGAAGACCCCCATTGTAGACCCCTTTAATGGGCTCTATACAAAATCCGGATTATAGGTCCTGAAGGACCCATATGATCTGGATTTCCCTAGCTGTGGTGGAAACAGATGTGTCCCTAATGGGGTCCGTAGTGGAAATGGGGTCATCCGGCTCTCAGCCAAATGGGTCCTTAATGGGTGCTAAAATGGGTGGAAAAACACCCATAAATATCAATAAATTAATTAAGAGTGTCCCTGTTTTCTCCCACACCACTTCCCTTTTGTATCTTGTCTCTTGAGATTGTAAGCCTGAGGGCAGGGAACTGTCTAAGATGAATATAATATTGCAACCCACCCTGAGACCTCCGGGTATAGGGTGGGATAGAAATACGAATAAATAAGCATGAAGCAGTTTGATTTGCACCCTGCAGCCTTTTAACAATACATTTTTAAAACATCATTTAGGATTATTTAGCGGAATGCACCCAGATGCCCAGCTCCAGTCATGGCATATGGCAATGGGGCTATAGAGGAATGCAAAGGAGATACCTTCCGAGGTAGGCAGGTAGAGGGCAGGAGACATTTTCAAAAGGAGGAAGAAGGCAAGTGGTCCTCAGCTCCCAGGCTTGACGTCTGGATCAGCCCCAAGTTACAAACACAAGACTAGTCGATCACACCGAGTCCCTCTACCATTGCAGTGGTAGTGTTATTATGGGATGGAACTGAGTTGCATTAGGCACCCATATCATATATAATCCGGCGTCTGCATCCAGAACTTTGATATTTAGCGCCTTCGTCATATTCCGGTGGGTAGGTTTGCTTTTTAACCACATAGAAGGCCCTACGCAGGGTCCACATTCCATTGCAATTGCTTGGAGACACTCCGAGGCAAAACAAGCTTAAATTCGGAGTATTTTCAGCGTGTAGACGCACCCAGAGTGGCGATGCCGTGTTTTATGTGATAGATCCGACAAAGTAACCATCGCAAAATGGAGAGACGGGAAGGAAAAGCGACCCATGCAATAGAACAAAGGACTCAGGCCTTGTTATTCACTGCCATTGAATCGGGCTCGATTCCTGGCAGATTTATGGGCAAACACTTGCCCGTCCTTCAGCTTTTCCACGGCCGTTGCAGTGGTTTCTTCTGTCCTCTGTACCCAGTATGTGGGAGCAAGAGCTTTACGGGTTGCATTCCCCTTTCCAGGGCAAAAAGCCGTGCAGTTCATGAGACCCCATTGGAGCTTCAGGCAAATTATTGGCGCAAGGGCTGAATATTAAATATTTTACCACCCTTCCCCCGCCCCACACACGCTTGTAATCACTGGTGGATCTATCTTGTACCCTGGGATGGAGGTGAAAAGTGGTATAAGAATGGTACCGGCTGCATTCACACCTATGTTTTAATCCAGTTTCAGTCCACTTTCACAGTGAGACAGTGCACTGGCCAGTTAGCTTTTGGCATTATCTACCGCAGGGAGTCCCCCTTTGAGTCAGATAAAAGTGGAAAGGAAAGGAAGGGCCGCTTTCCTGTGGTGTAGCTTCCTTCTGAAAGGGGACTGAAGCTGGATTAAAACCGAGGTGTGAACGCAGCCCAGGGTCTCCTGGCAGCCCGCCCATGGCACGGCACTGGTTCCAGTGCCCGGTGATGCTTCGCCAGCTAAGCAAGGGGCTGAAATGATGAACAAATGCCCTCTTTCCTCCTGGACTTCCAGCCCTCAGACAGACTCCTCCTCTAAGCCTGGAGTGAGGGAGCAAGAGGGTCTCTGTGTGTCTCCGGCAGTCAGTTGCCTGAAAGGGATTCCTTCGCCTGCGCCATCTGCATCTCTCACCGCGGCGGCGGCTGAATTGCTGTCCTGCCGGGGCAAAGGCGCATCACCGCCACCACTACGCGTAAGTGAAACATCAGCCTCGGCTCCTTCTTCGCTGCTTTGGTGTCCCTCCATCCTCTTCTGACAACCATTGGCTTCGCCAGAAGAGCACCGGGGTCTGTGAGTCAGGTGCGCTGGGAGACGCGTACCGCCTGATTGTTCAGTCTGGCCACATCCTAAAGAAAGCCGCGCTCGCCTTCCCCCTTTCGGAGGCCAGCTTGCCAGGGACCTTTGCTCCCCATTTACAGTGCAGAATGGAAGGTCGGGGTGAACGGGGCGAGGAATGGATATAGGATTGTTCGACACCCTCAAATTAGGGTGAATTTCTGGGTGGCTCCATGCAATTGTCCATGCAAGCTCAGAAGTGGCTTTCCACGACCTTGGCTGTGGTCACATCTAAGGCTTAATCCAGTTTCAGTCCACTTTCAGAGCGACGGAACGCATCAGCAAAGTGGCCAGTAATTTTCTTTCCACGTTATCCATCCCAAAGGTGAATTTTCTGAGTTATTTATCACCAAAAGAGAACAGCTGGTCACTTTGCTGATGTGCTCTCCCACTCCGAAAGTGGACAGAAGCTGGATTAAACCTCACGTGTGACCACACCCATTCTGAAAGTGGACTGAAGCTGGATTAAACTCAAGTCCCGGTACGACTCAAGTCCTCAATAGATTCACGCAGCCTGTCTATTGAAGCTTACAAAGTTTGCCATACGGGAAAGCAATGATATAAGGAGTTTCAGTAGAATTTGGGGGTAGAATTGGATCAGAGTTTCTCCGTGGCTTTCTATGCAGCCCAGGAAAAAGATGCAGCTTCCGAGTTTGTGGCTATTTTTCCTGCACTGGGGATTTCCTGTCTCTCGGTCTGCCTATGGCATCTATCTCCTACCTTTTAAGCTCACAACGACCCTGCGAGGTTGCATTCGTACTAGGATTTAATCCAGCTTCCGTCCACTTTCAGAATGACAGGACATGCAAGCAAAGCCATTTTCGTCCAGCACTGGTTCATGCTTTGGGTGAGATAACAAAAGAGAGCGACCCGTCCCTTTGCTGTTGCGATGTTCCACTCAGAAAGCGGACTGAGGCTAGATTAAGAGTTGGGAGCTTGGGACCAGGCCAAGTACACCTGAAGAGCCTTTTAGCTAGATGGGGATTTCATAGCACAAATCCCTAACCACAACCTTCTGCCAGTACATGACTACGCACCAGATTCCAGTTATTTTCATTTTTTTTAAAAAAGATTGATTCTGATTTTCTTTTTAAACCCTTCCTTCTTTCCCCTGCATTTATTTTTAACCCCTTTTGCATCACTCTGTAGCAGCCTTCCTAGATGGCCTCCGGGTTTAGTTCCAAGCAGCAAGTGGTATCTTTTCCCCTTTCCTCGGAGAAACTCAACCGCCGAAGAATGGATGGAAAGCTACTGTAGTTTGCTTTCAAAGGAAATCACGTTAGCAGTTCTTGATTCGAATTATGTGGGTAGTCAGGAATAAAATCTGTCTGGATGGGCTTAAATCCAGATTATCTGAATAATGCAGATTAAGCTAGTGCTGTCTGGATGGACGGCCGAAGGTTCCATTCCTGGCATCTACACAGAAGATACTCAGAACCACTTGGGGACCTGGGCTGTGTCTGCAGTCACAGTGGCTGATGTTTCCTCTCACTGCCGAAACCCATCTGGAATACTTGTTCTAGTTAACCTATGAATCACGGAGAGAGCGGGTTAGCACTACCCACTTCTGGGGATCAAACTTGTGGCCCAGGGGGTCCAGGCACTTTGCTGTACCACTGGGCTACAGCCAGTCCTGCTGATCTTTTATGGGTCTAGAAATTTTCCACTGTCCTCCTCTTACACTTTATGCCAGGGTACATGTAAATTGAAAATATCCAACAAGCATTGGGTCTGTGTCTGTGTGTATGGATTGCTTTGATAATTCTTCTTCTCATTCTTGCTCTCCTGCACAACAAGTTTTTGTTTGTATAAATAAAATTGTCAGGCAACACAGAGGAATTTCGCTACTGGTGTCTTCTGCAATTTTTAAAAACTTATTTTAATTTCCCAGCCTGCTAAACAGCCCCTGGGATTTCCAGGTGGCCTCCTATCCAAGTACTAACAATTTTACCCATGCATAACTTAGCTGTGCATTCAAGGGACAGGCATTGAGGTACCATAGGACTGTATTAGTGTGTGAGTGTGTCTCTCCACACAGGATATGCCATGTTGTTGTTTTCCAAGTCCTTTTGACTTTGGGGCATCTCCCATCATTCCTTTGCCAGATTCAGCATCATCTACCATTGTGTTCTTCTGTGAAAGGCTCAGGACAGGATTTGCAGCCTTCTGCCTTTCATGCCGTTGTTCTGTTGACGGCGATCTGGCTATTTCCCTTCCGCGAGCAGGAATCCATTGACGGAGAGAGCAGGGTCCTTTCAGAGTCTCACTGACAGGGAATAACACTGTTTCCCTTTTGCAGAGAAGCATCTAACGTGCAACCCCATTGCTGGTCTTGGAAAACCCTTTGGCTTGTCTCGAATAAGCGGATCTGTTCAAACGGCACAATTTTAAGCCATAAAAGGGAAAGGAAAACCACACAAAATTTGCTTTCCCATTTAACCCCAACAGGGACTCCTCTGCTGCCCGTAACAACTTCTGCAAAAGATGAACAGGGTTCTCCGTGCGTGTCTCTGCATACTGGCCACGTTGGATTTGCTGGGGAAACCGAACTGGACAGGTGAGAAAATGATACTTCCGATCATCCTAGCATGCCTCTCCTTGTTACTTATATCAGGGTAAAGAAACCCTTGAGAAAACTCGCCAGCTGCTGGGATCTTTTTCTTCCTCCCTTTCTTATCTAAAAAGCGGGGAGCCGAAGAAGCTCAGGAAATCGAATAGTTTTCATTGAGACTCGAAAGCGTCGGTGCCAAAATAAACACTGGTTTGCACTAGAGACGTGTGCCAAGTTCGGTTCGTGTTTGAAAAATCAGGGTTCATGGACCGAACATCCAAACATCCCATTTCACCGAACCCACTCCTGGCTCGATCAAATAGTTCATGTTTGCATGCAACTCATATACAAATTGCATATTTTCCAGGGCCCTCTGGAACCACAAAAGGCTTTCCGGGAGCTAAATACATGCCTTCCCATTTTACCTCCTGGAAAGCCTGTTCGCGGTTCCAGAGGGCCATAGAAAATATGCAATTTGTCTATGAGTTGCATGCAAATCCCATATGAATCTTTAACAAAGCTTCGTACAAACGTATCGAAAAATGCAATTCGGATTTGAATGTTACTCTTTGAATGTGCCAACGTTTGATTCAGATCTGAATGGCCAAATTCATACGAATGTTCAATGTATTCCAACGGATTTTCTTCACTTCCCTTCCCATCTGTTGCATGGGAAAGGTGCAGAACAGACTAACAGGTAGTAGCATTTGCATAAGGTAAGGCTAGTACATGATAACCTACCAGCAAGGGGCCCGGACACTTACCTCTGTCCAGTCACATATCCAATCCCTGGCAGGGCGCCACCAGTGTGACTGTGGCACCCTTCCTGACTGTGCATGCGTCATGCTGGCGCTATGGCGCTGATGCCACTCTGCACACACGTGGTCACGTCATGGGTCACCTGAGGTCCCGGTGCGCTTGCAACGGTACCTCAGATGACCCCTTACACTGGGAAAGGTGCAGATGGTTGAGGCGTGAACACGACAGGTAAGATTTTGGTCAGGATCGGGGAGGGTTGGTGTGCTTGTGGGGCACAATTTTGTGCACCACAGCTGGTCTGCAATAGGTGAACATCTGGGCAGGCAGGGGGCGTTTCTAGGCTGTAAACGCCTCCTGCAGGCGCAGGTGCACCTGTCCAGATGTTAACCTGTTGCAAATTAAGATCCCAAGTGCAAATTGGCCTCTTATCTGAAATCTCCTTCTCCCTCCCCGCGTGACAGAGGGGCAAAGCTTGACTTGAATGCTTGACCTGATTTTTGGATAAAAAACACACACTCCCCACAAGGTGTGTCCTCCTTTACTCCACTGGTTTTTTTCTCATCCTTGGGGTATGTGTGTGACTATTCTTAAACTGGAGGAGGGGAAACAACCCTCACTGTTAGATTGATGGCTGCTGCCAGGATCTGAGGAAAAGAAAAGGGCATTTGCCAGGGTAAGGATGCAACGAAGGATAGGACATTGCGTAAGCTAGAATGGCTGCCTTGCGTTGTGCTGGATGTTGGCTACATGAGAGGATCCTGTGGTGTAGCTATCATCATGGGGGGGGGGGCAATCCCTGCATCTGGCAGCAACAGCAATCGTCATGGTTTTGGTGGGCCACCATAGAGACTTTTGGAGGGGAACTCCTGAACTGTCCACCTGCGTGGTGTGGAGCCACAACTTAACCAGGCAGAGCCCCAAGCGTGCAGGAGTTTCCCGTGTGCATGTAGACATGGAGCTTTGTGGCTGTCCTTTGTGCCTCCTGGCGTGGCTCTGTTCCCACTTCTTCCTGATGGAGCCTGCGGAGGGGCAGCACAGGTGCAGTCAGTGCCACATCGTCCTGTCACTGTGGCAACGGGGCCATTGCCATGGCTCCATCCATCCATCCATCCATCCATCCATCCATCCATCCATCCATCCATCCATCCACATCCATTCATCTATCATCTACCTATCTACCTACCTACCTACCTATCCATCCATCCATCTATCTAGCCATCTAACCATCCATCTATCCATCCATCCACATCCATTCATCTATCTATCATCTACCTACCTACCTACCTATCCATCCATCCATCCATCCACATCCATCCATCTATCCATCCATCCACATCCATTCATCTATCTATCATCTACCTACCTACCTACCCATCCATCCATCCGTCCATCCATCCATCCGTCCGTCCATCCATCCAACCATCCCTATGTATCTATATATCCATCCATCCATCTTTTTTTCTTTCTATCTCCTGTATTTGTATCCATTCGTTAGCCTCCACAGTGCTCTCAGGGTAGTTTCCAAAGGTCCTCCAAGCCAGCCATGGAGCTCCGTTTAACCAAGTGGGGATTCGAACCCAGGCCCCCTTGGATTGTACCCAAACACTTTGGCCACGGACAGTCCTTCACATAGTGGCAGGTTCTCCTTCAGAGTCACCGGGCACCTCCATGGCCCTTCCCCACTCTCTCCCCCCTCCCTCCTGTGCCCCTGGGCCAGCTGTAGCCCGGGGCAGCAAGCGTGCGCCCGGCGTGGCCAATGGAACGTCCTCCCCATTTGTCCAGGCCTCCCGGGCCTGCTCTGGGGCTCCGACTCACACGCGCTGACTCCCCACGCTTGTTATCCGCCCTTGTGCCTCCTTTTCTTTTGTGATGCACGTTCAGGGCGCTGAATGAAAGGTTTAGTGTCGGATTTTGGGTGCCATTCAGCTCTCCCTGTCGTGCAAACCGTGGGCCATGGCAGCCGTTCTGTTATTTACGGACCTTTCGGGGAGGTTTGTGAAGGTGGTTTTTTTTTTTTTCTTGTTTTGAAAAAAATAAATAAATAATTTAATTTAAAAAAAAAAAGCCAGGAGGAGAAAGAAAGGAGGAGATGGAAGGAATTTGGAAGCATCTTTCACAATGGTTCTTTCAGCCTCTGTCATTTTGTGCCCGTGGGGGGGGG
>MTQE01001260.1:3390195-3403832 GCA_014337955.1 Aspidoscelis marmoratus
TTTGTTTCCACCAGTTCTATGGAAATCCGGATTGAATGGGTCCTTCAGGATTTATAATCCGGATTTCCAGTAGACCCCATTAAAAGGGTCTACAATGGGGTCTTCAGGCATCAAATCCGGATTATACGGAGCACATTTTCACCACAATTGGGCAATGGGGTCTGGGGGGGGGAGATCTGGGGGGCGCACCCATGGGGGGGGTGCCCCCAAACCCAAAGCTCCGAAGCCTGGGCACAGTCTCCGAAGCCGGCTCCAAAGAATAGCACAGGCTCTGAAGAGGACTCCATGTGAGAGCAATGCCAATCCTACGACCTTTGTCAAACCTTCAAAGTTTTGCGACGGATGGCTCCGGAGAATCTCCAGAGCCGCTCCGGTTAACCTTCAAAGAATCTCTGGAGTGTTTATGGAGATTGCAACCCTTGTCCCCCAAAAAACCTGGGGTGACAGGCAGGCCCCACATGGGTCGATCCAGATTTGCCACACGTGTGCTCTGGCATTTCCACTGCAGGCAAGCTATTGCTATTGGGTGCTGCACCGCCTCTGGGGACACAGTGGGTACCTCCCTTAATCCAGATCTACTAGATCTGGATTAGTTGAAGGACCCATTCCTTAGATCCGGATTATCTTAGATCCGGATTAAGGGTGGTCAGTGGAAAAAACCCCATAAATGCTCCCTTAACCTATGTTCAGGAAACACGGTACCCTCATCAGTGTTCAGCTATAACGCAATCTGTGTCGTCTCCTTCTTTTTAGAAATCTTGTTGCTCCGTGTTCACAGAGGAACTGGGCCACCGATTCCGAACGAGAGATGAGAAGAGGCAAGAACACGCGCCAAAGCCAAAGCCATAGATGACAGGGAATTCCCCAAGGCTGAACCTTAATTCACTCCTCCCCTTCTCCCTCTTTCTACCCAACTGTGCATTTTGTAGTGTTCATATCAGCTTTGCCTAACAGCACTGGGGATAGGATTTAGGGCAGGCATTTTGTAATGGGAACACTAGTATTTTCCTCCTAAGTAAAACCTGCGGACGGTCAAATCAGTGTAGCGTCTATTATTTCTGCTTCCTAACTTCCACAGGTTTCCAAGCTTTAGCAAGAAGGTTTGCAGTGAAAGCTGGGCAGCCTCTCCGGCTTCCAAGGCGCAGGGTCGTTTCTACTCTTCCAGGAAACTGCTAGGAGGATGCAATTCTGTAGGTAGAGGAGCTTCTTCTCTGTTCATGGTCAGAGACAGGTGGAATTATGAAAAAAACTGCTCAAAGGAGAAAAACAATACAGGTTTATAGGGATCATCCAACTTCTTTTAAGCTCGTTTCTTTTCTTTAAAGTGTGTATTATACAATACTGTGTATCACATGTACCCCTCTGATCTGTGCTAACAGTTTTTTAAGAGGCAGTAGTACCTATAGCTTAGCACTAGAGTGGTTCTCTGGAAAGCAGAGGTTCCAGATTCAGGCCCCAGCAGCTACTGGAAGATTTGACAAACCAAGGTGCATTCAGACAAGTTTAAAAAATGTGGGTGGAATGTGCAACAGCATTCAAGTAGCTGCACATTATAACTTGATGCTCCGGGTTCTAAAACTTGTACTTTTAAGGACATTCGCTGCGGAGTATTCTATTATTCCAAACTTTCCTGTGTTTGGGAGACTGCATGAGAACTTGTTTTCAACCAAGAACATGTAGATCTGTCAGAGCTGAGCATGCAGGGAGAGGCTGAGCGTGTCCTACCCAGAGCAGGTGGCCACAGGGTAGCACATGCCCACGGCCGTTGACCAGGAGGTTTCAGGTTTCAGGATCAATCAATCCAAAGGTCATAAATCATGCGCTGGGGTCAAGAGGTTGCCAGAAAGGGTCCGTTGTTTGCTGCCCCACCCCTGGCCTGCCTCACCTGTGCTAGGTGGGGCAGGCTCCAACTGGGGGTGCTGGGCTGGAGTCATCTGGAGGGGCATCCGTCTGGGATACCTCTTCTGAGGACACAACAGATCACGCGAGAGGAAGAATCCTTGCTACTGCAAGATCCAAAATGCGGAATATCATCTATAGGTGGGGTTGAACTGTTTTCCCTCCCAGACCCACTTTAGTCCAGACTAAAGATAAACCACACATTTTTAACATGATGTCTAGAGGCAACTCAATTCCATATGCTTCCCATATGTGGTGCAAAGTTCCCACCTGTGGTGTGTTCAGACAACACATTCTAGCAAGGCACTCCCTATCTGGTTGCTGGGGAGCATACAAAGTCATAAAAACCTGCTGCTCGCTGCAAGACATACACTACGCATTCACAGAAGGAATCGGCTACCTTACCTTACAGCTTCGGAACCAGGTGCCTTTATATTTCCTAATCTCTCTGCACCTCTGTGCTGCACGCCAGGTCTTCTGACAGCTGTTCAGAACCTCCCAAACAGATCAGGTCAGAGCTGGCTTCAAAAGAAACGAATGAATGAATGGTGGGAGGGGAGGCAAAAATCCACAAGGGGGTAAAAGAGGGATGGGATCCATTTTTTTAACCTAAGAGAGCAACAGAACTGGCCATGTTGATACATTTTGAGAAGCCCTCTAAATAAAGATGTGAAAAGTGACCAAAGTGGTAAGATGTACCTAGACATTAATTCTAGTAGCCATTGACACATCTGTCATCTATAAATCTTTCTAACCCTTCCTTAAAGCCATCTAGGCTGGTAGCTGTCACCACCTCTTCCGCCAGCAAATTCCACAAACCAATGACCCTCTGGGTGAAGAAATGCTTCCCCTTGTCTGATCTGACTCTCCTACCCATCAGCTTCATAGATGCCCCCTGGTTCTAGTGTTGTGTGACAGAGAAAAGAAATATTTTCTATCCACCCTTTCTATACCATGCATAATTTTATATACTTCAATCAGGTCCCCTCTTAAACACCGTCTCTCCAGACAGAAGAGGCCTAGACGTTGCAGCCTCGTTTCGTAAGGGAGGTGTTCCAGCCCCTTAATCATTCTGGTTGCCAATTGGTGGGCCAATATATGAGTTGGGATGCTGGATTAGATGGGCTGTGGCCTCATCCAGCCAGGCTCCTCTTAGGTTCTTACCTTTTAAAATCTATGTATGCTCATGTGTGTATCTTTTTGTCTTTAGGCACTCTTTTTAGCCACACTTTGGGTGTTTTTCCACTGTCACTAAAAGTACCCATTAAGTACCCATTAATGGGTACGTAATGGCATTTTTGTACCCATTAATGGGTACTTCTAATGACAGTGGAAAAACACCCTTAAAGGGGAAAAGATTGTAAGCCTGACTTCAGGGACCTGTCTAAGATTAATATTGTAACCCGCCCTGAGATCTTCGGGTATAGGATGGGACAGAAATACTAATAAATAAATAAATAATAAATAAAAACACCGCTTAGTTCATCTCTTTAAAAATTCTATTTGGTATCTGCCAAGTAATGGCTCGTATATATATTTAAGCCAAAATATAAAAAGGAGATCTCATTGACTTTTAAATATTTCGATACGAATGTCTCACAAACAAACCACCCCTCCCCTTCCCTCCCCCTCCAAAAAAAAAAAGGGAACAAAATCAAAATTTCCCCCCCCAAATCACAAATACTGCAGCATTAAAATAAACATTTACCAAAAAAAGCAAAACAATGGATGTTATACATAATTCATTATTTGTATGTGTGTGCGTGCCTGGGCGAAAACACAATATAAATACAGAATAGTGTGTGAACTCATCTTCCCCGTGGTAATAAAAATACATTCTTTACCATTAAAGTAAAACTAGTGCAAGTCCTGTTCTGGAGGCGGGAGGGGGGCATCTGTGGCTCGCCCCCCACGCCCACCCCAAGTCCCTGCCGGCCGGATCATTTGAAGGGCACCTCGTATTTGAAAATAACACTGAAGATCTTCCCCCCGAGGCGGTCCGCCAGCCAAGAGTTTTTGATGACGGCGAGTTTCAGGCTCTCGCACTTGAGCGCTGCGTAATAGTTGGTGTGGATCGCCCGGCCCATGCCCTCGATGATCACCAGGTCCGTGTGCCGCTCCCGGACCACGTTGGCCAAGCCTTTGTCCAAACGGCTGCAATTGGAATAAGAAAAAATATGCTCGTGAGGGGTGTCCACACCTGGATGCTGCTGCAGATGCCTGGCGGTGGGCACAGGACCCCCTGGGGCCATTCAGTAGAGCACTGCTAAAAAATAGCCCCAACGCTGGGCAGGAGCAACTAGACCAGTGGTTCTCAACCTGTGGGTTGCGACCCCTTTGGGGGTCCATCTACTCCTTCACAGGGGTCATCTGAGACCATCGCAAAACACATCAGAACCGAGACAGCGCTCCTCTATCCGTCTCCAAGCCGGTCCGCATGCACGTAGATACCCTCACGTACGAGCACCTGGCGTGATGACATCATCGCGCCAACCCCACCACAGGTACCCCATGCAAATACAGTAGAGAGCAGCTCCTGTGTAGAAAGCAGCAGTATTGGAGGAAACACGATTTTACCACGTCAAACATTAAGAACGTCTTCAGATGTAACAATACGGCAAAGTGACCGCTTACCTGAGGTCCAGGCATGGAGAACTTGAGCCTGTCTGTACCAAAAGCAACTTTTCTTCTTTGAGGGCTGACCTAGAAAGGAGGAGAGGCTGTGAGGTCTAGAATTATCTTCAGGGTACGCATGGCAGACTTGTAGTAGATCTTGCCCTGACATATACATTTTCCTCTCTAAAAGTAGTATACCGTCACATCAAATAAACAATCCCTCTCTTTTGTGTTGGCATGGTGGTGGTGTTTTAGAATCCTACAAGCATATGTGGTGGGACTGCACTAGAATTCAACAATTGTGGACTGCGGCACAAAATACCATTTGACTTACCATTTGTTTTACTCCAGTAATGGTGTTGCTTCTATGCTTTTCTGATGAGCACTCTATACTTAAACACAAGGCTTTGATAAAGGGTGTCTTTCCACTGTCACTAAAAGTACCCATTAAGTACCAAAGTCACTCTTAACTGCAGCAGAAGCCGAATTGGCGTTACTCCGGATGGACGCCCAACATCTGCCCAACGTCTCCTGGCTTAATAGGGTGTGGTCTACTGACATAATAGGGCGTGATCTACAGTCACAAATGATTTGTCAACTGTACAAGTAAACAAGACGAAGGAGGCCACTGAGCCAGCCAAGACTCACATAGATCCAAACCAACTTTCCACCTCTGGTGTTTATTTGACTGTTCGCCACTGACATTATCGGTTAAAAAAAGTTTATAGGTTATTTGTAGAAACAACTGGTAGTTAGCTGGTTAGCAGGGCTCTTCTGAGGTTCTTATGGACTAGATGGGCTGTGGCCTGATCCAGCAGGGCTCCTCTCAGGTTCTTATGGACTAGATGGGCTGTGGCCTGATCCAGCAGGGCTCCTCTTAGGTTCTTCTGGACTAGAAGGGCTGTGGACTGATCCAGCAGGGCTCCTCTTAGGTTCTTATGCACTAGATGGGCTGTGGCCTGATCCAGCAGGGCTCCTCTTAGGTCCTTATGGACTAGATGGGCTGTGGCCTGATCCAGCAGGGCTCCTCTTAGGTTCTTATGGACTAGATGGGCTGTGGTCTGATCCAGCAGGGCTCCTCTTAGGTTCTTATGGACTAGATGGGCTGTGGCTTGATCCAGCAGGGCTCCTCTTAGGTTCCTATGGACTAGATGGGCTGTGGCCTGGTCCAGCAGGGCTCCTCTTAGGTTCCTATGGACTAGATGGGCTGTGGCCTGATCCAGCAAGGCTCTTCTTAGGTTCTTGTAATTGGCTTTGCTATATGGAATTCAGGTCAAAGGTTCTTTATCTTCAGGAATTGTGCTCGACACACAGGCACTTCCCACAATGCCAACTTGTACACAGCTATCCAAGACGCAGACACTCTGACCCAGATTCCAGATGGGCAACCCCATTAAGTCACCTCCCACTCTTCCCATCGGTGTTTTTGAACCTACAAACAATCCTTTTATTCAGTGCAAGGTAAGGAAGGAAATCTATCCTTACCGTATAATAGGATCCACCGCAGCTATCCTTTCCGTAACAAGCAAAGACTCGCTGTAAGTTACGTCATTCAGCGCGGGCCCAGAATTACAAGCCAAAATAACCTGAAATGGACGGAGAGACATTATTCCCTGGGTACAAAAGCACTCTGGGACAAGCATGCCTATTGGAGCCCAAAGGAAGAACTATATCCAATCACATCTCTCAGTAGGGGTGAAAATATCATGCAAAGTGAGGGCATCCCTATTTCAATCTCTGTAGCCAAACATAAATTATAGTGGCAAAGTTTACCCCATGGGTACTACTGAGGGTTAAATGAGGACAACTGAAATGCCACCTGGGCCAGCCAGAGAGAAACTCAGTAGTCTGGGTTTCCCTTTTCAGTTTCGTTGACCTACTGATAGTTTGGGTCTCTCTTTGCAAGAGCAATAAGCTAATGCTCATCTGGGCCACCCTCTCCAGTGCCAGCAACTTGGGCCTTTTCTGCACCATGATTAATCCACACCACTCAGTCTGTATGCAAGTAACAACACAATGCAGCATAGATCAGTATCAGTGGATGGGTACTAATGCCAAAAGAACTATCCAAACCACAGTGCAATTTGTCCAGTTTGACACTCTATTCAAATTGAATACTCCAAAATCCGATTCAATTCGAATCTTTTAAACTCGAATTGAACAAGATTCAATTCGAATTGACCAAATTTGAATCCATTCTTTGAATGTCTTTATTTGAATCTGCACATACAGATGTGGACAACACCTGGATTGCATACAGAGGCGGGAAAGATGCGGATCTTCAAGGACACATACAAATGTCTGGATAATTCAGACGAACAGATCTGAAATTCGATTCGAATGTTTACATTTGAATTTTGGGACATTCCATTTGGGTTCAAAAGTCAAAAGTTGGCACATTCGATCGGATTTCGAATGCCTACAGATATTCATGCACATCTCTATAGGCAACTGCTCAAAAACTGCATCCACACCGAATATTTTGTTGGATACGAAGGTCAGCCATGATGACCTTGGCTGTCGATGCGTAGCACCTTGAAAAGAAATGCAGAGGTGACTTCTCCACAGCTATTAACTCATGGCCACTCTTGACACGGATGAGCACGGTGATTCCCCTTCCTTGATCCAGATCAGATGGCACTAGCATGGCTGTGGACCAGATCTATCACAGATAGTTATAGATCTATAGCACAGATCTAATCTGGATTAACACTAGTCCCATTCAGACAATGTGTACGAAAGTGATCCAAATTAACAAGAAAGTGCAGAAAGGACGGTAAGTGACTAAACTGGGTTTCTCCTCCACGGTGCTGTCTTCTAAGAGTGTGAGACTGTCTGTATTCTAAGGGGGATAGTGCTGGTGGTCTTTTTTCAAAACAGGGAAGTGAACAAATGAAATCACTTTTGAAAAGTCAAATTTTCAAACTCACGAATGTTCACATCGAAACAAAAGTATTGGCATTCAACGGAAACAATGCTCTGGGCTTATGAATAGAAAAATGCACTGAATTTTTGCCCTTTCAAAGTATTTTATCGGTAAAAATAGTGTTTTCTCAATGGAAAAAACACAGATTCAACAAATGGATTTTTGAACGTTTGTTTCCATTGAGTAACAAACGTGAATTTTTCATTCATGCATATCCCTATTTCAGATGTTTCACTCTGTTTCTGCTACTTAAGGCCCTTCTGTGTTCCATTTTATATTTCTTAATTAGGGTTCTCTTGCAAAGACTTTACTGTTATCTTCTAAAAAACCACAACTGCAGAGGGTCTCGCTCAGTCCTGTTCAAGCCCATTTAAAGCAAGTTGCCTTTGGGTGATGCAGGAATTCAACTAACCTCTGTGCCCCTAGACAGCAGTTCCCTGACAAAAGGGAAGACACCCAAAATGATGTCGATTCCACTGTTATCTGCAAAAATTAAGGCACATTTATGAGGAGGGGCCTGTAAAGGAAAAAGGAAAGAAGTTATCATTCAGAGAAGAACTGCAATTCTGTAATAAAAACTTTTTATTCCAGGTGGCTTTCTAATCTTATCCTTAATTCTATCGGTTGGCCTCCTTATATTTTACATGAAGAAGAAGTGGGTTCTTCTACCCTGCTTTTCTCACCCATTTAAGGGGACTCGAAGCGGCTGACAAGGCTTCTATTCTTCTCCCCTCAACAGAACACCCTGTTAGGCAGGTGGGCCTGTGAGACCTCAGAAGAGAGCTGTGACTCGCCCAAGGTCACCCAGCTGGCTTCATGGAGGAGCCCAGAATCAAACCCCATGACTGCAAGATATGAGTGCAGTACTCTAACTACAAGAAGAAGCGTTGGCTTTTCTACCCTGCATTTCTCACCTACTTAAGGGGACTCAAAGCGGCTGACAAACCCTCTGTTCTTCTCCCCACAGCAGACACCCCGTGAGGTAGGTGGGCCTGTGAGAGCTCAGAAGAGAGCTGTGGCTAACCCAAGGTCACTCAGCTGGCTTTGTGGAGGAGTGCAGAATCAAACCCGGTATTCCCAGATAAGAGTCTGGCTCCTTAACCACTAGACCAAACAGGCTCACTGAAGTTATCCAATACCTTGATAGCCTGTTGTATGTGGGATGGATGGATGGATGGATGGATGGATGGATGGATGGATGGATGGATGGATGGATGGATGGATGGATGGATGGATGGATGGATGGATGGATGGATGGATGGATGGATGGATGGATGGATGGATGGATGGATGGATGGATGGATGGATGGATGGATGGATGGATGGATGGATGGATGGATGGATGGATGGATGGATGGATGGATGGATGGGAGAGCGAAAGGGGTTGAACAGGAAGGACTGGGGGCTGCAGATTTACATGAGTGTAAGCAGTTCAAAACATGTGAAGATCCAGTAGACTCCTGTGCAATATGATATTTGCAAACTGCAGTTTTCTGGATGACTGGGCCTTCTCAGTAATTGCCCCCAGAATATGAAACTGTCTTGCCTCTTAGGTGTGTCAGGCACCTTCATTTCATGGGTTCAGAAGAATGGCCTTTGGCTAAATATGTCCCAGCTTTTGGCTGAATAAGGGAACAGCTTCTGCCCACCTCCTTGCTTTCTGGCACTGTTATTCTTCATTCACTGTTACATTCATTTTCAGTTTTGTTTTTAATTCTGTCTCAGCCTTTGATATATGGTGGAATAAAAATGCAAACAAACATGTGAAACCAAATAGTGGCAAATGCCAGGAACCATAACTCAAGAAGACCCAAAAATCGCAAAGGACAAGAATGTTTCCTAAGCATTCTGTATCCTTACTGTCTTTAAAAAGCTCCCCCCACCCCTTGAAATAAATATTGGAGAGGGAAGAAGAAAAGGCAAGTTGACCTGTTTTAACAAGCCTGCAGCCAAAAAAAGGGAGACTTCCTGGTATACCAATTCAGAGGTTAAAGTGACAGACTGCATGTACCTTGAGCCGTTCCAACCATTCGTTGTAGGAATCTTCAAGCCAGGGTCGCTCTGTAGAATGACATAAAGCCAGCATGTTATCAGTGGAGACTGCACAGAGCAAGACTGCATGGGCGCAACGACAAAGGCACCTTCCTACACTAGTGGTGGCCCTGCGCGATCGCAAGCAAATTCTGGAGAGATGTAAAGGAAAATGGAATAAATATAGTCGCCCTCAAGATTACACTTGCTTCACATATTTCAGACTCGGAACAGACGCACTTGGTATGACAGGTTTATGATTAGAGATGTATACAAAAACTTGTTTCACTGTCGAAGCGAAAATCCATTCATTTGTTTTGCTGTGGAATCGGTGAATCGAAAAACTGGGCTTTTTTGCATTTATTTTTGAACTTTATCCCATTTACAAAAAGGGCATTTATGGTTGAGAACGCAGCAAAACGTGAACATTCAATCTAATTATTTATTTTCACAAGTTCATTTGAACTGCAGTTTTGGATATGTGGAAAACTGGAACTCTGTCACGAGTGTGCATTCAAAGTGTTTTGAGTTCAGATACCCACCGTACATCACAGGAGTTATCTGAGGGGAAATCTTCAAGCAGATCAGACACTCTGTTGCAGTTTGCCTTGTCCTGCAACCTTGACCATTTGGCATTCGCAGGGACAGCACAGAATCATAGAGTTGGAAGAGACACAGAACCAGTTCTGTCACCACAGAACCAGTTCTGGTCACCCCAGTTTAAAAAAGACACTGACAAGCTGGAGCAGGTTCAAAGGAGAGCTACCAAGATGGTGAACGGTCTGCAAACCATGTCCTATGAGGAACGGCTTAAGGAACTAGGAATGTTTAGTCTAACAAAAAGAAGACTGAGATAGCTGTCTACAAATACCTCAAGGGTTGTCACAAGGCAGAGGGATCAGCCCTGTTCTCACTCTCTCAAGGAAGGACTAGAAACAATGGGGTGAAACTGCAGGGGAAAAGATTTAGTTTAGATGTTAGGAAAAAATTTCTAACAGTAAGAGTGATCAACCAGTGGAACAGGCTGCCACGGGAGATGGTTGGTTCCCCTTCGATGGAGGTCTTCAAGCAGAGACTGGACAGCCATCTGTCTGAGATGGTTTAGGAGATCCTGCCTTGAGCAGGGGGTTGGACTCGATGACCCAGGAGGTCCCCTCCAACTCTATCATTCTATGATTCTATGATTCATAGAGTTGGAAGAGACCTGAAAGGACACTCAGTCCAACCCCTTGCTCAGTGCAAGATTCATGAGGCCTCCAGTGAAGAAGAACTTACCACTCAAGAGATAAACTGTCCCACTGACTCCAGGAAGTCTCTCTCACCTAAACTGCTTGGAAGACTCAGGAAATGATGACCTTGAACAACTTAAGCCCACATTATTTTTTTTAAAAAAAAACTGAATAAAGTCCCCACCTTTACACATCAGGTCATCTATTTGGACATGTTTGGGAGGTCTCACTCTGGGCCTGCCTTTAAAATCAGTTAGGTTGATGAAGAACATTTGTAGGCACCAGTTCACCATTACGACCTGACCTTGTGGACTTTACTCTGAATAGTGCTCTTTGAAGGTGGGGATGGTCCAGGAAAGCTCTGGCATAAAACATCTGCACATCATGGAACAGCTTCCATCCCAAAGTGGCTTCCAGTGTGCAAGGACGTCCCCCCAGATGCGGCCTTCGTGCCGACTTCTGTGCGAAGGCTGTGTGGGCACAACGGCAGATGTGCAGTCACAGGCTGCATTGCCCATTCGCTGTAGCAATGGCCCAGTGTGCACAGCCATTACTGCAGTGAGCTGGACGCTTCCAGGCAGGAGTGTCCGCACTTAATGGCATTAAGTCAAGTGCTGGGTAGCTTTGGGACAGGGCCAGCGTTTGCAGTGTGAACGACGGCCACCATCCCTATACTTAATTTCCATGGGAAACTATCCCACCACAGTTATTGGGTCTCAGATGGCAAATGATGCTAGAGTCCGGGTCTTCCATTGCAGCTGTGAGCAGGTCTTTTCCTGATCCACCATCTCATCTAAGTTTCTTATCGTTTTACTGGTTTTTGCTTTGCAGCCTGCTGACGTCCATTCACTGGTCACATGCAGGCTGGTTAATATATTATAATGTAAATCAAACATTTTAATGCAGGTCTGGTTAATTTATGCCCCTCCAAATATTGCTGAACTATAGATCCGGTGGGTCCTGACGACTGTCCATAGGAGTTCTCCAGCCCCATCTTCGAAGGATAATGACAAACACAGACATCCAGACATCACACCCTCGCCCTCACCATCAACCACTAATTCCAGTCCTGTCCTCTGTCCATCTCCTGGCTGACCGGCCCTTCCCCAATCCCCCCCACAAACAGGAGTGTACTTCCCAATACCTTGCAATTTTTCCTTGGCTTCTTCAAATCCAAACTGTGGCTCCGTTTCGAGAACACTAGCGCCAACAAGAAAAAAAATTAAATTAAGAAGTGCATGATATTAAGCAGCATCTCCAGAGATGCGTTGCACCAATATATCTGCAGCCAAACAGAAACTACCCACCATTGCTTTTTGGCACAGCTGTCTCTTGTATAACAGTGTTGTTGCTTTGTTTGTATATGGGCGCTAAAATGCGACGCCTCTCCTCCAGCATAGGAAATACACTTGCCATGCAATGGTCGTGCAAGTGAAATAA
Organism: Aspidoscelis marmoratus; assembly: GCA_014337955.1. NCBI lineage: Eukaryota > Metazoa > Chordata > Lepidosauria > Squamata > Teiidae > Aspidoscelis > Aspidoscelis marmoratus. Next base: position 3,402,337 of record MTQE01001260.1, read on the forward strand.
ACCCTCTGCAGTCTATTTTTAAGCATTCACACTTTGTTCTGCTGCATTATGCATCTCAATAACGAAATAATACATCCCACACTTGCGTGGTCCAACAGTCAGATTCTCAGAGATCTAGTGTGGGTCTCTGTAGCTTCTTTTGCTCTGGTCTCCATGCAGCTCCTCTGCTTCCAAGAGAACCCGTTTTCCTGAAGTTTCCTCAGGACCCAAGGATCTCCTTAAATCATCCATAAGAACATAAGACTAACCCTGCTGAATCAGGCCACAGCCCATCTAGTCCAGCATCCTGCTGCACACAGTGGCCCATCAATTGCCCATGGGCATCTCAAGCAGAGACAAGGGCACACCTCCTCCTGCTCTCAGATCCCAGCAGAAGGCCTTAGAGGCCTCCTGCTTGTCCTCCTAGCCTGAAAGATGAACTTAGGCATCCATTCTAGTAGCCATTGATACATCTGTCGTCCATAAATTTGTCTAACCCTTCCTTAAAGCCATCTAGGCTGGTTGCTGTTACCACCTCGAGATCCCTTCCAACTCTATGATTCTATGATCAAGTACATTTCCTCCCAAAAATTACACGTTGCTGTTCCTATTGTGGAAAAAGAAGATGATCTGATTATCAGAACTGGAGTGAGAGCTGATCTAATCCACCTCCTCTGGCAGCGAATTCCATAGAACAATGACCTTCTGGGTGAAGAAATACTTCCCCTTGTCTGATCTGACTCTCCTACCCATCAGCTTCACAGATGCCCCCTGGTTCTAGTGCTGTGTGATAGAGAAAAGAAATGTTCTCTATAAACCTTTTCCATATCATGCAAGAGTTTATATACTTCAATCAGGTCCCCTCTTAAACGCCGTCTCTTCCAACCTGACTCAGTGACATGCTGTTAAAAGGACCACTGCTCCATGCAACAACCGCAAATATTTTTGAGAAAGAACCCAGCTTAATTATTTAGGGTAGATTTGCTGCCTCCCAAGGCCATGATCTGAAGCAGACTAATACTTCTTACTGGCAAAAACACTAAACATCAGTGAACTGGCAAGCAGAAACAAACATGGAACACTGAACATCTTTTCTGGGCTGTGGGGGGGGGGGGAAAGGAGGCTCGCCACATGCGTTAACACCTACTCAGAGACGGCTTTGGCTCCCCAGTCAAATACGTTTCCTGCAAGAAGTCCTTTCACCAAGGCAAACTGCCTCTCTTCCCAGCTCAAAGCATCCAACGACTCAATTACACTCTGATAACATTTTAAGGCAATGCCGTTTTCCTTCTGCTTCACCTGCAAAAGAGAAAAAGATCCCCATTATTCACGATCGTATTTCTCCTGAGCAATTCTCCCACATGGAGGATTCCTGCTTCCAAGGGCCACCAGCTTCAGGACTTCAGTATATGAGACAGTGGTCCTTTCCCAATATACTACTACATAGCTCAGGTCACCAAATGCAGCTCGCCCAAGAGTTCTGCCTTAAAGATTTATGCTGAAATCTTTTTTTTTTT
>MTQE01001260.1:3403958-3419473 GCA_014337955.1 Aspidoscelis marmoratus
TTTTTTTTTTTGGTCATGTTTAAACTATGCTTTCAAATGCCATGCTTCCCACAATCCGTCCTTTCCCACAATCCCTTCCCACCTGCAGACATTGTTGTTTTAATAGATGCTTTTTTCTGCTTTATTATATTGGATTTTAAATGTTGTTAACCTCCTTGAGACCTTTGGAAATAGAGAAGATTGGATGGATGGATGGATGGATGGATGGATGGATGGATGGATGGATGGATGGATGGATGGATGGATGGATGGATGGATGGATGGATGGATGGATGGATGGATGGATGGATATAGGTAGGTAGGTAGGTAGGTGGGTAGATAGGTAGGTGGATGGATGGATGGATGGATGGATGGATGGATGGATGGATGGATGGATGGATGGATGGATGGATGGATGCAAGAAACTCTGTATTAGTTAGCATAGATCCCTTTTGGATGTGGTCAGATTAGATTCAATACAAATGTTCCATCTGAATTTGATACGAAAGTTAGATACGAATTGCATTTGAATCCCTTGGGTATCCCATATGTATCCACTCAGAACACATCAAATCCGCCCTGAATCCGCTTTGAATCCACTCTGAATCCCATGGTGCCGAGCTGGAGCTGCACAAAAACCCTGCAGCCGAAGGGAGGAGATAAAAATGCCCATTTCTCTCTTCTCTCCTTGGCGAGAGGGATTCCACGCGGCCACAGGGTTGAGGGTGCGAAAGCTTTCTCCCTTTGGCTTTTTATTTTTTTATAAATAAATAAAAGCAACCCCGCCCTCAACTCCACAGTGGCAATGCGAGCAGTGGTGGGTGGCAGTAAGCTCCGCGAAAACCCTGTAGCTGGAAGGAGAAGCTCCTCCTTCACCTGCTGGCGTGGAGTTCCTTCTGGCCACTCAGCAAAACCCCTTCAGCCAAAGGGCGAAAGCTCTCCCATCTTCAACCCCCCGGCGGCGGCACTTTCTGGTGATTTGGGGGGTGTATTTTTACCGGGAAAATGTGTGTCTTATGGAACACTTTCAGGAATCAGACTACACTGATAAGCAAGGGACAACCATACAGGTTGAAATGAAAGATTCAAGAAAAAAAGCCATACCTTGGAATAGGGGTCTGGGAAATTAAACTCATTCAAACAGTGCTCTCTCGTATCCAGCAGGCTTCGGACCGTTAAGGTGCCATACGCACTAAAAACAAAAATGGAAGGCACAGATCAATTACGCCAACAGCCAAGGTGAACACGTGCCTGTTTTCCATGAAATCCTAACACTCCACAGTAAATGCACTTTGGGCTCCGGTGCTCAAGTGGGATTTGTTTTCAAAATGGCAGGTACCATTCAGCATAATAAGGCACAAAGCGATGAAAAAAATTGCTTAGTAGACCTGCATAGACTCATAAGACCTTAGCTGGCAATGTGTGTCGCACATGGAAACAGCTTCCTTCATTTCAATGCAAAAATATGTTGACACCGGAAGAGCAGGCCAATAAGGCAGGGGAGAAAGGGTTATGTTAGGTCACTATTCTGGAAGTTATGAGTAAGACCAAGCCTTATTAGTGACAGAACAGCATACGTTATCATAAGATGCTGTGTGTGTGTAGGACAGGAAAATCCTTTCCACCAAAATCTATCTGCAGTTGTCAATTCAACCCAACAGCATCTGTCACTCAGAGAGTCATCAGTCTATGGAATTTGCTGCCAGAAGAGATGGTAACACCAACTAGACCGGAGAGCTTTAAGAAAGAGTTAGATAAATTCATGAAGGACACTAGAATGGATGCTTAGGTACCACCTCCAGGTTAGAGAGTCAGCCAGGAAGCCTCTCAAGGCCATTTGCAGGGAGTGGAGAGCAGGCATCTTCTGCTTGAGATGCCCAGAGGCAATTGGTGGCCACTGTGTGAGACAGGATGCTAAGCTACATGGGCTGTGACCTGATCCAGCAGGGATCCGCTCAGGTTCTTTTGTAGAATGGATGTTTAGGTACCATCTCCAGGTTGTAGAGATAAGACTGGATATCTCCAAAGGCCATTTGCAGGTATTTGAGGACAGGTGATATTTTTGCCTTCATCTTCTGCTTGAGATGCCCAGAAGCAACTGGTGGGCCACTGTGTGGGACAGGATGCTGGACTAGAAGGGCTGTGGGCTTCTTCCTAGCAAGACTCCTCTTGTGTTCTTATGGTCTAATCTATTTATATTTTTTTCTCCTGGAAAGATGTTTACATGCAGCAATTTCTGGCAATCGGGGTATCATTAATGGTTTAGGGCTATGAGAAACCATATCTAGAATACCACAGATTTTCCAGCTTGATTCTTGGGAATTTCATGATAAGATCCAGGCCTGAACCTGGAACTTTTTGTCTGCTCTACTAACTGAACCTAAGATGAACTCAGCTTTCTGAAGACTGCAACACAGCTAGACAAAATTCTTAGTCTTAAAAGAGTTGTACCAGTTGCCAGTTCACAATCAACCTATCAGGCCCATTCACAGGCCCCGATTCAAGAATATGGAGACTTGCCATCGTAGCAGCAAGACAGTGTTTATTGATAAAAATATTATGCAGAAATAGCACCCGTGGACACATATATCCCTCAACACTTTGCCCTCACGTTGGCATGGATGGGTTTCACATCAAACACCCAGGCCTGGAGACAACACCATTCCCAATTATTTCCTAACAGTTACAAGCTTATTTCTACAGCAAACGAAAAGCAGAGACAATGAAATCCACAAGCAGGCACGGCTTTGTATCACAGAGCTTCAAAGATGGCAGTGCAGAGGCCAAGCTGACAGTCTTAAATGGCTTGGGTTCCCGAAATCTAAAGAAACACCTTCTCCCATAAAGACCTGTTTGAGCCTCAAGATCTGCAGGTGAGGCCACCCTGGCTGTACCACCACTTTCAGTAATCAAAGGGTTTGAGATGAAGGACAGGTTCTTACTGGTGGTAGCCCAAGAAACTTCATTATATAGATTTAGAAGATGGGTAGAAACCTGCTTATCCCCGCCTTTAGCTGAGGAAATAGCTTCGGCTCTGCCCTTTCAGGAACTGTAACCCGCTCTGAGATTTTCAAATACACGGCAGCATGAAAATACAAATAAATAAATGAGCTGCTGGGACTGACTCACAAGGGCTGCTGCCGGAGTGTCTGAAGCTTATCCCAGTACTTCTGCCGGAATTTCTCTGCTCGTTCGGCGGCGTCAAAAGAGTCAGGCTGGCTGGCTGCGGCGCGCTTCGCAACCTGGCAAGAGAGCAAGAGCAGAAAGGCCAAGCCAATCGTACCAGTCCGGCCACTGGCTCACGTTAAGTACGCATCGGTCAGTCACCTTACCCCATCCAAAGCCTCCTCGAAGCATGACAGCCAGTACTTCCTGGCCATGGCATCGTCCGTGAGGTTGACCGTATCAGGGATATACGTGTTCGGGTCCTTCAGCAAGGGGAGATTCACCAGGGTCCGTTCCAAACGATCCATTTCCAACATATCAAACTGGTGGCAAAGAGAAAAGACATCAGAAGCAGGGGTGGGATGGCCGGGCTGAGCAGAAACGCATGGGCCAACACGGTGCGTAGGTTGCTTTGAAAGGCTCTACTGGACTCATGGACTTTACGTGTCATCAGCTGCTGGCACCACATGGTTAAAAGTCCCAGAAAACCCCAGCTCCAAGTCAGCCACAGGAAGCCACATTGGATGACAATCTGGATGGCTTCAAAGAGGTTTGGCCCAATTCACAAAAGGCAGGCCTTCGGAGTTTCTTTGCTCCGGGGAGGCACGCTATGGGTCTCACTTAAGAACCTATGAGGATCACATGCTTGACTGTAGGATTAAGATCACTGCATGGAAATGGCCAAATAGGCCCTACTTGTCTGATGGAGGTGGATTCTTGTTCCCTCCATTCAGCAAACATTGGGGCGCTGGGTGTGGCAACCCAGCCTACCCCTCCCTTCCCCGTCCTCCGCAGAGTAACGCAGGTTGGAAGCGAGTTGCTACGCGCCCCAGTCATCTGCCAGTTCCGGTAGGGTTTTATCCTAAAAGTTCCCCCCACCTGGCATCCTGCTGTATATGCCTGTGTATGGCTCCCTTAAAGCAGCCGGCTGACCATTGTGTAAAGCAAATCACTTGAAGTTTATTGTTACAGTGGAATAAAGAAAAGAAGCAAGCTTGAAGTTTGGCTTTAAAGTCCTTTGCTTACTTAAAGAAAAACGTTGCTTTGATGAACTTCCCCCCTTTCTCAAAAGCTCCACTGAAAGCCCTATAAGGGTCAGAATAAACACCAAATAGTACACAGCCCCTTTTCTTGGGCCTTCCATCTCAGCTCCAAGAGGAGAGGTTCAATATAACAGCACAGAGTGCCTGGCAGCAGTTCTTTCCTTCCCTCCTTGGTCTCTTCTCCCCTCTAACACTGAGCAGCGCTCCCTGATTCCCCTCTAAACACAGATGAGAGACCTCAAGCTGCCACGGCTGCCTGCTTTTATAGCCCGCAATTCGGCAGCTGTGATTGGTCCATTTTCGGCAGGCTGCTGTGGCTTCCGCTGTTGCTCCGCCCCTCCTGTCACTCATGGGGCTCCAAAAGTCCGCCACGCTGCTGCGCTGCTGCCTAGTCTTGGCATGAACGCCACACTGGGTACTATTGAGTTGTGTCCAATTCCTAGTTGACTGCATGGGTGCCTCCATGGGCATCTCAAGGCAGCGGTTTGTCATTGCCTACTTCCAGAGAGGCGCTGGGGATTGAACTGCCAGGCAGTTCGCTCCACCACTGAGCAACAGCCAATCCCAGACTCCACGGGCATCTCTATGCAGTTTTCTTGGCAGGGATACAGAAGTGGTTTGCCATTGCATACTTCTGGAGATAGGCTGGGAATCAAACCAGCAACCCCCTGCTTCTTGTACAAAAAATAAGAAATGCCCCAATTTTGATGCCGGCCTGGGGATGGAATAAGGAGTTTGGAAGCTCACAGAGAGACAAGGCATGCGGAAGGCGGACTCACCGTGCCGCTCCTTTCCCTCTGCATGGGGCAGATTTCCGGTGAGGTACTCATAAGGCCAGAACTGCTGGCATAGTTTTCTCCCCAGCTGTACTGATTGGGATCTAGAAGGTGAGAGAGGGAACAGACCACATGCAACAAGATCAGCAGAGGGATGGGAAAACTTTGGTTCCCATTTGAAAATTCGGATCCAACCAAACATGTGACTCTCAGGATATCCAGAAGATTGATCAGATCAAATCGGTCTCCTGCTGGCGAGCACTTTGATCAAATAGCTGTGGTTTTGACATTTGAAAATGACTTTCTTAAACTGAAAAAAAGTGCAAACAACCCCTTTGTTTGATTAACTGATTCACCGTCAAGAAAAACAAATGGGTGTTTGGTTCAAAGTCAAAGTGAATGTGGAATTTGCATTTGCAGACATGCTTACTTCAGTTTGATGGGGTCAGTGCTCCTCATATTCACCAAGGGGGTTTTCCACTAGCACTAAGTACCCATTAAGGACACATTATGGACCTATTAAGGACCCATTAGGCTCAGAGCAGGAAGACCCCATTTCCACTGCAGACCCCATTAGAGCCACATTCGTTTCCACCAGTTCAAGGGAAATCCAGATTACATGGGTCCTTCAGAACCAATACTTTGGATTTCCTGTAGATTCCCAGGCTCTTCAGGAATCAAATTTGGATTATATGGAGCATGTTTCCACCACGATTGGGCAATGGGGTCTAGGGGGGGCTCCGGGGGGTGACCCCAAACCCAAGGCTCCGAAGCCTGCGCACAACCTCTGAAGCCAGCTCTGAAGCATAGCAGAGGCTCCAAAAAGGAGCCCACACGAGAGCAATGCCGATCCTATGGACCTTTGTCAAAGACTCTGGAGAATCTTCAAATTTTTCAGCAGATCGCTCTGGAGAATCTTCGAAGAATCTCTGGAGTGTCTACAGAGATTGCACCCCCTGTCCCCCAAAAAACCTGGGGTGATGGGCAGGCCCCACGTGGGTTGATCCGGATTCTCCACATGGGTGCTCCAGCATTTCCACTACAGGCAGGCTAGCACCCATTGCTATATGACTGTGGAGACGCATCGGGTACCTCCCTTAATCCAGATTGGAAAACCCCTTAATTTAGATCATGGGCATCCCAGCTGCACATTAATCAAGAAGGGCCTGTCCCCCACCCCCACTTGAGTCCAGCTGCATCTGCACAAGATAAAGCCAGAGGGAGGCTAAGAGGCCCTTCATCTGGATCTACTGTAGACCCATTTAATCGGGTCTACAAGTGGAACAAAGGCCTCACCCTGGATCACACAGTAACTAACCACAGCTGCTTTTCAGCAATGCATCACAGCACACCACCAAAAACCAATCCAGATCAGAGGGTCTGGTCATTCCAGACCCACTGATCCAAATTGCCTTTTGTTAATGTGCAGAAAAGTGCAGAAAAGACCTCAAATAAATGTTTCACAAAACCAGAAAGGTACCAGACTTACTGTCTTGTTCAGCCCCTTTTAAAAAGGCCCCAATGGCTCCTAAGTAACCTTCATGTCTCAGGAACAAGGCTTGAACTTCCCCCTGTTATAAAACAAAATACAAGCCTTTAGAGGAGTAAAATTATTTTTCTACTGCTAGGTTTAAGGTTCTACGAAGGGAAACATTGGGTTATTGTTGGGATGTTCATGCCAGGATGCTAAACTTCTCAAGAGAGGCATTGAAGTAGCTTATGGTAGCTTCAACTACAATAGACATCCTGCAAACTGAGAAGGCTGTTGAAACATCGGGGGAGAAATTCCTGGTCCCCGATCAGAGGACAACGCCCACCACTTCATATTCAAGACCAGGCTCTTGTCCCCCACATCCTGACCACCAGCTAGGAATTCCTTCTAAAGGAATGGCTCCCCTGCCAGGATCAAAGCTGCACTCCCCAACTGGACCACGGGTGCCTGATGTCCAGATGTCTCAGCCCAAGGAAGCCGGGCAACATCCAGCCTGTGCCGGGACCTTGCCATGGCAATCAGTCCACAGCGCCTGACTGCAGAGCCACAACCACCCCATACGCTTGCAGTGTTCGCAACTGGAAGAGGGTGCAAACGCTGCATCCAAGAGCTCATGAGCTGCTCCCGGTGAAGCTGTGGAGCTCCTAGATACTGTGGCATGCAGACGGGTTGGGATCACTCCAGGAAGCGCAAAGTTCTTGAGAAATATTCTGAATATTCCCAACAGTGTCCCAAACCCAGGCCCAAGTACACAATGACTCAGAGATAGTCAAGAGCTTATATCAAGATCAGGCTCTTCTTGTTCCATTCTGGCCGACCAAACCCCAATGCAGTCTTGTGGGGTTACGTGACTTCGCAGCCAGAAACGGCAGGAGCTGGCAGTTACGGGAAGTCAAGCAACACCCAGAAGACCAGAATCTCCACATCTGTTGGCAAGAGGTCAATAGGAGAATAAACACAATGTTTAACAGAGCAATTCCCCTCCAACCAGAAATTTTTATACTGCATTCATTTGACGATATTAATCTACCACAACATCCACACTCTTCGCTCCATTGGTTGATCTATGCTGCTCACCATAGAATTGTTATAAGTTGGAAATACGCAGATAGTTTAAATATAAGCAGATGGGTTGAAATAATGAACGATCAAGGACGACGCTATTGGAGGGACCCAGATGCCAATAAGACCTTACACTTACGGACAACACGTATCGATGAAATGTTAATGACAACTAACTCAACAATACCAGAATTTCTAATGCAATGGATTGGTAACGCTACTACAAGACTGGTCATCGGAGCTCACGAGGGGACTAGGGGGTGGGCGGGTGGGTGGGTGGGCAAGGGGGCACAGCTGATGTGAACAACGTACATAGAAAGAACTGGACAGCCATCTGTCTGAGATGGTTTAGGAGATCCTGCCTTGAGCAGGGGGTTGGACTCGATGACCCAGGAGGTCCCCTCCAACTCTATCATTCTATGATTCTATGATTCTATGATTCTATGAAAGAACTGTCTACAGTGTATTATAGACAATTGTACATGCACAAAAATTTAATAAAGATTCATTCATTCAATTTAATAAAGATATATATAAAAAAAGTATCTCCACATCTGTGGTTCAGCCATCAAAATGTCAACCAAACACCACCGAGCCCTGTGTCTTTCGCTGAAATGTCTGATGACTCACAGGCCTCAGCTCTCCAGCTCTATTCTCGGAAGCCTGAATGAAAGGAATGATGGCTACCTTGGAGAAGAAATTAATGCTGTAGGTAATAGTGCCCATGGTCACCGGGTGCCCGCGAATGAAAAAGCCTCCGAAATATATTTTGTTCAAGTTGTGGAGCTTGGCGTGGAGACAAGCCAGTTGCCCTATGTCGTTGCTGATCATGTGCAGCAGGCTTTTTGCCATGTCCTCTTTGGAAAATTCTACAGGAGGAAATAAAGGAGAGAAATTACAGGAGAGCTAGAATATATAAGATTCCGGCAATGTAACGATATTGCAGGTTCCACACAAATAATCATGAAACTTGGAAGCTACGAACTCAGGCCTGGGCGTTTGGAACACAGGCATGACTAGTTCGGTGCTCTGCTCTGCTCCCACAAAGCACCATGTGGTAACTGCTACCTGTGGAAATCTTGGGGTGAGAAAGTCTGAAGGACCACAGGAAGTAGGCTTGGCCTAACACAGTAAGTCACTGGTACTGGGAAGGCCAAACACCAGCTGTGTTCAGGCTTCCCCGATCCACCTTTTCTAGCACAGAATATTCAAGAGAAGGAGAAGGAACAGACCTCAAAGCCTCCTCTAACGCTGCATTCAGACATGACAAAGGAGAAGCGCTTTTTTGCCACGTCTGATGACTGCTCCACTCTACCAATATAATTCACTAGGGCCAAGGAGAGGCAGAATATGCTAATAGTCCCCCTCAAAGGCCAGATTGAATTGTTGCTACTTTCTGGGACTGTGTGATGTAGGATCGCTTCCATTTTACCAACCATGTTAAGAGCAAAAACCATGCTATGAAAAAAATAAAAATTAACAAGACAATAATTAAAACCAAATGGAACAAAACAAAACACTGTCACCAGACCCCATGCTTTGAATAAATATATTCATTAATTATTTGAATAAAAACGTTTGTTAACTAAATAAATTAAAGAGCCCTAACCTGGCACATAATGGCGGCACCAGGTGGACTTCTCCGTGGCGGCCCCTCCATTAAGGAAACCCTTCCGCTAATGATTACGCACTTCACACCAGAAAGTTCACAGGGCTGTAGCAAACTCTGGACAGAGGACAGTCCAAGCCAGAGCACAGAGACTGCAATCTGCCTGGAACAGTTCCCAAGACCTCCTGTCCGTTCTCCATGCTTACCTGCTATCTTGCACCATGGGGGACAGCCGGAGAGCAATGTAAATGGGCACATCTGTGCCTTGTATCCCAACCTGGCTCAACATGCCCTCACGCAGTGTATGCGCTATCCCCTCACTCAACTGTGCTCTGAGGTCAGGACACAAATCATGGACCATGGGAATCTGCATACCTGTTGCTGCTGAGGCAGGAACAGAGGCACCCCTGTGCCCAGCATGCAACTTCCCCAGCTGGTCCAGACATTAACCAGCCTGGAACGGATCTCCCAGACTATTCCGTCCAGGCAAGTGTGAACTGGGCCTGTGTTTGAGGGAATTCTTCTGAACACAATTTACAAAGAAACAAGAAACGCTGGTTTTTATATCCCATTCTTCTCACCCTTAAGGGGACCCAAAGGAGACAAACCTTCTGTTCTCATCCTTAAGGGGACTCAAAGCTCCTGGCAAACCTTCTGTTCTCATCCTTAAGGGGACTCAAAGCTCCTGGCAAACCTTCTGTTTTTCTCCCCACAACAGACTCCCGGTGAGGTAGGTGGGACTGTGAGAGCTCAGAAAAAGAGCTGTGACTTGCCCAAGGCCACCCATTTGGTTTCACGGAGGAGGAAGAAGAAGACTTGGCTTTCCTAGCCTGCTTTTCTCACCCATTTAAGGGGACTCAAAGCGGCTGACAAAGCTTTTCTATTCTCGCCACAACAGAACACCCTGTGAGGTGGGTGGGGCTGTGAGAGCTCAGAAGAGAGCTGTGACTTGCCCAAGGCCACCCTGCTGGCTTTGTGAAGGAAGAATAAGAAGAGTTGACTTCTATAAACCCCTTTTCTCATCCTTAAGAGGACTCAAGGTGGTTGACAAACCTTCTGTTCTCACCCTTAAGGGAACTCAAAGCTGCTAATAAACTGTCAGTTCTCATCCTTAAGGGGGCTCAAAGCTGCTGGCAAACCTTCTGTTCTCATCCTGAAGGGGACTCAAGACAGCTGACAAACCTTCTGTAATTTGTAAGGATGATTCAGAGAAATGTGAATCTGTAAATCTGGGCCTTGCTGTGTTTGCCCAAGTGCCCGGAAAAATCCCAAGCTGTTTGTTGCTTCAAAATCAGCTCCATTGCAAAGGTACCTTTGTCTGCTGTGGCTGATTTCCCAAAGCTGCTTGCTATCAAGTTCCCACTAAGTCCGAGTGTCTGATAGGCGCCGCCGTATACATCTTTCACAAGCATATCAACGTTTGTATGTTGGCCTTTCGAAGCAAGATGCAGGAGCTCGTCAAATTTCTAAAAACAAAAACACCCCAGAACAGAAAGCGCCACCTAAGTCACTTTAACACAACACTTAGATTTCTGAGACGTGTGTGTGAATCTACTTTGCTGTTTTGGTTGAGCACAGAACAAAAGGCATTCCATCTGGTTCATTTCAACAAACTGCCCTGCCGAAACTGGCTCGAAGCAAGGTTTTCCCCTCCTCTTCCCACTCAACATCTGGCCATTGTGCCAAATCAATTTGCACTTAGCTCCATAGTTCATGGTAGGGTAACATCTGGCAAGGTGCATCTACACCGGTTTACAACCCAGAATTGGAACAAAATGGTGAGCCACACGCATCCCAACCCTTACCTTTCCCATCCTATTCCTTACCTGTTGGGTCCAGGGCCATGACCATTCGCACCATTGCTGGTGTGAGGGGTCATCTGAGTGCCACGCAATCGCGCCAGCACCCCAGATGTCCCCAAGGGTGACTGCGCATGCACGGAGCGTCACCGTCACTGTGGCGATGGCACATGGGTGGTCGTGCTAGGCTCCCGATGCAAGATAGTGCATAGTTGCGCTAGGCTCCCAATGCCCTGCCAGTGGTCACTCATGCACCTGGACCCATGAGGCTTAGTGTAATGTGTACTAACATTCCCATACATGTGAGTTATACATTCTTCCCGTCCAGTGGACAGGAAGCCAAGCACGAAATCAACCTGGCTTAAAACTTGCCAGATTCAGATAGTCACCCAACTGCTTCAGTTCTCACACAGGCTGGTTAAATTGGGTCAGTCTGATACCAAATCAAACCACTGGCAAGTTTTACTGTCTTCATCAGGGTATGATTTGAGCATCATTAAGCAACAAACGTGGCAGTAGGGACCTGAAAAGTTCCAATAAGAATGTGTCCTGCTTCCTGATGGTCATAAGAATGTAGGAACGTAAGAGGAGCCCTGCAGGCCACGGCCCAACACACAGTGGCCCAACAACTGCTTCTGGGCATCGCAAGTAGAAGGCAAAGGCAAAACCTTCACCTGCTCTCAGATCCCTGCAAACGGCCCTTGGAGACTTTCCAGCCTGGGGGCAGTCCCTGGGGATCCATTCTAGTCGCCATTGATAAACCTGTCCTCCATGAATTAAGAGGAGCCCTCCTGGATCAGGCCACAGCCCATCTAGTCCAGCATCCCATCTGACACAGTGACCCGCCAACTGCTTCTGGGCAAAACCTTCACCTGCTCTCCATTCCCTGCCAATGGCCCTTTAGAGGCGTCCAACCTGGAGGCGGCAGCCAGGCACCTGCCCCCCTTGGATTTATCTAATCCTGGCAGGGATATGCAAATTTTTTAATTCATTCACACACTGGAACTATGTCAGAAACACGAATTTCAGTGCTGGGAGGGGCTGTGACTCTGTCCTTGGGTGGAAACACCCTTTCCTGAGCTTACTCTTGCTGAATCTCCACCCATGGAATAGGTGGTGACAAAGAGCGACACACAATCATTTCATATTTAGACCCGTCTAAGTACGAGGGATAAAAATGTCGCCTCTGGCGTTACCTTTGTCTTCGTGAGCAACGCTCCAAGGCCCCAGAAGGTTCCACCACCGATTGAGCTCCCTCCAATCCATTCAAATTTATCCTCCGTTTCCACCTACCAAATGTAAAGTGCAAAATTAGCACACAAAATAGGACGGCTGTTAATTTCTGGATTCCCCTTCCAAACAAAGACCACCTCTCCCAGTTCAAGCACTCACCTATTTCAACATATCTCAATGGAAGAACAATCAGACAGGAAGCAGAGGGTCCCAGGCCCTGGCCTCCTCCCAGAACAAGGCAATGGAAAACCACTGCTGTACCTTTGTCAAGAAAACTGCATAATGTCCTCTTTTTTTCTTTTAACCTTCACCTTTTCTGAAAAGTGGATCCTTTCCCAAAGCAAAACTGGAGGTACTGTATTTTCTGGCGTATAAGACTACTTTTTAACCCAGGAAAATCTTCTCAAAAGTCGGGGGTCGTCTTATACTCTGGATGTCGTCTTCTTATATGGCAAGTATATCCCAAACTCTATATTTTAACTGGAAAGTTGGGGGTCGTCTTATACACCCAGTCGTCTTATACGCCGGAAAATACGGTAATTGCAAGTATCGATCTACTCAATTGTACAGACAGTATTTTCTCACATGTCGTTCTTCCTGGAACCTGAGAATTCTGTGCCTGTTGAGGGTGCTGCCAGCTACTTATTGTTATTGCAGAGAGATTCTGGAAATGAACCCTTTCTGTAGTGGACCGTAATTAAAAATCCTACAAGGACAAAACTCAGGAGAATGGAAATCACTGGCTTGGGTACTCTGGGAGATATTTATCTTGCAGAGATAAACACTCAAGACTCATCTTGTAGTTCCAACTCAAACCACGACTCTTTGTAAGTATGCCATAATCACCGACCACACATTCCTAAGAACATAAGAACATGAGAGGAGCCCTGCTGGATGAGGCCACAGCCCATCTAGTCCTGCATCTTGTCTCACCTGGTGACCCCCCAATTGCTTCTGGGCATCCCAAGCAGAAGACAGAGGCAAAATTTCACCTGCTCTCAGCCCCCTGCAAGTGCCCTCGAGAGGTCTATCCAACCTGGGTCATTTGGATAATCAAGAATATGTCAAGGAATTAAAGGTCAGATAAGTATTTGGGGATATCTCTGGCCCAACTAAGCTATTCTGATTATGATTAGGTACAGCAGGGAGACGCTTAACACAGCTGCCTTGAGCCAGCTAGGTAGGTCAGTCATGGGCTTACCTTCTGTATAATTACTGGTGTCTTGTAGCCTATCTTTGTTGTTATGCCATTCTCTTGTTTAACGCTGTATGCCTTATTCTTAGTTCCTCTGTAAGTATGTATTATAAGGAATGCGAGGAAGGTACTGTTTTGTTTAGCATTAGCTGATGTTTGGTAAGCCTGTATTATTTTCTTACTTTCATTCACCTCTCCCACACTGTTTGTTAGTTAGTGCTTCCTTTGCATGCACTGAAATAAACCTTTATGTTCAAGGATTGACCTACAGCCTGCTCCAGTTTATGAAATCACTGCAGTCTGCGCATCTACACTGCAAGAAAAGTGTAGTCAAACCATTTTCTCTGACAGAATAAAGCATGGATAATGCAGAATAAAATGTCTCTGGGTGTGCTTTACTCTGCATTATTCAACCTAACGATGAAGTAAGTGCTGTCCGGATGGACGTTAAGACATTGCCTCGCTGTGTGCAACTCCACAACAGAGAGTAATGCCAGCAACACTGAACAAACTAGGTATTAGGAAATCTTATGTCCGGACTCCTCCACTTCGGACTGCCCTGCCAATTATTGCAAGAGCTTCACACACCTTCACGATGGAAACACCGGAGCCAATGTTGACTAACAGATAAGGAAAAATGTGTGGATGGTTCATCTGAAACCGGAATTCAGGGTCTGCATCTTTCATGTATGTAAAAGCCTCGTGGGGGATGTTCTTCAGTACAAAGTTACAGCCCTTAATAAGACAAGTCATGACATCTTCTTTATCCAGTCTGAAAAGAAAAATAAATGCACTCAGAATCCAAAATCCCAAGCCCCATCAGTGCCCAGACAAAAAAAAAACACCATGCAATTTCTGGATGCAGAAGCCGTCTGGTTTTCAGCACCATACCAGCCCTGGCCTGTTTGCGGATTGTCCTAGAATTGTTCTACATAAACCACATTGTTCAAACTGCATGCACTTTGAACTGTGAGGACTGAAGGAGGCTTGCTAACTTCCCATCTTTTTCCTCTCCATGCAATAGAAATCCCATTCAGAGAGTTAACACAAGTGAACCATCTCAGTATTTCACAAAAAGTGCAGATTTGCACAAAAGGAAAAGGAAAATTAATCTTTTCCTGGCCCAACTTTGGACCTCCAGATTATCCTGGCCCAAGTTTTGCCCTCTAAATGTCCCCAGCATATCCCTCCCATGATTCCCTCGGGGACTGGCACTGAATGCTAGGAACTGTAGTCCAGGATCATAGCCCAGGACCATATACAGGAGAACATTGGCAGTTCTACTCACTTCAGCCCCAGCTTTTTCTCAATAAGTGCTTTGAATTTGTAGGCACCCCCTCCTGTAGCCTTGATCACTTTTGTTTCGGTGCTGACAAGGTGGTCTTTGATGAAATCCAGGCAGGTTTCAATATACACATTCTCAAATTTAATGAAGTGCAGCCGCGCCGTTATCTCTTCTTGGACGGTGATTTCGTACGGGGATTCGTGCTCAGCGTCCTTTGAGAACAAAACAGGCAAAGAGACAAACAAAGGAAACTCCTGCAACAAACACCTCTGCTTCGCATTCGCTCTTCCAGTACCCACAACTGCATCAAGGCTTTGAGCATCTTTTGCCATAAAGGTGACAAACGGATGCCAGCGAGGGCGACCTTACCTTTCCCGAGTGATCAAAGGATTGCACCCTTGCCACTTTATGTTGCACTGTGGAATAATAAGCCAATTTGGCCAACGAGCCACCTAGCAGCAAAACAAAACAGAAACATTATTAGAACCAGTTCACAGAATCATAGAGTTGGATCATGCAACTCTAGGGTCCTCCAGTCCAAGCCCCCTGCTCAATGCAGCATTTCCTAAACCATCCCAGACAGATGTAGGTCCAGCCTTTGCTTGAAGACCTCTAGGGGTGGAGGACTCACTACCTCCGGTGGCAACCTAGTCCACTGACTGATTGCCCTCACTGTCACAAACTTCCTTCTAATATCTCATCTGTATTGACTCCCTTGAAGGTTCATCCCGTTGTTTCTAGTCCTCCCCATCTTGTGCAAGTGAGAATAGGGACGATCCCTCTGCACTGTGATGGTCCTTCATGTCTCCTCTGTCATCCTGTAGGCCAAACATTCCTAGATCCTTCAACCTTTCCTCGTAGGGCATGCTTTCCAGAC
>MTQE01003545.1:38662-66429 GCA_014337955.1 Aspidoscelis marmoratus
GAACTGCGCGAACTCAAAACGTTTTGAATTCGAGATAACTATGCCGTGAATATGAGGCCTTCCTTTAATACTTCGCTTACCTGGACGACAACTGTCTGCTATTTGTCTCGCTGTGTTTAGAAGAAGGCTGTGGCCCCCTGCACGATATAGTCCAAATCAAATCAGAATTCCCCATCCAAAGCCCCCTAACCGGGCTACACGTGGACCAAATCGTCCAAATCCGCGCTGAATTTAGTCCTCTAGAAATCTGTTCTTGCTACAGTTCGGGAACTGAGTCTGCATTATTTGGGGGGCGGAGTCTACGCATGGGGATGCTCCCGGGCTATTTGGGAAGGAGATTAAACCAGATGCCATTAGTGGGCGGGTTTCACGTCCTTTGCTCGCCGTTCCTGTCCTGGGAGTTGGAGATTGCAACTGTTTGGGCATTTTTGGCAATAAATGGTGACGGAACAGAAACGAGTCTCTTTCCGTGACCATTATTCCAACCCCCAGGGTGGGTCACAACAACAAAACCAACAATAATATATTAAAATATTCTTTGAACATCTTTAAAAATTATGATCGCCCCTGTCTCCTTCCCATCCTCCCTGCAGGACTACATCCTGAGGAAGATAAAACATCAGAGCTCTGGGTGAACAGGTATTTTTTAAAGAGGCACCAAAAACCATACAAAGTACATGCTTGGTGAACCTCCAGAGGGAGGCCACTCCAGAGTCCGGGGGCCACCACAGAAAAGGCCCTCTTGCACATTCCTTGCCCTTGCACCTGTGTGAGAGAAGGAACTACTATATTCTGGGATATGGTTCGGTGCCTTTGTGACTTTGTCTGGTTGTTCAGCAAAGGTCTGTATGCTCTGAGTTTTCCTCCTCCAGTCTGGTCTAGTGGTTAGGAGGGTGGACTCTTATCTGGGAATACCAGGTTTGATTCCTCCCTCCCCCATGAAGCCAGCTGGGTGACCTTGGGCTAGCCACAGTTCTTTTCTGAGCTCTCACAGCCCTACCCACCTCACAGGGTGTCTGTTGTGGGGAGAAGAACAGAAGCTTTGTCAGCTGCTTTGAGTCCCCTTAAATGGGCGAGAAAACCAGAGTAGAAAAGCAAACTCTCCTCCTCCTCCTCCTCCAGCATGGCCCTGTGGCAAATCAAGATGGTGCCTATTGGGAAGAGGACAGTAATGATGGTAGACTTTCTAATCTCTGCTTTGACCCCACAGATCCTTCCTCCAATCTTCTCTGGTGGAAAATTGGTTTTGGAATCCTGTCAGTAGGATTTATAGCTCTGTCAGCAGCCCTGATTCGCCTTGGTCTTGAAAGTAAGTAATCCCTCTTCTGTTTCTCAAAGCTTTTAACACATTCCCCACACTATTTATTTTTACTTACTTGTTGCTGGAAATCCTCCCTCTGAGATTACCCCTGGCTAGGTAGACAATGCCACAAACAGCTCTGTCTTGGCACATTTTACTTTCACATACATCCTGGTATTTGGGCATCCCGAATGCCTGGACATTTGCAGCAGCACTTCCATGCATGCATGGCGGATGGAACTGTAATGGCAGCTCTATCCAGCAGGTAAGTAGAAAGCAAGCACTATGCTGTGTTTTCCAGCAACAGTACATTGGATCTCTGCATCTGTTGATCCAGTCACCGCTGTTTCAGTCTTCCATGGTGATCGGAGCTGTGTTCCATTCACCCCCACAAGATTTCCCATCATTCCTGTGAAATCCCATGGGATTTCAAAGGTATTATGGGAAATAGAGTGCATTTCCCTGCATTTGAAATATGTTTTTTGTTAACAGTTCCAGGGTGACCAGACCTGTGTTCCTCCCACCCACCCCCATGAGATTTCCCATCATTCCTGTGAAATTCCATGGGATTTCACAGGAATGGTGGGAAATTGAGTGCATTTCCTTGAGTCTGAAATATCTGTTGTTGTTTTCGTAGGACCTGGAATGCATGCTTTGTGGATACAGAGGCCCAACTGCATTTGGCACTTTTTTGGTGGGGGTGGAGTGAGGCTTTGGTGGGGTTGTGTCAGATATGTGAGGCAATCTCACCACAGTGGTGCCATAGGGTGTTTTTCCACTGTCACTAAAAGTACCCAGTAAGTACCCATTAATGGGTAGTTAATGGCATTTTTGTACCCATTAATGGGTACTTAATGGGTACTTCCAGTGACAGTGGAAAAACACCCAAGATGGCACTCTATTTCCCCGCTTTGTCTGGACAGGCTAAAATCTGGCTCTGGAAGCCTTTATTGATTCATCCATGTCCAATTTAGACCTCTCTTCAGCTATGTGCTGGGGGGGACGTCACAAAAATCACAACTGATGTAAAGCTAAACACAGAGGTTAAATATAGACCGGATTTACACTGAATCTCACCCACAATGTCACAGTCTTGTTGGCATGGTTGTAAAGAGGCAGGTACTTCCCTGCACCTATGGTGGTCATGCCCTAAAATTACGGAGTTCTGGCAATTGGTTAAAGCAGAAATTACGTAGTAAAATAATTGATATTCCTATCACCATCACTCCAGAACTCTGTATTCGACATGTTATCCCTGACTATAATATATCAAAAAGCATAAAATACCTACTTCTTTTTTTTTTACTGGCGGGGAAGAACAGCCTTGCCTGGAATTGGAAACAGTATGCTACTTTTTCATTGACCACATGGTGCCACAAATTAATAGAATGCGCTGTAACTGAATTACAGTGCAGAAGGATTAATATCTGGGAAAGAAAGAACGTTATTCATATCAAGAAGAATGCAGTCCATTATTAGAGTTACTAGAACATCTGGGAGAAGTATATGCTCTTTCACAGCATGCTATAAACTTTACAATGCAGTGATAGAATGGGGGAAAATGGGGGGTGATGATTTGTCGACCTAAGAATGACTACTGAATAAGGGTAAAGAAATTCTTGCTTGTGATGTTTATTCAAATTGTTCTTAAAGTTTGTTAGATTGATAGTTTATAGTTGCTGTAATTGTTGTCTCTTTGTTAGTGATGTAAAGATGCAGCATTTATATATTGTATATTTTGTCAAGTTTTTAAAAATAATTTGCGTTCCCACTTGAGGGGGGAAAAGTAGGCTGGCTTCCAAAAGGGGAGTGAGAACAGTTTTTCTGAGGACATTTTTTCTGCAAATTTTTGCAGGATGGTCCTTAGAAAGTTGAGGAACAAAATATTAAATGGGAATGCTGGATACCGAATTCAGATTTCGTTCGGATTTAAAGTTGTATGGGAACACAGTCATAGAGTGATATTTTGTCTGAGACATTCAGCTTGTATGGAGTTTGAAGTAATGCAAGGGAGTCTAAAAGGTATTGCAGGGAATTAGACAACAATCGAAAAGAGCAGAAGAGATGAATTTAAACTCAAAATAACACCAAGCTAGTTAATTTTTTGCCTGCTCTGCCTTCACGCTTTTTAATGTTATTGTGTTCTCTGATAGTTTCTCACAGCTCCTCAGGAAGAATACATAGAACTATACCACATCCAGTTTTCTTTCCAGAACGCATAACTGAGTTTAATGACAGCAGCATGCTGAACCAACTCAGTAAACTCCCAAAATCCAATTCATGCACATCACCTTCTGCCTCATGTTCATGTAAGTACAGATTTATGTGACTATGTATGCATCAGCTCAGAGTACACTTGCTCTTTCATTCTGCAAAGCAAACATTAAACACATTTTTTCTTCAGAGTTTGATAGTCGTTTTCATACTGGTGCAGTTCTCTAGCAGCCAAATGGTTTGATTTGTTCTGGTTTCCTGCGCCTCTTGCTTTGTTATTCTAGAATCTGATCCTTCTGTATCTGACAATTTGTGTGGGTAGCCCAAATCCTGTTGACTGACATTCTTGTACCATATTTTTGGTTTCAGGAGTCATTTTCCAATCTTAAGGCCTGTTCACATTTGCCAGCCTGGTATGGGATAACAATACCGAACCAGGCTGGTAAGGATTCAGCTTGGTGGTGGTTATTCACACTACAAGCGCTAAGCTACCTCTGTACCTAGCAGAAGTGCTTACAGTGTGAATGGCCAGCCTGGGTCCACCTGAATTGCCAAAGCAAAGTTGGAATACCATCCAGTGAGAAGCTGGATTTTGCCATGGCCATCTGGCAGCTGGACACAACTGTATAGCCATAGTTGTGCAGCCACACTTATTTACTGCGCTGCACTCAAGAGAGGGTGCTAAACCACCTCTCCAGGAGCAATCCAGCTGCTTCTGGACAGGTTGTGGACTGCTTTTTAGCAGGCAACAACTGGATCGTTCCAGGAAAGGGTTATCCCGCTTCCTGATGGCTGTGGTGGTGAAGCAATGCAAATGTACCTGACCAGTGAGTGGAGAGAAACGCTCTAGTTGGAAGGTACGAAAAAGCTCTTAAATAGGGAGGGAGGTCTTTCTGTACTAGCTGGACAGACCATCAGTCTGGGATGGTTTAGGAAATCCTGCACTGAGCAGGGGTTGGACTTGATGACCCTGGAGATCCCTTCCAACTCTATGATTCTATGATTCTAGAAGTTCTGCTAATCTGTGGCAACAGGGTTCAGGTTGTGGCTGGGAGCACACTTGATATATAAGCCTTGATCTTCCGTGTGGGTGTTGCTAGCCTGCTCCCACCCATTGCTGCATGGTTCTACCTTTGGATCTAGTGAGTATAACCAGTATGTTTAGCGTAGCCAACATGGCTATTACAGTAAGTTGAATGCCACTATGGAATGACCTGCCACTGTCTTCCTTCCTGATAGCATTCACTGTATTTTAAAAACAAGATGTTGCATAACACAGGTGGCTTATGGGAATAACACAGTTCATTATAGTATATGAAGGATGATAGTGACAAGTTTAAAGTCAGAAGGATCTAGAGACTGACCTGTTACCTAAACTGAACCCCAAAGGGGTGTGTGAACAGACCTATATAAGGATCTGCCAGCTAACGTTCATTTTAAAGTTGTAAATAATACTGGAATAAGAGGATCAAGGAAGAGAGTAAAGCCAGTTGATTGCTTTGGAGCAAAAGGTGCTGGATTCTAGGGATGAGCATGGATATTAAACACTTGAAATTTGCTTGAATTTGATCGAATTTGGACATTCTAATTCGAATTGAATGTCTATACATTCAAATTCAAATGATTTTTTAAAATCTTTTGAAACATTCATATGAATTATCCGGACATTCATATGTACGCATTCATATGGATACATACGGGATAAAAATTGGATGTGTACGGATGCGTACAGACACATTAGAATGTTGTCGACGTTTGTATCTTCAAATATGAACCAAATGTTCGTACAAATAGATTTGAATATATTCTATTTGAATCTCATGTGAATACATTCAAATTTTAAACATTTGAATCGATTTGAATCTCCGGATATTTGATTCAAATCAGATTGAATCCTGAAAATTGCATTTGTGCGCACCCCTGCTAGATTCAATAGGCAAGCTTGAGTCTCCTAGAACTCGTTTGACTAACAGGTTCAAGAATGACTGACCACCTTCTGCGAAATCAGAACTACTTGCAAGGTAAGGGATTGTAAGTAACTCCAAAGAGATCTCTTGATATTGGGTGAGCGAGCAAGCAAGTGCCAAATGCATTTTAATCTTAGCAAGTGCAGAGAGACTCACACTGGGGCAAAGAACCCCAATTTCACCTATAAACAGATGGGGGCTGAACTTTCTGTGATACATTGGGGAAGGGATCTTGGGGTTCTGGTGGACAGCTCAATGAAGGTGTTGACCCAGTGAGCAGCAGCAGTGTAAGAGTCAAAATCAATGCTCGGAGTAATGAGAAAGGGAACAGAAAACTAGTCAGCAAGGATCATTTTGCCTCTTTATAAATCTATGGTGAGGCAACATTTGGAATATTGTGTACAATTCTGGTCACCACACCTCAAAAAAGGTACCATGGACTGGAAAATGCAGAAAAGGGCAACCAAAACCACTGGAGACTGGAATAAGTTATGTCCCTCTTCAAGAAGAAGCTGGACCTTCAGCTGTCTGGGATGGTTTAGTGATTCATGCATTGAGCAGGGGGTTGGACTCAATGACCCTCAAAGTCCCTTCCAACTCTATAATTCTATGTTTCTATGATTCCAGGATTCTTCTGGTCCATTACAGTACTTTTGTATACTCTTGTGATTCTATGACCTAAAATAATTTGTCCCTCCCTGTATCTTGCAGCTCCCAGTTTCAACACACTGTACTGTAACTCTTTCATCTTAAGTGTAAATGTGGTAATTCTCCTCTGCTTGGTTCCTTTATTTTTGAAAGCAATTTGCTCACACCATTTCTGTTAGGAAAATTCCCGGAGCTCTTTGTAAATATCACAAGAGCTCTTCCACCCACCCTACTGAACTATCACCCACATGAATATACTTGTTTTTTTTTCCCTCACAGAAAAAAAAGGTTTGGTTCGCGAATCAGATGCATATCTGTCATTTTCCATCTCCTCCTTCCTTTGTATTTTTACTTGATCTTGTAAAAGTTCTTGTTTTTTAGATCATCAGTTCTAATCCACTCTAGTTCCTAGGCTCCCAGAAATGTACACAGAGGTGCAAACACTGTTTAAGGAGTACTCATAACTATGCTAAATATGGGGGGGGGGGGTTGTATTCATGGAGCATGAGCTTAGAAGAGTTATTTGTCAAACTGTTGCCAGGAAAAAATGTTGGGTCTTTGGTTTAACACAGTCAGGTTCTAATGTATTCACAATGGCCCTGGTTACACAAGTAGTTTTAGGATGACCTCAGCTCATCTTCAGGTCATGTTACATTATTTTAATTTAATTCGTTTTCAAGCCACCCTACCCCTGTTAGACCATCTTAACCAGAGTCCTCATTTTTTACAGGACTGAGGAGGGTTCAGCCCATCCTGGCATCTCAGGACATCTTTGCTTCCTCAGATGTGAGCGTGGGGGACAGGCTAAAGGAGGCTGAACTGTGCTGTGGTGGGTGGGTGGGTCCAGTCTTTCCTTTGGCCAATCAGCAGATGTAGAGTTTTTAAGGCATCTGTCCTTCTCTCCTCAGTTTACATGTATGATTCTAGCTAGTGTTTTTACATAAATTTAATATTAATATTTATAAATTAATCACAAGCAGAAGATAAGCACATAAAAAGAAAGAGGGGCATGGAGGTGGGGGAGCAGGCTTAAAAAAGAACCACAAACACATACCTTCGCCTCCCTTGAGTGACAGAATGGCATCCAATCAGAAAGGAGGTAGATCTGATGCAGCAAAAGGAATCTATTGAGGAAGCTCAAGTCAATCACAGAGAAAGGTGTGAGCAATGCAGCCCAAGGCGGGGATGGGCTGAGGACGTCCTATGTATGACCAGCACTGGTATGACCTCAATTTGAATTAATGAATCAGCCATCCTGTCTTGGACTTCTGTGACCAGGGCCTTTGTAGGTCTCAGATAAGACAAAGGACCTTTCTCCACTTAAGTGCAGTGTTTTGGGACGAGGTGGGACAACCTGTGCTAGAAGACGCTACCTGTCCCTTTGCTGCTGATGTAGACCAAGTCCATCTGCATTCAGACAGCATTTAATCCTCTTTAGCTCTGGCCGCTTTGGCTGTCGGAGGCAGCACCATGGCTCCAGAGGCTGGGAATGAAAGTTCTCAGCCTTTGCTGTTTCTGGCCTGGCAATTTTGGGGCCAAGCCCATTCCTGGCAGTGTTTCCTGGAGTGCTGCCCAAAATGGGTCCATAGACTTTTGCTGCTGTCCGCGGGTCTTTGTGGGTTGGTTTACCTTCCCTGGGCCAGCTGCAGACAGCCGTACAAAGTCAGACCCATGTATTCTCACCCATTTAATCAGACCCATGTATCTGCAGGGAATAGGTTTCAGATGCCAACACAGTTTATGTAAACCGTGGATAATAGAAAATGCACTTCATTTCCCATAATTCCAGTGAAATCCCACAGTATTTAAAAGGCATTATTATTATTATTATTAGTTTATTTCTATAGCGCTGTCCCTATACCCAACGCTTTACAATACAAAGCAAAGCATATATATATATGAGAAACTGTGTGCCATTTCCGGCCATTTTCTGCCTGTCCCAGGCCTCAGCAGACCTTAAGGTAGGTCTAATGGTGCCCGCAGCGGTAGGGGGTGGGCTGATCCAGTTACCACATAAAACTGAAACCCTGGTGACCGAATCAATGGATACAGGTGTCTGAGTGATTATGTTATGTTATGTTATGTTATGTTATGTTATGTTATGTTATGTTATGTTATGTTATGTTATGTTATGTTATGTTATGTTATGTTATGTTATGTTATGTTATGTTATGTTATGTTATGTTATGTTATGTTATGTTATGTTATGTTATGTTATGTTGTTATGTTAAGTAATGTCTAGGTCCTGACTCTAGGTTGAAGAGGCAGGCAGGATGCCTCTAAAGACCATGAGAGCAGGGGAAGGTTCTGCCTTCATCTTCTGCTTGAGAAGCCCAGAAGCAATTGGTGGGCCACAGTGTGAGACAGGATGCTGCACTAGATAGGGATAGGCTGTGGCCTGATCCAGCGGGGCTCCTCTGATGTTCTGATGTCCTTATTACCATTTATATTCTTCCTCAATTATATTCTTCCTTACTTCCCATAGCTACTCTTTCTGAAATCTGCATCCACATGCCCAAAGACCCCTTCACTGCAGCAATCAATAAAACAGCCATCATACCTATTGACATTGACATTTCAAGAACGAATTGGGACTTTGCTGAGATCCACTGGCACCACGTTAAAAAGACTCCCCATGACTTCTTTGTGAAATACATCCTGCGGTCATGCAAACCGGAAAGTGACGGTCCGGAGTGGTGGCAGCGCCGCTGCTTTGCTTTCTTCGAGGTGACGCCAATACACCGGTGGAAAATATCAGTCTTGATGAACGCTTGGCTGGTCATCTGGAACGTACAGCGGGAAGATGCCGGGAAATACCAAGTCACCGTAAAATCCAATGATGTGAACGATGCATGTAGTTTTATGGAACTTTCAGTGGATGGAGACTAGTGATGCGTGCATTGTTTGGCATTCAATTCAAAACGTATCGAATGTTTGAAGGTCCGTATTTGTACGAATAGATTGCGTTTGAATGTGGTAATATTCTATTTGATACAAATCTATTCGTATGTATTTGTATGTATTCAATACGTATCTGATTACAAACAGATATGTATCTGATGCATTTCCCCAGCATAACGAATGTCCAAACTATTTGTACGAATGTCCGGAAACATTCGTATTTGTTTGAATGTTAGCATACGAAAATATTACCATTGATTCAAGTTCGAATTCAGCCAAATCTTGAATGTTACAAATATTCGTTCACATCCCTAATAGAGGCAGAGTTGCATGAAGTCGTACATAGATTATACAGAATACTGTGGTGGAGTTATTTTTCTGGATTTTACCATCAATCTCAGGCTAGAAGCTGGAAGTCTGAATTCTTGCTCACTGGGGATAAAGGCAGGAAATGAGCATCACAAGAAAGAAGAAGAAGAGTTGGCTTTTCTACCTCATTTTCCCCACCCATTTAAGGGGACTCAAAGCGGCTGACAAACCTTCTGTTCTTCTCCCCACAACAGACACCCTGTGAGGTATGTGGGGCTGTGAGAGCTCAGAAGAAAGCTGTGACTAGCCCAAGGTCACCCAGCTGAGGAGGGCAGAATCAAAGCCTGTATTCCCATATAAGAGTCCATCTCCTTAACCACTAGACCAAACAGTAGACCAAAATGTTTCCCAGATGTGTGAGCTTTTCACGTGTGCAGAATTTAAACAAGGAAAGTTGTGACTGACTCCTGGTTGACTGCATGGGCAGTACTATGCAGTTTTCTTGGCAGAGATACACAATTGGTTTGCTAAGTTATGGTTCTAGAGAGAGGCTGGGGATTGAACTGGTGGCAGTCTGCTCTACCACCGAGCTACAATCACTGCCAAAGGGATGTGTGATTTGTTGTTGCTGTTGGGTCACAAAGTCCATGGTCACACCTTGCTGAAATAATCCGTCTTACTAAGACACAGGACTCAAAACACACTAACATGGGCTACATCCAATACGTTATAATCCTTCCTCAGTTCATCCTCAGTTTGAGTCACTTTGCTCACACCTTTATGTTCCTGTCCTGAGACTCCTTTACAAGACCTTTTCAGATCTCCACCCCTCTCCATTGTCACAACACCTCCTGTGCTCTGATAGGATAAACATTCTGTCACTCAACAGCATGTCATCACACACTGAGTGAGAGGGAAAGCAAACTGATGCAGTGGACCCCTTGGGTCCTCTTCACTTATCACACCCAAAAGATGAAAAGAGATTAACACTTTTTCACTCAGAGGGTCATTGGTCTATGGAATTTGCTGCCAAAAGATGTTTGGCTGCAAATCTATGACTTTGTACATATTTGTACTAATTCTGGATGTGCCAAATATTCGTGCACATCCTTAGAAGCAAGAAACACATAAAAGGAACGATGTTCAATTTGCTACTTTATATAAACTGTTTCCATGGGCTTTTTATGCCTTTGTACGAAAACCCCTGTGTGCATTTTTCCTCCTGATTGATGCTTAACGTCTGCCAGTTGAGAAAGGTTTCATTCTAATTACACTTTGTGTTTTACACAGGAAAGACCGTAGGCGGACTAGAAATCATACTTCGTCCCAGTCAAAGGCAGAAGCAGCAAGAGCAGAAACTGTGAAAACCTTTCTCTCTCTCTCTCTGGGTTCACTGCAAACCCAGGCTGGGTGTGTGTGCGCGTGAGGGAGAATATAAATGTACACACACACACACACAGGCCCTTTCCGCACTAGACCTTATTCCAGATTATATCCCAGAATAGGGACCTGCCATCTGCACCAGCACGTGGATGGCAGTTCCTGTTCTGAGAAATAATTTGGAATAAGATTCAGTGCAGAAAGGGCCAAACATACAAACAAACAAACATGCTGGGAAGGACATATGTGAATGCTTTTGATCACACCAGTCAGACTACGTTTCCATCCCAAATCCAAAGTACAGAAACACCCAGAATTATAGAGATGTGCATAGAGATATTCGAAACATTCAAAATTCAATTGAATTTGTTCGAATTTGGACATTCGAAAGTGAATTGAATGTCTATACGTTCGTTTTTTAACATTCGAATGAATCTGAATGTTTCAAATCATTCGTACGAATTATTTGGACATTCGTGTGTGTACGATATGTACGTGTTACATATGTATCCATATGTATCTTATTCATATCTGTACGCATTTGTATGGATACGTACGGGATGAAAACGGGATGCATATGGGATAAAGACAGGATGCGCATGGATCCGTACGGACACATAAGAATGTTGTTGACATTCATATCGTCAAATATTTGTACAAATAGATACAAATGTATTCAGAGTGGTTCAAATTTTAATGCATTTGTGCACACCCTTAACAGCAACTTCCACGCCTGGGTAAGGCCTTGATTTACCCCAAACAAGCACCCGACAGCTTCCCTGCACTCAGCTGAGCAGCTGTCAGATTGCAGTATGTGGCTTTGGAGGTGCAGAAGGGAAAGCAAGTGGAAGTGGGAAGGAGGGTGGGAGGAGGTTATATTTTTAATTCTGTTTTACTATTTGATGTTTTACTTTCATCGTAACCCACCCTGGGACCATTTGGTGAAGGGTGGGATATACATTTCCTAAATAAATAAAATATTTCAATTACGATGTGGTGGGCATTGGTGCATCTTCAGCCACTGCACCCTGTCCCGATGCAGCATTTGTATCAGAAGGAGGTGTGAATGCTACATCTGGCAGCTTACTAGGAGTTCCTGATGACCTGTAAAAGTTTTACAGGAGCTGTAAAAAACTGCTCCACAGCTTCGGAGGATCAAGAATGCTTCTGCTTGCTCCAGGATCCTTTGGGGCGGAGAAGAAGAATTTCTACCCTGCTTTTCTCACCCATTTAAGGGAACTCAAAGCGGCTGACAAAGCTTCTATTCTTCTCCCCACAAGAGACACTGTGGGTGCATCTCCATGGGCTGCCAATACCTCGGGGTGGATTCGGGGCAGCCATAATGTGAATCGTAGTTCACATTAAGGAGTCCCCATGGTAATCGAGGACAGCGCGTGTTCAAGCCGAACCTGCCTGTCTCCATGAAAACCGTGGTAAATCCCTGCATCAGGATGCTGCGGTTTTCTCCACCCCGTCCTCCCTTGCCTGATTGGGCAGGCACGCCTGGGTAAGGCCTTAATTTACCCCAAACAAGCGCCCGACAGCTTCCCTGCACTCAGCTGAGCAGCTGTCAGACTGCAGTATGTGGCTTTGGAGGTGCAGAAGGGAAAGCAGCTCATTGATTGAAGCCACGTCCATTTTAATTATTTTACCGGAGCTCCACTCATGCACTTAACAGCCCCTATACCCATCTGACAGCTGCTCAGCTGACTGCAAGGAAGCTGCCAGGCACTCATTTGGGAGTAAATCAAGCCCTTACCTAGGTGTGCCTGCCTGATCGCTTGGTCAGGCAAGGGGGGACAGTTAGCGGCGGGGACAGCAAAACCTCACCCGCTAATGCTGCGATCAGCAATCTACTTAACCTGGGAATGTCCTCATGCCCCCAGCATAACCCGTTCTTGCCCCCTAATTCGGGGTGAGAGGTTGCTTCAGGTTTTTGGCTTTTGTCCCTCATGTAACCTGAATTAGAGCTTTGCATGGGGACTCTCCTGAGGCAAACTCAGGTTCACTTCACAGTATTCTGATCATGGGGATGAGCCCTGTGTGAGGTAGGCAGGGCTATGATAGCTCAGAAGAGAGCTGTGACTAGCCCAAGGTCACCCAGCTGGCTTTGTGGGGGAGGATGGAATCGAACCCGGTATTCCCAGATAAGAGTCCAGCTCCCTAACCACTAGATAAGGCACCACAGAGTGCCGATGGAGCATCCTAGAGCATGTGAGAGTGTTCCCAACCAGTAAGTACAAAATGGCCCTTTGGGTTTAGTTGGTAAATGTTTGTTTTGAAAGGAAGAGGGTCAGCTGTTGACTCAGAAGAACTAGCTGAGAGCACAAAGTTAAGTGGTTTCCTCATATCCTGTAGTTCCAAGAATTTGCCCAAGTCTGAACATACAACTGGTGTTTCTTCAGCATGAGGTAAGAGCATGAGGGAAAGAGGTACGGTTTGCACTTCACCTGATACTATATTCAATCTACTCTGAGTCAAAAGGCCAATTCACATTTGGGCTTTCAGTTTGCAATAGGTGAACATTCAGGAATATCGTGTAGTTAGGCCCTTTTTGTCACAGGGCTAAACATATCATACATTCTAAAGCACAACACTTTCTTGGCCCTGTGGTATTGACAGGGAGCAAAAGACAGGGAACCTATTGTGCTTTGTGTGTTTCTGCTGGTTTGCCTTGAAAAGGGATACAACTGAGATACATGTTGTTGTCCAAGAGTTCTGGAGTTTGCTGGAAAGTACATGTGCATTGTAACTTGGGCTAATGCCCCTCCCTTCTCTATAAAAGCTTCTTGCACATTGTTCTCAATACGCTAGCTTTGCGGAGTTATCCCCTAGTGTCATTTGCATGCAAAATAAAGCTCTCTTTCTAACCTCCTTTGGTGTTTCGAGTCCGTGTGCGTGGAATCCCTTAACAGTATGGTGACTGGTAGCCTTGAAATTCCTAGGGCAGATACTTCCTTCAAGTGTGGTCTTATTTTGACAGCTTAGGCATTTCCAGAAAAAAAGAGGAAGGTGAGAAAGGGAAGTGAACCCATCATGTGGGCAGGATGGCATCCATCTGGGAATACTGAGTTTGATTCTGCACTCCTCCACGAAGCCAGCTGGGTGACCTCGGGCTAGTCACAGCTCTCTTCCAAGCACAGCCCTGCCTACCTCACAGCGAGTTCTGTAATGGGGAGAAGAACAGAAGGTTTATCAGCTGCTTTGAGTCACCTTAAATGTGTGAGAAAAGAGGGGCAGAAAAACCAACTCTTCTTCTTCTTCATCATCATCCAGTGCAACTGGAGCCAGACCAGCCGGGGTTGGGCCTTCTTAACGTGCATATGAAGATGCCTATGATCTGGATTAAGAGGTTCTGTAATCTGGATCACCAGTAAGTGCAGAAAGGGCAAATGAAAACTGAAGCACTGCAACTTCTTGAAGTCCATGGCCTTGCTTTTAAGAAAGATAACTGAACTTTCAAACTTTCACTTATGCTCCCATTGCATTAGAATGCTGATACACCTACAATGGATTTTGGCTAATTGCAGCCATGTTCATCAACCTCTAGAATTTATCTCTCTCTCTCTCTCTTTCATTCCCTTTTGAGCATGCACGCACATAACCACAACTGCACTTGAGCAGGAGAGATTGAGCAGCAAGATAAAGAGATCAGCAGTGTTTCCGTGAGTTCATGTGTGGGTGTGAAGGACCTTTCGCACTGGTATACGCTCTCCACTCCTCAGTGTAGCAGTGTGCCATGGATCCAGAAATCCTCTATGCAGATCTAGAGTTACCTGACGTTTCCTCGTCTAGATCTAAAAGGAACTCGGGACTGGTTCAACCACCAGGTAAATCGATCCTCTTAAACTGTGTTCCTATGGCAGCAAAACCTGAGAGAGAGAGATAGTTAATGAAATGCACTGAACATGGTGGTTTCTCCCAGTTGCTTTTTTTTTTAAGCAAGTGGTTGTGTCTCCGTAGAAGAAGAAGAGTTGGCTTTTCTACCCCACTTTTCTCACCCATTTAAGGGGACTCAAAGTGGCTGACAAGCCTTCTGTTCTTCTCCCCACAGCAGACACCCTGTGAGGTAGGTGGGGCTGTGAGAGCTCAGAAGAGAGCTGTGACTAGCCCAAGGTCACCCAGCTGGCTTCATGGAGGAGGGTGGAATCAAACCCGGTATTCCCAGATAAGAGTCCAGCTCCTTAACTGCTAGACCAATGGCTAGACCAACTGCTTCGAAGACAGGGGATCATAGGTCATCTCTGTACTTTGATCCCAGGCTGCCTCTTCTGTACATTTATGTAGATCAAGGAGGACCTGCCCCTACTAGCGTGACCCTGTCTGCAAAAGATGGAGCCAGATCTGGATCTACAACTGGACTAAGGGCCTTAATCTGGATCATGGAGGCAGGGGTGGGGGTGGCTGTAAAGCTCACAGTATGTTACAGCCTCAGGGAGATTTGGAGCAGGTTAGTGATGTCAGTGCAGATGGCACTGACCTGGTCTTCACATCTCTGTAATGTGGATCGTAGGTACAGTGAATCAGGCTCTACTGATCTGGCTCTAAATAAGGTAAGTGCAGAAATGGCCACAGGTTCATTCTCCACCATTTCCCCAGAAGAACGTTATGACAAACGACTTCTGTCTTTGCGCTGACATGATCAAGCGATTACCAGCGCTGCATTCACACCTAAGGTTTAATCCAGCTTCAGTCCACTTTCAGAGTGAGAGAACATAAAAGCAAAGTTGCAAGCTGTTTTCTTTCAGCATTATCCGACTTAGAAAATCTATCTCTGGGTTAGATAATGTGGAAAGAAAATAATTGGTCACTTTGCTGTTGGGTTATTCCACACTGAAAGTGGACTGAAGCTGGATTAACATTTAGGTGTGAACACAGCCCCCAACTCCTCTCCAGATCTTCCTCCTACTATTACTGTAGTATTATTTTTGTTGGGTTTTTTCCCCCCACTGTCTAGTTAGCAGATGTTTCCAGAAGTTCTGCCTTTTGTAACTGATGGACAGTGTGACTCTATCAATGCCCAAGGTGCCTCTCTAGAAATCTATGGTGAGGCCACATTTTAAATCTTGTGTGCAGTTCTGATCACCACATCTCGGAAAGGATATTGTGGAACTGGAAATGGTGCAGAAAGGGCAACCAGAATGATCAAGGGGCTGGAAGACTTCCCTTATAAAATCAGGACCTCTTCAGCCTTGAAAGATGGTGCTTCACTCACTTCAACTAGGGATGTATGTCAATTTTCTAAACATTCAAATTTTGATTGAATTCAATCGAATATGGACATTCAAATTCTAACAGAATGTCTTCACAGTTGAATTTAAACATTCAAATGAATTTTGAATGTTCCAAAACATTCATTCGAATGATTCAAATGTGCAGATACGTATGCAATTTGGAACATTTGAATCTGTATGAATATCATACGTAGCTGAACGCATTTGCACTTATAATACGGGATAAAACAGGATGCCTACGAAATGTGTACAGATATGTATAACACATACAAATGTTGTCGAAATTTGTATCTTCAAATTCGTATCTAACATTTGAACGAATAGATTCGAATATATCGGATTCAAATCGGGTTTTGTTGCATTCGGATTTTAAACATTCTAATCGAATTGAATGTTTTGACGTTTGAATTAATTTGAATTTGAATGCAACCTCCCCCCCCCCAAAAAAAATTGTGCACTTCCCTAACTGCAGGAGAGGCCCTCCTGGTTGTCCCACCGCCTTCAGCGGTTAGGCGGGTTGGCACCCGGGAGAGGGCCTTCTCAATAGTGGCCCCCAGGCTATGGAATGGTCTCCCCTTGGAGGTGCGTCGGGCCCCTTCTTTGTTTACATTCAGAAAGGCGGTAAAGACGCACCTCTTCACTCAGGCCTTTGGCTAAATGCTCTTTATTCTTCCCTCCTTCCAAACACCACTGATTTAAACTGTTTTTGTATTGTTTTTATTCTTATTCTTATTATCATGTTGGTTTCTAAATCTTACGCTGGTTTTATTATTGTGTGATACAATTTTTAGTGTGCTTGTTCTTAATTGTTGTAAGCCGCCCAGAGACCCTCGGGTATGGGGCGGGATATAAATATAAATATAAATAAATAAATAAATAAATAAATAAATAAATAAATAAATAAATAAATAAATAAATAAATAAATAAATAACTTCAACAATGAAGAATTATCTCCACATCACCTGAGAAGGTGCACATTCGTACAATTCTGTTAGAATTCCTGATCTGGTTGAGGATGTTAGAAAAGTTAGTCCAAGATTAGGGGGCCTTTAACATTTCGCACACACACCCATGCAATATTTTCAACTGCATTTTTCTAGCACTTCGGCCATGTCCACGTTGGCACAGCATTGCGCTAAGGACTGGATGGATTGGAAACATCCTCTTAGTGGTGACATTGACAGTGATGGGAGCTTGGGGTAAGTAGCTTTCTTGGAGAGATCTTCATTAGGCTACGTGATGAACATGAAAGAATAACTGACAGTTCATACTGCAGAGATGTTCAGAGCTTTACAAATATGTTTAGGATACTCAGCTGCATCCTCCATCAATGCAGAAAATCAGGGGGATAGATTTTTAAAATGCCTTTTTAGTGGGGGCTCCAGACTAGGGGTGTGCATGAATGCACTTTTCAATTTGAATATGTCTGAATTTGCACGAATAGAGTAAAAACAAATATATTAAAATTTGAACCAATTCGAATACATTTGTATCTGTTCCTATGAATATTCGATTCATATTTGATGATACGAATGCCGACAACATTCGTATGTGTCCATACGCATCCGTATGCATCCAGTTTTCATCCCATACGTATCTGTACAAATGCGTATGGATACAACTAAGGTGTGTACGGATACGTATGTAATGCGTACCTATCAGTACACATATGAAAGTCCGAATAATTCATACGAATGATTTGAAACATTCAAATTTGTTCAAATGTTAAAAAACGATTGTATAGACAATCAAGTCAAATTCGAATGAATTCTATCAAATTTCAAATGTTTTGAATATTCTTGCATATCCCTACTCCAGACTGTGGGTCATATAGAAGCTATTTCGGAATGATGACACAGGAATGGGTCGAGGCACTGGGTAGAACACCTTTTTTAATCCTGCCAAATCATTATTTTCTCTATTGTGTGTATCCTTGGGATATCACATTAAAAGATTACTGTTATCACTGCAATTACACAACGGCTGTGTATTTTTGTATTTCTGTATGTATGTGCCTATCTATCTATCTATCTATCTATCTATCTCTACCTATTATCCATCCATCCATCCATCCATCCATCCATCCATCCATCCATCCATCCATCCATCCATCCATCCATCCATCCATCCATCCATCCATCTGAATTGACAAACCTACGTTGCCTTGTGTCAGTGTTTTTGGTAACTGTAGCTGCGGAGACTAGGAAGGCCTTGGTGTAAATAAATACTTTTAGCAGATGCGTAAGATATAGGTGTACGCAACCCATCAACTTCAGAGGGCGTTCCAAATGATGGTTGCCAACATAAGAACATCACAGGAGTCCTGCTGGATCAGGCCACAGCCCATATAATCCAGCATGCCATCTCACAAAGTGGCCCACCAGTTGCTTCTGGGATTCTCAAGGAGAAAATGAAGGTCAACTCTTCACCTGCTCCTGATTCTTGGTAATGGCCTTTAGATGACTCCTGTTTGTCTCTCCACCCAGGAGGCACTG
Source organism: Aspidoscelis marmoratus (assembly GCA_014337955.1). Taxonomy (NCBI): domain Eukaryota; kingdom Metazoa; phylum Chordata; class Lepidosauria; order Squamata; family Teiidae; genus Aspidoscelis; species Aspidoscelis marmoratus. The sequence continues at coordinate 57,112 of MTQE01003545.1, forward strand.
CCCAGGCATCTATTCTAGTAGCCCTTGACACACCTCCATGAATCCATCCAACCTTTTCTTAAAGCTATCCACGTTAGAGGCTGCCACCACCATTTACACAGCCTGGCAGGACCTGACCCATCTAACTGAGAGCCTATAATGAGCAAGGTGTTCTGCTAAGTAGTCATTCCTAACTTGTTTAGGGCCTCATACATCAAAATTAATACTTGGGGCCTGCTATAGGAATACCATGCGCAGCACCCCAGGTGACCCCAGAACAATGGAAAAGGTGTGGATGCTCACCACTGGATGCACCAAGTAATTAGTTAAGGTTAGTAAAGTGCATGATTAGGGAACTTCTGGGAAGGCAGGACGTGCCTGGAGGTTGTAACAGCCTCCTCAAGGTATGGACGCTCTTCCCCAGAAGTGCCCTAATTATGGACCACGGGCCATAGTGCGTGTAGGCCTCTGGTTTGTTGGGTTAACCTCTTAACAGTCCCCAGCATCTCTATGCGGTTTACTTCAACTGGACTTTAGTTCTACACAACCCTCTTAACCCCTACAACACTGTATAATAGCTAAATAAAGTTCTAAAAACCAAATGGGTTAAAACTAGGGGTGTGCCCCAATATTCAGAGGCCTTCAAAATTCCATCGAATGGGCCGAATTTTGACATTTGAATTCAAATAGAATGCCCCAAAATCCAAATTTAAACATTTGAATCAAATTTCAAATTTCGGATCTATTTGTTTGAATTATCGAGACATTCGTATGTATACGGGCTTGTATATGATGCATACTTAAAACTAGAAATGTGCCCAAATGTTTTTTTGACATTCTATTCAAATCGAATACCCGGAAATCTGGCTGGATTTGAGTCTTTTAAATTCGAATTTGACAAGATTCGATCCAAATTTATCAAATTTGAATCTATCAGTTTGAATTTTGGATTCGAATCTGCACATACGAATGTCAACAATATTTGTACGTGTATATATGCATCAGTATATATCCCATAGTTATCCTGTATGCAACCTGTTTTTGTCCCGTACGGATCCATACAAATGCGTAAGGATGTGGGAAAAATTTGAATCTTCAAGTACGCATCGTGTGCGAACCTGTACACATACAAATCTCCGGATAATTCAAATGAATAGATCCAAAATTCAAAATTTGATTGGAATGTTTACATTGAATTTTGGGACATTTGATTTGAGTTTGAATGTCGAAATTTGGCACATTCGATCAGATTTTGAATGCTTATGAATATTTGTGCACATCGCTAGTTAAAACCCACCCTAATGCACCCAAACCATGGGTGTTTTTCCGCTGTCACTAGAAGTACCCAGTGGAAAAACACCCTATGTTTCTCAAGCCAATCTATGAAAACCTAAACATGAGTGTGCATAGGAGAATTATACATGTTAAACTTCACAGCACAGTCCTTCTGACTAATTCCTAAACAGACTTGGCCCCTTTCTTCTCTTGCCAGTTATGACCAGAAAAACAACTGGGACAGCTGCATTGCCCTCACATACACATTCCAAGCATGCGGGAGGTGAAGGAAATCAAACACAGGAGGCGTTCAGATCTTTTTTGAAATTGAACCTATGCGATGTAACCAGATCATCAACAGGTAAACTCGATTTTTTTCTTTAGCCACCCCATCCTGAGTTCCTTCCTGCTTTCGCATAGCCCTTTCTGTCATATTTTTCCAATTAGGAAGGTATTGCCAAAATTTGAATTTCAATGAACAGAGACATCTAGTGGTAAGATCCAGGATGTGCAGACCAGAGAGCAGTTTTCCAGTGCAGCTTAGTTGAGGCTTGCTGTGTACAAGTAATTTAACCCTCACCTGTTCTCATCTCCTTGCATATGGCCTGTAGAAGCCTCCTTTCTGGCTGCGTCCCCAAAAGACTTATTTGCCTCTCTACTGTCCCTCTACTGTCACGCTATTGAAGTGGACTTTAAAAGTCCCATGCAAATCAGGAATAAGCGTCCGCATGAGGCTCAGCAAAATGCGCGTTTTTAACGCACCTTCCGTCCCCATGGGAGCCGTATTTTCTTTGCGCGCATCTTTTTCTCCACGCCCCTGCTCTTGTTGATAGGGTGCCAGTGGGAATGGGGAGGGACTGCGCTCGGCGCGGCCACAACCAGGAAGACAACCCCTGACAAGTCCAAAGGAAAAATAGCCATCGGTTCTCTGTTCGTCTCCCAGATCTCCTCCCCCCCCCCCCGAAATGGCTTCTCGTGCCGGCAAACATTCACTCTCACCACTTTCCCCTGTTATCGCTGTCAAAATCCACCCCTTACAGTAGCAATAATCCACCCACTTCACACCTGATAGTGATTGCCACAATGCTGCAATTCTGCGTGATTCTGGTTCTTTGGTTCTGAGCTTTAGAAACGGAAGCTGCTTGTGTTACTGCTGTGTGTGCAGGCGGCAATCCCCGCCCCTTTTGCCACAGAGCGTCCCCAAGGTAAATATTGCGAGGAAAACCCACAACTTCCAAAAAGAGCACTGAAAGTCTTATATAAAGGGCACTTTTTTTGTTGCGAGTTTTCCTCGTTTTGTAGCGCTGGAAGCTCGTTAAAAACCCTGGCATGGGGGCGCTCAGAGGCAAAAGAAGATTTTTAGCACACTTTAAATTGCTCGGGGATGCACCCTCTGTCTCTCCAACCTGGAGGAGATACCTAGGCATTCATGAATTTGTCCAACGCCTTCTTAATGACTAAGTCCATGGTAGTTGCCATCAATACCCAATGGGTTATAGGAATGAGTCTACCCTTAGTGCAAGTATTGCTATGGCTTTTAATCCTTGTTTCAGACAATCCAGGTTTCTAAGTGAAAACAGTAAGAATATGGGAGGGACCCTGCTGGATCAGGCCATAGCTCATCTAGTCAAGCATCCTGTCTCACACAGTGGTCCACCAATTGCTTATGGCCATCCCAAGCAGAAGGCAAGGGCAGAACCTTCACCTGCTCTTGACTTCCTGAAAAGACCTTTAGAGGAGATACCCGGACATCCATTCTACTAGTAGCCAATGATACACTGACCTGACCTTCATGCTGATACTGCCTGTTTTTTAAAAAATATTTTGTTGGGACTTCTGAAGCAGGTTGTAGAATTTTGGAAGAAAATTAGATGCTTGTGATTCTAATTCTGATGATATTTAATAACTTTGTTTGGTGAACAAATTTGCCACAGAGCAGACTTCAAATTCTGTGAATATATGGCTGTTGAGCATAAAACCAGGCAGAAATCATTGTGGGTGTTTTTATACCCTTAGGCAATGAAAAATGTCACCTGTGCGCCATGACATGGTACTTGCACAAGGATAAATGCTACTGGTTTTCAAATTCAATTCAGTCCTGGAAGAAAAGCAAGGAAGACTGTGTCTCCAGAAAAGCCCACCTGCTAGTGATTGATCATCTGGAAGAACAGGTGACCCCAAAAAAATCCATTTTGCCCTCTTGCTAAAGCTTGTGCATGCAAAAGATTGCTACAGAAGTAAAAGCAAATCTCAGGTTTGTGGTGAAGGAGTATTAATATACCCCCAGAGAAGCCCATCCATCCATCCATCCGCCCGCCCATCCACCTTCATGTAAATCTTTTTTGGCCTTCAAAACAGGAAACATGAATGGTAGGTCAGCCAGGACTGTGTGAAGTTGCTTTTTGTGAATGCCTTGATGAAGACTGTATCCACATGGTCATATAAGCTGCCCTCCTGGGAGTCCTTGCCTTTAGGAGGTGATAATTGAGCAGAAAGGATTTAATGCATTACTATCTCCACCATCTGGAGGTGCCCCATGATTTCATTTTCTTCAATAGTTGCATTTTCTTATTTGTTTGAGGCATTGTAATGGTAAATTGATGAAATGTTCACAGTCTTTTATGAAACATTCAAGCCTCTTAGTTCTTTAGTTAAGTTGGAATGAGACAATCTGACCTAGAGGTATATCTGGTTTATGTATTTTCAGAAACCCATAAAAACATTAGACCCTCATCTTCTCATTTGCCTTTTCTCTTTTTTCTATAATCTGACCCTTTCTGGCCAAGCTATTGAGAGTTTTCTTGGTTTTGTTGTCTAGTTTTCCCCTTGACTTCTGGTAGGATGGTGACAGTGAAGTCATTGACAGTTTTCTTTCCTTCTGCGATTCATTTATGGTATGGTGGCTTCTCAGCATATTTCTTCCTGGATACCTCTGGATTGTGCTGTTATGAAAGATCCTTCTATCTACATGCTGCAAAAACTTCAACCTGTATTGCAGCTTAGTTCTTTGTAAAAGATGTTCTGCACCTGATAACATGCGGTTGGAGAGGTTTACCACTTCCTCTTGGTGTGTTTTTTCTCCTTCATAGAAAGGAAAAAAATATTCATAGCTTAGTTTTCAGTTTAACTTTCCCTCTGCTTGTCTTCCTGTGGTAGTCCTCATGGTATCTGCTGGAATTCATCCTCCTATGAAGCAAAATCAGGTCCACCACAAGGACTAGGCCCTTGTTCTGGATACAGGAGGCATGCAGATGGCACACCTCCATGATCCAGGACAAATAGTGGGGGCTTTTCAGTGGTGAGCAGGCCCCAAGAGGTGTGGAGGGGAGGTTGATGCAGATCAGTGCAGACAGTGCTGATCTGGCCCACACTTCCACACATTCTGGATCAGTGGGCTAGTTATTCTGAACACACTGATCCAGATCTAGAACATAAGAGGAGTCCTGCTGGACCAGGCCACAGCCCATCTAGTCCAGCACCCCGTCCCACACAGTGGCCCACCAATTGCTTATGGTCATCTTGAGCAGAAGACAAGGCAAAACCTTCACCTGCTCTTGAATCCGTTCAAGTGCTTTTAGGGGCCTCCTGCCTTTCCCTCCAACCTGGACGGCATCCATTCTTGTAACCGTTGATACACCTGTCATCCATACATAGATTTGCCTAACCCTTTCTTAAATCATCTAGGCTGGTTACTGTCACCACTTCTGGCAGCGAACTCCATAGTCCGATGAACCTCTGGGTGAAGAAATACTTTTCCTTATGTGATCTGACTTTCCATCAGCTTCATAGAATATTTCTCTATCCACCTTTTCTACACTATACATGATTTTATATACTTCAATCAGATCCCCTCTTAGACACCATCTTTTGAGGCTGAAGAGGCCTACACATTCCTAATTATTCCTAGCACTGAATGAGCTTTTTGCACTACAGCCAATAAGTGCGGAAAGGGCTCTATGTTACTAACATTAACTTACATTTTACAGGAGTTCATACAGAACAAAACAAAGTCTATGAAGGTATGGGCTGAATTTAGTAGCTTGTTATCGCTGAACACACAGAATTGGGCAAACATCAGTCCGTTTAATCAGAGACTGTAAGTACTTTTAAATATATATATCTTCCACCTTTCACCTGAAGGTCCAGGGCAGGTCATAACAATACCCAGAGGAAGCTAAATATAAAAAGCCTGGGTGAAAAGATAATTGTGTTTTATACTGCTTTTTGCGACCCGCTCAGAAATCTCTATGGAATTAACTGCCAGAATTGGTGGCAACAGCAATCAGCCTGGATAACTTTAAGAAAGAATTAGATTAATTCGTGGAGGACACGTATATTAATGGCTGCTAGAATAGATGCCTGGCCATTTCCTCCAGGCTGGGGAGATAAGCAGGAGGCCTCTAAGGGCCTTTTTCAGGGATTCAAGAGCAAGTGAAGGTTTTGCCTTGGTCTTCTGCTTGAGATACCTAGAAGCAATTGGTGGGCCACTGTGGGAGACAGGATGCTGGACTGGATGGGCTGTGGCCTGATCCGGTGGGGCCCCTCTTATATGTTCCCATGACATCTGTCAGCTTCAGTAATGAGCTCACTGGGGGGCTACCAGAAGCCAGTCAAGTGTAGGAATACAACCAAAGAATGCCTTTGGATGGTTGCCTGGCTTCTGGTAGCTGCATGTTCCCAGAAGGACCCAAAGGCTTCTGGTAGCTGCAAGTTTCCGGAAGGTCTGCCTCTCCTGTCTGGCGGAGGGTGGCAAGAAGTGATTGTGGGACCCTTTGGAGATGCTGCATTGTCTCTTGCAGTCTGGAGGTAGTCTTGGTCCCAAAACTTGGAAGTAATGTTATACCTACCACCTGACCCCAGAGCTTCAGTCTACAAGGCACCCCTGTTATATCCTCTGTACCTCACCATGTGTGGGGAAGAAAAATTCTAGAAAGCAGTAGGGAGATGCGTAAATATTCTAATGCATTCAATTCAATTGAATTGACCAAATTTTGACATTCAAATCAAATGTCCTTAAATTCAAATTTAAAGATTTGATTCGAATTTTGAATTTTGGATCTATTCATTCAAATTATTCATACATCCATGTGTGTACATGTTCGTACATGATGTGTACTTGAAGATCAGCTTCTTTCCTGCATTTGTATGGATCTGTACAGGATGAAAACGGGTTGCATACGGGATAACTATGGGATGCCTATGGATGCATACGGACCCAGGGAAGATTGGAAATGGCCATCTACGAATGTTGTACACATTCACAAATGCAAATTTGAATAAAAAAATCAAATGGATAGGATTGAATTTGCTTAATTCAAATCAAATTTGGTTAAATTTGAATTTTAAACATTTGAATCGAATTGAATTTTCGGGTATTTGATTCTAATCGCATCGAATCCCAAAAATTGCATTTTTGCACACCCATAGAAAGCAGTATTCTTCGTCAAAAAATATCTGTCTCTAATTACACAAACAGGTTTCACGTGTTTAGTAGCAGAATCTTCCTTTCCCTTCCTAGGTTTCCAAGGGTACCTGTTGAAGAAGGCAGCTGCTGTTCCTTAGGAGAGAAGGCCACCTGCTCTGAAATGTGTACTACAGAACTTCACTGGATTTGTGAGAAACAGTCTGTAGTTATCTGACAACATTTTTAACTGATGAAATAAACCAATGAGCTTTGTCCATTTTTTGAATGCTTACAACAATTTACCCTTGGCAGTAAATGCAGGATGTATGTCTCATGGATCTCCTGTCTTTTGTTCTAGCCCAGTTAACTCCTATTAGAAGAGCGGTACGGGGATACATAGGCAACCATAAACATCTCCTTAGGATTTAATGCAGCCTGTAAATAGGAGCAAGTATTTCTGGAGGCGTAGGCTGTGTTCAGACACAACAAAAGGGACGCTTCAGGGGTGACTCAGAGGCCCTGGTCACACATTTACTTTAGGACGACTTCAAGTCATCCTCAGGTTGTGTTACTCACATTATTTTTATTCAATTTGTTTGCCAGGCCAGCCTACCCCCATTACAATCCATACGGGCATCTCAGGTCTTCTCTTCCTCAGTGTGAGCTGAGGAGACGGGCTAAAGGAGGCTGAACCGTGCTACGGTGGGTGGGTCCAGTTTTTCCTTTCAGCCATTGTGCACACATGGAGTTTGTGAAGCACCTCCCCTTCTCTCCCCCATGAAGCCAGCTGGGTGACCTTGGGCTAGTCACAGCTCTCTTCTGAACTCTCACAGCCCCACCAACCTCACAGGCTGTCCTGTTGTGGGGAGAAGAATAGAAAAGCTTTGTCAGCCGCTTTGAGTCCCCTTAAATGGGTGAGAAAAGCAGGGTAGAAAAGCCAACTCTTCTTCTTCTTCTCTCCTCAGTTTATGTGCATGGTTCCTCTGTCTAGTGTTTTTCTGCAAATGTATTATTATTATTTTTAAAAATTAATTGCACAGGGAAGAAAAGGAGATAAAAAAGGAAAGGGTGTGTGTGTGGAGGTGGGGGGAGCAGGCTTAAAAAAAGAACTGCAAACACACACCCTCGCCTCCCTTGAGTGTCACAATAAGAAAGAGATAAGTTTGCTAAGTTTGACAAAGCAAACAGGATGGAGAGCTAAGGGTCCATGGAGGAGGCTCAGGTTGATGGCAGAGAAAGGTGTAAATGATACAGCCCAAAGTAAGGATGGCCTGAAGACGATCTATAATGATCTAGGTGTGAACAGAGCTGGTACGACCTCAGTTTGGGTTATGAATAGGACGTCTTGCCTCATATAGGTGTGACCAGGGCCAGAGAGATGGCGTGTGGCCCTCGTGTTCCCAAGCCTTCCCTAATCCTTTTCTAGCACAGAATGTTCAGGAGAAGGGGAAGGGGCAGACTAGTGTGTGGACAATCCCACCTCCAAGTCTTTTCTAAGCCACTTCAGAGGCGCCTCAAAGATGCTTTTTTTTTTTTTGCTGTGAATGATCATAGCCTCAATGAAGTTGATTAAAGGCCTTTTCACACTTACCTGGGGCCGTGTGTCTTGCATGCTGTTCTACTGCTGCCATCCGGGAGCGTCTGGGAGCTCCCTCTCTCAATCATTGTTAGCTGTGGACAAGTAAAAACCTTTCCACAGCTTTGTCAGGAGCGGTTGTTGAGCTCCTGGACTCAATGTTTGCACTTTCTTCTGGACGCGAATGCTGTAGGTGAGTGGGGGGGGGGGCGGCGGGGGGGTTGCGGCTGCAGCTGCGGAGCTGCACACCACATGCCCAGAGACTGTGAAGCCTTAGGCCTTTACACACTTGGCCTTATTCTGGAATAGTGAGACCTGGCATAGTCTGCATTAGCATGTGGACTAGGGGTTGCGCCAATATTTGAAGGTATTCTTAATTCGATCGAATTTGTCCGAATTTTGACATTTGAATTCAAATCGAATGTCCATAAATTCGAATTTAAAGGTTTGAACGAATTCTGAATTTCAGATCTAGTCATTCAGATTATCCAGACATTCTTATGTGTACAGGTTCATCCACAACACGTACTTGCAGCTACACATCCTTTCCACATTCATATGCATTTGTACAGATTCATATGGGACGAAAATGAGTTGCATACGGGATAACTACGGGATGCACACGGACGCGTACAGATGCGTATGGGATGCGTAATGATGTCTATGGGCACATCTGAATATTGTTGACATTTGTAAGAGCAAATTCAAATGGAAAATTCAAATATATTCAAATCTGCTTAATCTGAATCGAATTTGATTAAATTCAAAAATTTTAAGATTTGAATCGAATCGGGTTTTCGGATAGTCCATTCCATTCCATTCGAATCGAATCGAATCGAATCCCATTTGTGCACACCCCTAATGTAGACAACAAATCTCTATCCTGAGATATATACCAGAACATGGCCAAGTGTGGAAAGAATCCTATTAGGACTAGAGCTGAAACAATCCACTTTTCTTCCAATTTATCAAGAAATTTTATTCAAGACTCTGCATCCATGTTACAAGATAACCTAAAGCTGCTGAGAACAGTTTCTAGAGCAGTGGTTCTCAACCTGGGGGTCGGGACCCCTTTGGGGATCGA
>MTQE01003545.1:74672-89984 GCA_014337955.1 Aspidoscelis marmoratus
CCCGCGCACTCGGGCAGTGGAGGCTCCCGCCGCGCGCTCGCTTGCCTCGCCTCGCCTCACCTCGCCTCTCCTCCTTCGCGCCCAAGGAGGACAGCGGCGGGCTGTATTAATACAGCCCGGCCCGCGGGCCGTATCTTTGACATGACTGATCTAGGCATCCATTCTGGTAGCCATTAATATACCTGTCATCCATGAATTTCCTAAAGCCATCTAGGCTGGTTGCTGCCACCACTTCTTCTGACAGCAGATTCCATAGACCGATGACCCTATAGGTGAAAAAATATTTCCCCTTGTCTGATCTTGTAACACCGCCCTCAGTAGCAAAAGGGATGGGCACCCACGATAGGGTCTTCTCAGTGGTGCCTCTTCCCTTATACCCCAAGGTGTGCCAGGCACCTTCACTTTGCATGTTGAGGAGAACAGTGAAGATGCATGTCTTTGGCCCTGGCTTTTGGCTAAATAAGGAAACAGCTTTTCGTTCCCCACTTTCAGGCCTTGTTATTGTTTTAGTACCATATATTCCGGCGTATAAGACGACTGGGCGTACAAGACGACCCTCAACTTTCCAGTTAAAATATAGAGTTTGGGATATACTCGCCGTATAAGAAGACAACACCCGGCGTATAAGACAACCCCCAACTTTTGAGAGGATTTTCCTGGGTTAAAAAGTAGTCTTATATGCCAGAATATACAGTATGTTAATTTTTAGCTTTGATTTTTCATTTTGTACCTCACTCTGAGACCTCCAAGGTATAGGGTGGGATAAAAATGCAAATAAAGAAACTCATATTTTATGTACATATAGCCTGTGTTTAAAAGAGAGACTGAGACAGCAATTGTAACTGTGTGCTCTTTCCTCTTCTGGCTTTCTGGCAGACGGCGGAAGAGGTGCTGCAGATTTTGAGTTGATACATCCCAGTGTAGTGGTCACAAGGGAAGCAAAAGGAGTTGGTGAGTAGATTGATGGTATTTTCTTGGTCTTGTTCGCCCAAAGACGCTGGGTGTGTTCAGCTGCCGTTGTACCTGGGGTAGACAGAGAATCTGCTGCCAAAGTTCTTGTATGCCGCATGTGATCATTTCAAATGGATGAGAAATGTATGGCAGGGGGGGGGGGAGGCGAAATAGTCCCATGCCCTTTAGTGAGTCTCTGGTTCTATCTGCTGCCAGAATATGACACTGATAGATCACTGTCACTGTCTCCATTAATGGGGCACTGGGCAGAAAAAATGATTCCTCGCCTCTATATTAGTTGGCCTGGGTCTCTTCAGGATTGTTCTGCCTGACTCAAGGGCCGCATTTAGAAGAGCTTAGAGGAGGCAGTGTGTTACGGCTAAAGTTTATGTTCCACCTCAAATCCACAAAAAAATGTACTTTGGAAGTGCCCTTTCTGGCCCTGCCTTAGGAGGAAGAGAACTTTGCCATCCCTCCAGGAGTGGTGGTCTAGTGGTGGTAGCCTAGACCCCTCTGCCCTCTGGATGTCTCTCCAGCTTGGATGGGCCCTGATAATTTGGAGTTGCTTCCTTGCAGGACTGGGTCCCTCTTGTCAGCTGCTCTGGCCCCCACCTGGTCTTGGCTTCATCAGAGACTATAAAGGACTCTGGCTTATGGCTTTAACCTGCTGGAAACCCTGCCTGAGGAGAGGGAGAACTTTGCCATCTGTCTGGGGGTGGTGGTCTAGTGGATCACTGTGCCCTCTGGATGACTCTCCAGCCTGGTTGGGCCCTGATAATTTGGAGCTGCTTCCTGATTGGCCACTTATCTGCCTTCCCTTCCCTTGCTCTGGTTGGTCACTTGTTGACTGCATTTGTTCCCCTGCTGTGATTGGCTACTTTTCACTCCTGTGTGCTTATGAAAGCTCCCTGCCCAATGATACTCAAGGAAGGAGTTGCTCTTGGTGTTATATTATTCGATATGAGGAAGAGGCGCCTATTCTCAGGCTTTGGGGGATTTTAGGAATTTTACCTTTGCCCTTACAGCCTCAAATTTGCTCAGAAGGTGTCTCATTAATTGTTTCTGATTGCACCAGTGGATTTCAAAGGAAGCTCACAAGCCAAACTTTGGCCATCGGAAGGGCTTCTTTTGAACTCACCCCCATTGGCCATCCCAGCTTGAAACCACTTCCCAACTACACATACCTGTGCTTGAAAAAAATGAGACCTTCCTTGGATTCTTATCTGTCAGAATGGTACCTGCATGGACAGAAAACGTCTGTTTTTCTTGCTTGCTTAATTACAACTGAAGCAGGCTAAGGAGCAGTTAGCAAAGAGCTATTTCAAAACACCCGATCTGCCTGCGGATCTTGAAATGAAGCCAAGAGATGCCAACATGGCCATCTGATGCCAGTTTTGCAACAGCACCAATAGGCTGCCCAGAGTAATTCATGTGTTTTAACATGAAACATAAAAAGGAAGTTTTGTGATGACGTGGTTGCAAATTTTAGTTGTGCAGGGAATACGGAGCTTTAAGACAGCTTTAAGCTGCCCAGATTCAACCTTTGACAGACTAGAACCTATGACTGGTTGTCTGACTCAGGAGACTAACAGCTTTTTAACTTCTTTAACGGACTGTTGCAGCAGTTGACTTTCCCAACTTTCTGTCTTAAAGTGACAGTACACTTTTCTTCGTACAGTGATGAAATCATGCTGAGTTGCAGTTTCTAACAATAGAAACCATGCAATTTATGAGGGCTGACTAAATATGATTATATTTGTATATTAAAACTGAAATTCCAGTCATTGCTAGTTGCAGTCTGGAGGTTTGGAACAAAACAGAGCAGGGATATTTGGGATTCCAATGAAAGAGAAGAGGAGTTGGCTTTTCTACCCCACTTTTCTCACCCATTCAAGGGGACTCAAAGTGGCTGACAAAGCTTTTCTATTCTTCCCCCCACAACAGACACCCTGTGAAGTGGGTGGGGCTGTGAGAGCTCAGAAGAGAGCTGTGACTAGCCCAAGGTCACCCAGCTGGCTTCGTGGAGGAGTGCAGAATCAAACCCAGTATTGCCAGATAAGAGTCTGACTCCCTAACCACTAGACCAAACTGGCCTTGTTTGTTTTCAGCACTAATCAAGAACCACTTCTTCCTGACAGTTTTTTGTCTCTCTTTCTGCAGCCATGGGTCCAAAATAAATGTGCCGTGCCTTGCTCTGCAGAATTTGAAAGGAGAAAGGAAATTACAGGCCTGCCCCATATTTGCTGATCCAGTAACTGTGGATCCACTCATCCATGATTTACTGGATCAGTTCCCCACCACCACACAGAATGGTACCTTCTTGGAGGACTGGAAATCGTGTGAAATCCCATGGGATTTTCCATGATTCCTTGCAAATCCTGCGGGATCTCATGGTAATCATGGGAAGTTAAGCATGATTTGCAAAGGATCGTGGGAAATCCCACAGGATTTGCAAAGAAGCATGGGAAATCTTGTGTCAAACTGAGGACCCTCAGTTTGATCTCAGTTGTGAAGATAGTGGAAGGGAATAGAAAAATACCACCTTGATCTCTTTGGGGAAAGGATGAGATGTAACTAAATAAAGAAAAAAATAGAGGTCACCATTTCCTTAAAGGTTGGTACTTTCTGTTTTCCAGCTTTCTTCCCAAAGTGTATCAAAGAAAAAAAGTATACGTTAGCAGCTATTTTCACCATCACTGCCTTGGTCATCACAATAATTGCCCTAGAGGGTGAGTAGAGAAGAGTTCTGGGTATTCTGGTGGTCGGCAAAAGAATGTAAGAAATACGCTGCTGGATTGGACCACAGACCTTTCTACTGCCTGTTAGGAAGGTAATTGGGCCTTTGGAAAATGGGAGACAAAGATGCCCTTTATATAGAAAAATGCACGGCGGAAAAGCTAAATGAATTCTTTGTTTGTGTTCTGCTAAACTTGCCCTTTTGAAGACCAGACACCCAGTTTGAAGAAATGCTTTTCGAATGTGTGCTTTCTCTCTTTCTCTTTTCCCATCATCCATCCATTCTCCCTCTCGTGTGTGTGTATGCATGCGTTTACAACTCAGAAGCAGAGTTGGCTTTAATACCCTGCGTTTCTCACCCTTAAGGTGACTCAAAGCAGCTGACAAACCTTCTGTTCTTCTTCCCACAACAGAACACCCTATGAGGTAGGTGGGGCTGTGAGAGCTCAGAAAGAGAGCTGTGACTTGCCCAAGGTCATCCAACTAGCTTTATGGAGTGTGGACTTGAACCGAGAGATCTCGAGAGAAGAGTCTGTCACTCTAACCACAAGACCAAACTCACCCACAGGAGACATTACATTGATCAGTTTGATGCCATCTATGAGCTTGGCTATTTCCCCATAGATCACCCAACTGTAGATCATATGTAGGATGAAAAGCACTTACTCCAGTGCTTATTCTCAAGAGTCCTATATTTATTGTGTACACCTTAGGGCTTTGGTTCCTGGGTACTCTTGAGGCTTATAAGGCAAGTGTCCCTGTGAGGTCAGGTCTCACTCTGGAACAAAGAGTGCACTTGATGTGATCAGTCCCAAATGCTCTCAGTGGTTTGGTATGGCTTAGGAGAAGAAGAAGAGTTGGCTTTTCTACCCCACTTTTCTCACCCATTTAAGGGAACTCAAAGCAGCTGACAAACCTTCTGTTCTTCTCTCCACAACAGACCACCCTGTGAGGTGGGTGGGGCTGTGAGAGCTCTGAAGAGAGCTGTGACTAGCGCAAGGTCACCCAGCTGGCTTTGTGGAGGAGGGTGGTGCTTGGTGCTCTACAGAATAAAGAAAGATGAATGAAAGGGAATATATTATAAAATTAGATAATGTGGATGAAGAGGGTTTTTTCCCTTTCCCAAAATACTAGAACCAATGAAGCAGAACTGACTGCAGGATTAGATGGGCCATGAGTCTGATCCAGTGGGGCCATTTCTTACATTCATATGTCTGTTTTTCCTCATCCTTTCTATAGAGTTTATAACCAGAAATGACCATCTCCCATAGGTTCTCAACAGTCCACCAGGCTTCATTTATGTCCAGTTTATATTTTTCTCTAAAATCAGGTATTTTAGTGTATTTATCTTGGCTTTTGCATATAACATATAACACTACTATAAATATGCAAGGTTTTAAAAAAAGATTGTGTAGTTGTTACTGATTTGCATGGATGTCTTTGAGCAATTATTGCATGTGACTACATACTTATTTCTTCTGTATACCTCTAACCCATCTGCATAGAGAGAATCCTTTTCCCTTCCCTTCTCAAACGAAATGCTTCTGTTAGTTTTCTCCTTGCTGTGAGTGTGAGCACTATTCTGCCATCATTTTTACTTTAAGCACCAGCAGTTTGATCCTGTTTTCATTCCAGGGTATGATCAGTCATGCTTAATGAAGAAGAAGAAGAGTTGGCTTTTCTACCCCACTTTTATCACCCATTTAAGGGGACTCAAAGTGGCTGACAAAGCTTCCTGTTCTTCTCCCCACAGCAGAACACACTGTGAGGTAGATGGGGCTGTGAGAGCTCCGAAGAGAGCTGTGACTAGCCCAAGGTCACCCAGATGGCTTCATGGGGGAGGGTGGAATCAAACCTGGTATTCCTAGATAACAGTCCGGCTCCTTAACCAGTAGACCAGACTGGTTCACAGCCTCTGGGCAAATTTGAGGTTGCAAGGGCAAACAAAAATCCCTAAAATTGCCTTGCCCCAGCCTGAAGTCTGGGAATGTGCATCCCTTGCTTATATGGGGTAAAACAACTCCAAGAGTGACTCTTTCTTTTAGTCATGTTGGCAGGGAGATTAAGAAATACTGAGGAGAGAGATGTAGCCAATTACAGGTTGGGAATAAATGCTACCAATCAGGGTCATGGAATGCCAGGCAGATGTATGGCCAATTGGTGTTGGGTACTTGTTGGGAAGGTGTTAACATACTTTGAGAGGAAGGGAGAGCAACCCTCAGTAGCAAAAGGGAAAGGCCTCTTGGATAGGGTCTTCTCAGTGGTGGCTCCGAGATAATGGAATAATCTCCTCCTGACGTGTCTCAGACATCTTCAGTTTACATATTCAGGAGAGCTGTGAAGACACAGGTCTTTGATCAGGCCTTTGACTAAACAAGGAAACAGCTTTTCCTCCCCTCTTTCAGGCACTGTTACAGTTCTGGTATGTTCGTTTTATATTTGGCTTTTAATGTTGTGACTCACTTTGGGATGAGTTTTTTAGAAATAAAAAACAAACCTGTGACCAGCGCTGGGTTTTCCAACACTAGCTTTTGGTGCTTGTTTTTTAGGTGGGGGGAAAGAAGAAGAAAAAGAGTTGGGTTTTCTACCCTGCTTTTCTCACCCATTTAAGGGTACTCAAAGTGGCTGACAAACCTTCAGTTCTCCTCCCTACAACAGACACCCTGTGGGGTGGGTGGGGCTGTGGGAGCTCAGAAGAGAGCTGTGACTCGTCCAAGGTCACACAGCTGGCTTTGTGGGGGAGGGCGGAATCAAACCTGGTATTCCAAAATAAGAATCTGGCTCCCTAACCAGTCTACAGTGGGGTTGCCTCAAATGGACATGACAACCCCATAATAATGGGGTCTGAAGATTAAAAGAAGCTTAATGGAATGTGTAAATTTCCCACCCCTTTCCCTTTCACAGTAAATATCTCAAAATTAAAAGTGGAGAAGGTGTAAGCAGAAGGAAACATCACAAAACAGGGAGCAAATGCAGGCAACTTGTGTGTCATTCCCTCAGAGGAAATCTGTCATGCATTATACCGTCATATTCCCCGCATTAGGAAATGTAGTTCACCAGTGTTCCCCTTCATCCAGAATGCATCTTCGAGGTTTCCAGACCTTCTTTCTGCTTACAGCTAGGAAACGACAATCCTGTTTGCCTTGCCTCCTTCCGCCCGTCGATGCCGCTTGTCCAGATCGCTGGATTGGGTACCAAGGCAAATGCTATTTTGTATCTGAAGATGAACAAAATTGGACCATCAGTGAAATGAGATGTTCCGGATTTGGCTCCTCTCTGGCTGTCATTGATACCCAGGAAGAACTGGTAAGAATCAAGTATGTATCGTTACTAGAGATGCTCATGAATATTCGTAACATTCATTGTTCATCTGAATTCATACATTCGTACACAAATAGAATGTTACGATATTCATTCATTAACATTTGTTCAAATACAAACATTTTGGAACGTTCATATGAATAGTTTGTACATTGGTTAACCTGGAGATGCGTATAGGATATGTATTGATATGTATGCATTTGTATAGGATACGTATCCAATATTTATGTATTGGTATAGGATCCGTATGCAGAATCTGTATGCATTAGATCTTTGTAAGAATTCCAACGATTACATTTATATCGAATCAAATCCTAAGGGGATCTATTCAAACAAATATGAATTTTTTAACATTCAATTCGTTAAGAATCGAATGCTAAAAAACCCATTTATGCACATCCCTAATCATTACCTGTGAATATGGGAGCATGCCTGTAATTTGGAAAATCCCGAAATGACTCCCAAGTTTTCTGTAAAGCCAGGTTGCTTACTTAGAGAGGAATAAACCATGGGCATTCCAGAATATTCATGCTGTATTCCAAAATATCTCAATATAGCCAAATCAGTAACTGATGTCTACATGCAGCCATTGTCTGCTAGCTGTTGCAAAGTATCAATGTGCAAGCAAGCGCAGGAAAAGAACAAAGGGAAGTGGGCAAATACCAGGATTTTGCAACAGGAACAGACCTGCAAATGAGTGGCAGATGAATTTAAGAGCCTTACTGGTCTAGTGCTGAGGGAGCTGGACTCTTATCTGAGATTATTGGGTTTGATTCTGCACTCCTCCACAAAGCCAGCTGGGTGACCTTGGGCTACTGACAGGTCTCTTCTGCGCTCCCACAGCCCCACCTACCTTACAGGGCGCCTGTTGTGAGGAGAAGA
This sequence comes from Aspidoscelis marmoratus, assembly GCA_014337955.1. Lineage (NCBI taxonomy): Eukaryota > Metazoa > Chordata > Lepidosauria > Squamata > Teiidae > Aspidoscelis > Aspidoscelis marmoratus. The sequence goes on from MTQE01003545.1 coordinate 82,563, forward strand.
ACGGAAGGTTTGTCAGCCACTCTTGAGTCTCCTTGAATGGGTGAGAAATGCGGGGTAGAAAAGCCAACTCTTATTATAATCAATTACTGTCTGGCAGTGGCAGGAGAGGCAACAGCAGGGTCAAAAGAAGATCTTGCAATTTCCCCTTGATGTCTGGACGTAAGCCTACTGTGACGTAATGATAAAAGGGCAACTTGGTAAGCTTATTTAGAATGACTCAGTCGTCTAAGAAAACAGGAAAATACCCATATCCTCTGACTAACAAAATCCTGTCATATGTTTGTGCTGTTCTGATTCATGGACTACAGTCATAAAGTATGGAGTTAACTACAGAGCTACTACACCACTTACTGCAAGAAGGACTGGGAAGGTAAACGTGTCTCTCTGCCTAGAGTCAAAAAAAGGAAGGAAGGAACAGGCTGTGTCAGGCAAACATCCCACAATCATAGGAACATAAGGAGAGCCCAGCTGGATTGAAGAAGAAGAAGAGTTGGCTTTTCTACCCTGCTTTTCTCACTCATTTAAGGGGACTCTAAGTGGCTGACAAACCTTCTGTTCTTCTCCCCACAGCAGAGACCGTGTGAGGTAGATGGGGCTGTGAGAGATCAGAAAGAACAGTGACTAGCCCAAGGTCACTCAGATGGCTTTATGGAGGAGTGCAGAATCAAACCTGGTATTCCAAGATAAGAGTCCAGCTCGCTAACCACTAGACAAAACAGCTATGCTAGGAGTGCCTACTGTCCTCCTAGTAAACTTCTGCATGGAGCCTTTGCATCAAGCCCTGTGTGAAGGCTGTGTGGGGCGGCACAGCTACGGCTGTGCAGTTGTGCGCCACACTGCATGATTGCTGCAGCAATGGCCTGCTGTGCATGGCTATTGCAACGGCAAGCAGCCACTCCCAGAAAGGAGAAATTGCACTTCCCTATCACTTGGTTAAGTATCAGGAGGTTTTGGGACAGAGCTGGCATCTTAAATGTCTCAGGAACATGAAGTGCAAAAAGGCCCTATATTTTGTACTGTATACATGGTTCAGAAGCTGGAACTGGTGCAAAATGCAGCAGCTCCACTGATGACGGGAGTGTCTGGCCAGACTCGATCATCCTGGTCCTAAAGCATCTGTATTGGTCACCTATTCACTACCAAGCCTGGTTCAAAGTGTTGACACTAACATACAAAGCCCTAAACAGCTTGGGCCCTGGGAATCTGAAGGAGCACTTTCTCCCACATAGATCTGCCTGGGCACTGAGCTCTCGAGGGGAGAGCCTTCTTGTGGTCCCTTTTCTGTTCGCCAGGTACCTACACTGTATAGTTTCTGGTGCCTGGCGAAAACGTATAGTTTCACCCAGGCTTTTCACGTTTAAGTGGCTTCCTCAGGGTGCTGTCCTGTTAGGGACGGAAGGGGTTATATTCTACATTCTGTTTTAATATTTGATATGTTTTATTTTACTGTAACCTGCCCTGGGACCATTTGGTAAAGGGTGGGATATAAATTCTTTGTATGTATGTGCGCGTGCGTGCATGCATGTTGCATCCACTTTTTCTATACCGTGCATAATTTTATATACTTCAATCAAGTCCCCTCTTAAACGCCATCTCTCCAGGCTGAAGAGGCCCAGACGTTGCAGTCTGATTTAACAAGGGAGGTGTTCCAGCCCCCTAATCATTTTGGTTGCCCTTTTCTGCACCTTTTCCAGTTCCACAATATCCTTTTTGAGGTGTGGTGACCAGAATTGTACACAATATTCCAAATGTGGCCTCACCATAGATTTATAAAGGGGCAAAATGACACTTGCTGTCTTATTTTCTATTCCCTTCCTAATTATTCCCAGCATTGAATTAGCTTTTTTCACTGCTGCCGCGCACTGGGTTGACACCTTCATTGAACTGTCCACCAGAACCCTGAGATCCCTTTCCTGGTGTGTTGCAGAAAGCTCAGGCCCCATCAGTTTATAGACATAATTTGGATTCTTGGCCCCGATGCATGCATGTTTTAAAGTTCATACAGATATTTCAAACCAAGAATATGTACCTTTTTTGGCTGCTTGGAACACCAGATCAGATGCAGTTCTGATCCTGCAGGGTGTTTCATAAGTTCTGCCCTCCTGGGGTAGCTCTTGCCACTTTGCAAGGAGAAAATGGTTTGCTGTGAGTCTCTTAGATGAGCATGCAGGGACCTGTCTGGTGACCGATGGTGACCCACCAACACCTGTGAGCAGGGAAGCCAATGCTCCAGTTGTCCTGGACCTTGATTTAGTAGAAGCTTAGGAATTGTGTCTCTCTGTTCCTGTCCTAGGATTTCTGGAAGGACTTTACGCGTCCGACTCACTACTGGATTGGCCTTTCCAGAGAAGCAAGCCAGCAATGGCTATGGTCCAATGGCACAGCGTTTCAAAACCAGTAAGTGATTCCCTTCCCACCCAGTGACTTACCCCAGTCTGCTAAACTAATCCATTGTTCATCTGCCAAGAACGAGGCTTGGATGCTTTTGGGCTATCTGGAAGAGGCTGTCAAAGATAGGAAGGCTGTATGAGATGCTGGAAGATAGCCTCAAGGCCTGTCACAAATTGTTGATTTTACTGGGAGGTGGGACTGGTAGAAGAAGATGAGAGAGAAAGGAAGCACCCCACCAGTTGATCTTCCTTCTGTACAGGATTTCACAGGGAATTTCCAGCATTCTCTGTCATCTTCGAGAGTTTGGATTCTGGGGTCCATCTTTCTGTTTGTAAAATGAAGGTTACCAGAGAAGAAGAAGAGTTGGTTTCTCTATCCCGCTTTTCTCACCCATTTAAGGGGACTCATAGCAGCTGACAAAGTTTTCTATTCTTCTCTCCACAACAGACTCCCTGTGAGGTAGGTGAGGCAAGAGAACTCAGAAGAGAGCTGTGACTAGCTCAAGGTCACCCAGCTGGCTTCATGGAGGAGCACGGAATCAGACCCGGTATTCCCAGATAAGAGTCAGGCTCCTTAACCACTAGACCAAACTGAGAGACTCCCCACTCTTGAACCTCTGGCCCAGTGACACATTCATCATTCATGCAGGCCTGCTTGCTTTGGAACATGAGAGCAAACCATAAAACGCTGCTTCTTTTTCTGATATTTAAATTTTTCTTCTACTCCTCAGCCTAACTGCTTTCCCCACTCCTTTTCCATCTACTTTCTGTGAAACCATAATCTGCTGCTGCTGGATTGGTATGAGCTCTTCCTTTCTGTCTTTTTTCTTTTATAGTCTTTCCTCCTTTCCCCCTTAGTTTTTGTACATGACTGAGGCAAACAGGGTTAATGCTTGCACCACTCAGAATAAAGTAAATGCATTGGGACAGAGAAAGATGGTCGTTGATTATGGATTAGGAGACAGAGGAATTAGGGGGATCTGACGGACAACTTCAGTTCAATAACAAATTGATTTAGGTTGTATTCAGACACATGTTTTGGGGTCCCCTGGGGCAAGTTTGAAAGCCAAGGGACAAAACATAAAATATAAAAAACCAACGCGTTCTAAAGACTCTGCTTTCACAGCTCTTCGCAGGTGTGGTGACTGGGCCATATGGATGCTAGGTTCCAGTAGCCAATCCCGGCCTGCTATGGCCACCAACCAATCAAATTGGGCTGGCAGTGACCAGTGAGAGTGAGGATGGAAGGCAAGAATGAGAGGCATGGACAGAGGTAGAAGGGTTACTTTGAAAATTGTGTGGTGCATTTATTTTCAGTGCATCTGCAGGTGGGGCTTTCCTTGATAAGAGACGCTCCAAAACTGTCCGTTGTGATCGCACCCTTACTTAGCTAGGTAGGTTTTAGTCCTTGGGAGAATTCATTGGCTAAGCACTTGTGGCAGTTGCCCAGCAGATATTCTAAGAGATCTATCAATATATATGTCCCTGAACCCATGATGCTTTTAAAAAAGTCTTGTCAATTACTTTGTCTATCTTCTGCCTCTTTTCATGGTTTGACCCACTACATCAGTGATGGCGAACCTTTTGAGCTCGGTGTGTCAAAATTCGCAAGAAAGCCTAGCTTAACTCGGGTGCTGTGTCACATGTAGAAATACCCATAATTTTGTGGTATCTGTAGCTCTAGTAAAAATGTTATATTTTTGATATATGTATTTTATTAAAAGCAAAAACAAATAACTATTTACATTAGTAACTTTTGTTGCTGAATTTTGTTTGCTAAATCTTCAACTGAAAGTTGGTATTTTGTACACTTCAAGAACAAGCAAGCACTACACGTCCAGGTGCCAGGGTGACCATGTGTGTCACCCAGAAGGGCTTGGCGTGTCACCTGTGACACACATGTCATAGGTTGGCCATCACCGCACTACATGGTCCTCTTTTATCTGTGCTAGCCAATATTATTTGTGTATCGCTGTTCACATCTCTCCTCACTATCCTGTCTTGCTTTCTGTATCTTTTAATCACAGAGGCCAGCAGTAGGGAAATGCATGGATGGATTTTTTTTTTTTTTTTTTTGCATTCAATTCATGTCAAATCAAGTGTAAGAAACTTTGTATTCACTCGAATAGATCCCTTTCAAATGTGGTGGGATTTTATTCGATACAATTGTATTCATATAAATTTGTATGAATATCTGGTACGAAGCCATACGTATCCAATATGTATCCTATAACATAGCTGCTCTGAAAGCGCCAAATCCGCCCTGAATCCACTTTGAATCTGCTCTCAGTCCATGTCAAATGGACTCTAGATCCATTGCAGATGCGACTGGCACAGCCAATTTCCCACCTCCCCATTTCACAAATGTTCCCAAACGTGCAAATACAAATGTCAATGTACGAATGTCGTAACATTTGACTTGTATACGAATGTCTGAATTTGTCTTAATTCATACGAATATCGAATGCTATGAATATCTGTGCATATTCCTAGCTAGCAGCTCTCTATTTCAGCAGATCTGCCTCTGATCTGTGCTTGGATGGGAGAACTCTTCTGAGCCCCATTGAATACTATGGTGGAAGAAAGAGGAGATATAAATGAAGGGAAATTAAGGGGGTTTTCCCACTAGCGCAGGGGTAGGCAAACCGCGGCGCAGGCAGCTCTTTGGCCCCTTGAGTGTGGCTCTTCCCGCTTAGGAGTACCCTAATTAAATTAATAACAATGTACTTACCTATATAGTTTAAGTTTTAAAAATTTGGCTCTCAGAAGAAATTTCAATTGTTGTACTGTTGACATTTGGCTCTTTTGACTAGTGAGTTTGCCCACCATTGCACTTGCACTAAGTACCCATTAAGTACCCATTAGGGACCCATTAAGAACCCATTAAGCTCAGAGCAGGAAGACCTTGTTTCCACTGCAGACTCCATTAGAACCCGATTTGTTTACACCTGTACTAGAGAAATCAGGATTAAATGGGTCCTTCAGAACCTGTAATTCGGATTTCCTGTGGACCCCATTAAAGAGGTCTACAACCTGGTCTTCAGGCATCAAATCCAGATTAGATGTGTTTCCCCCCTCCCCCCCCCCGAAATGGCGTGACAGATGTCTCCCACTAGAGTACAGACAGATGCTCCACATGGGTTCTCCGGCATTCCCACTGTGAGCTTGCTTATTGGGTGCTACACTGCCTGTGGAGATGCATTGGGTACTTCCTTAGATCCGGATCTTCTAAATCCGGATTAGTTGAAAGACCCATTTCTTAGATCTGGATCATCTTAGATCCAGATTAAGGGAGGTAAGTGGGAAAAGTCCTAAAACAGACACACTTAATACTCTTCCAGACAGCTTGAGATATCCAGGAGCTTTTTAACTGAATGAGACGTTAACTACTTTACCACTAAAGAAACACTGTAATCACCTCCCTAGTGAAATGGAAACAGGAATGCAAGATAGTCATAATTTGGGTTACAAATAATTAGATTTTTTGCAGCTTTTTTTGGATCAGCCCTCCATACCTGGTGATCACAATTTGCTTTTACAAACCGGTTCTCGGGTAATTTGTATAGTCTGCTAAATTTTCAGGTTGATTTTTTTCCATTGATGTAATCATGCATATTTTCCCTGTTAGCCTGGCTTGTTGGCCCCAGATTATCTGTGGCTGCAGGAGGCATTCTTTGGGAGAGGATGTGATTGTAATTCAGTCTTGTGGATTTTGTTTCTAGGTTCACCGTGAGAGGCGAAGGATTTTGTGCCTACATAGATGCCCTTGGAGTCAGCAGCACGCGATGCTCCCTAGATAAAAGATTCCTTTGCAATCATGCAGATGCTTGCACAAGAAGACGAAAACAAGATGCCGCTTAAAGACATTCCTTGTAAACGGCAGCCATGTAAGGAAACCTTCAGAGCTGTGGGGAAAACTAACCTCCTTCTAAAGAAGCGTATTCCAAATACTTTAAGAGGCTCAGGTGAATGCTTCATTTCCCTGCCTCTTGAGCCATCTCCAAGACAGTGGCCAGAAATGGGCCAGTCCCAGGATTGGTCCCAAGTGAGTGACCGATTGCGCGGGGCTTAGGCTGTTGTTACCTAGAGCTCCTTTCCCCTCCAGCAGACAGGAAATGTGAGAACGCCTCTGACGCTTGCCACTTGATAGACTTCAACTCTTCTCTGGTCGAGAGGGTGGACATTCCGGTCTTGAAAGCATTCCTAAATTTGGTGGGCTGTTTTGTTCAGCGTCAAAGAAGCCCTCATGACTGATGGCTACCACAGAAGGGTATGCGCCTAGCCTGCATTCAGACATCGGTTACTTATTCCATTATATTTTGATATTCTGGAATAAACCATAGATATCTGCGCTTTGTATCTAGAATATCCAAATATAGCAGAATAAGTAACTGATGCCTGGATGCCGCCCAAGTCACTACTGCTGAGATTTATTGTGTGATAAGATAGCAGATTGCACAGCATAATGGGATCAGATCACTGGAACGACAGAGACATGACTGCATTCCAAATGGAAGGTATTTTATTGTGTAGTGAGTGCAAGTAAGAAGTACATAAATGCAAGGATACAGTTTGCATGGATATATGAAATAAAATACCAGGTATACAGCTTAACAATACAGCTAATATATTGTAGCTAGCATAAAAGCAGGTACTAGAAGCATTCAGCCTCTGGATTAATAATCAGCATGGCTATAAGCCTTGGCTGTACTTGGCCTAGCAGACTACTGGATACAATGCATACTGCATTTACCGTCAGCTATCACTTTATATTTCCTTCTACAATCTTCTTCGATAATGAATACATAGAAGCAATTATGCTTGTGTGAGGCTTGAGACATCATAGGAAGAGGCAGGATAATGTATATACCCATATTTGGTCAGTTCTGTTGTTCCATGTAAACAGGTGAGCTGGTGACACCTATCTTGTCCCACACAAATAGCACTTATTATGGCTGGGTTGCTAAGCGTGATAAGGCAGCTGATAGCTTGTTATCTTATTCTGGTGTTCTGCAGGACTGATTCTCAAAAC
>MTQE01003545.1:102734-118147 GCA_014337955.1 Aspidoscelis marmoratus
TTCTTTCTTTCTTTCTTTCTTTCTATTTCTATCCCGCCCCATACCCAAAGTCTCTGGGTGGGTAACAACAGATCAAACAGCATTTAAAAAACATTAAAAACAAGACACAGGTAAAAAATATATTAAAACTGTATGGTTATTATGGAATATACAAATGTAGTAAAATAACTAATGTCTGGATGCAGCCATGATCACTATAATGCACTATAATGAAGAAGAGTTGGCTTTTCTATCTTGCTTTTCTCACCCATTGGACTCCTGCTGGTTTGAATCTTGCTGTTTTTCTGCCACATCCCAATCTTATCAGCTAACTGCAGGAAGCTGAGGCTTAATCTGAAAAATGCTAACTGTTGAGCAACAGCACTTTCAGGCTTGGCATGCTAAAGATTTACCCTAGCTGAATACTTGATTTGATTAAGGCATCATGTTTATGCAACGTAAACAACATGAATGTTGGCAAATTACCTTGTTGGTTTCATTTTGCCCACAGAAACAGCTCAATTTCCTGGAGATATCTGTCCTTTCCATTCATAGGACAAACCTTCTGATATAGTGACGTAGATGCAAGCAATTAATGCATAAGATTGACATTTAGTAATTAGGTTTTGCATAAAACTGGCACTTGTGAGTGTTGAGTTGTTGTTAAATTGTGTAGTTTAGTGGAAACTTTAATTATATTGCTTTATATATATCCAATTGTATGAACAAGCATAAATCATAAATATGTACTATATTTTTTTTCAAAAAATGATTCAACAGTAATAATTGAAAAGAAGAAACAGCCTCATTTCTCATTGTCCCAAGAGTAGGGGCCTTTCTGCAGTTGGCCCCATATTTTGCTTATTGGTTACTCCCAGACGGAGCATCTGCACTGGAAGGAGCTATTTCTAACTCGGAAACGGCCCCTTCCGTGCGGTTGCGCATTGGATGCAAACCACATATTGGCTTGGAGTTTGTCTTCAGCTGGATATATGGCTTCCAGTCAGCACTGCCTTTGTATGTTTTTGTGATGCACAGCCTTTTTTAAATATATCTTTTATTTATTTTTTTAAAAATTCCCACAAGCTGAAAGAAAGAAAAATCTACACAATCTTTCCATCATTACATTACTTAAATTCTCTTGACTTCCTTTGGTTACACGCAGTCTTATGTAGTGCAGAAAAGACCATGCATTGCATACAGTAGTAGTAGAAGAAGAGTTGGCTTTTCTATGCCGCTTTTCTCACCCATTTAAGGAACTCAAAGCGGCTGACAGACCTTCTGTTCTTCTCCCCACAACAGACACGCTGTGAGGTAGGAGGGACTGTGTGAGCTCAGAAGATAGTTGTGACTAGCCCAGCGTAACTCAGCTGGCATCCTAGGGGAGGATGGAATCAAACCCAGTGACTCCCAGATAAGAGTCCGGTTCCCTAACCACTAGACCAAACTGCCATTAGCTTACCTAACCCTCTCATTTTCTCTCTCTCTCTTTTCCAGCTGATATCTCCCTCAACCCAGACACAGCTTCTCAAGAGCTCTCAGTCTCTGATGATCGGAAGAGTGTGAAATGGTTTCCCAAACCAAGATTTGCCCTTCAGAACTCTGGAATATTTGATTTCGGTCCCTGTGTGATGAGCGTTCTGGGATTGTCCCCTGGAAACTATTGGTGGGAGGTAGAGGTTGTGGCCGGCCATGTCTGGGCCCTTGGGATCGCCGTAGAAAAGAAAGAACAGATTTTCAGTCAGCCACGACTCTCATATTTGGCAACGGGGAATACAAATGAATTATTGGACTTTGATTACGTCGTCCCACCTGGAACTCAAAACATCCAAAGAATCAAGGTCTCCCTGAACTATACAGCAGGCCAAGTGCGGTTTTTTAACGCACACAGTGGGCATCAGTTTCACCTAGAATCAACCATTTTCCTTGGAAAGAAAATCTATCCTTTTTTCTGTGTGGGCCGGAAAACAACTCTTGTTCTTCCTCGCTGCTTTCCTGTACAGGACAAAAGCGAGTTCCCTCCTTTCTTCTCCAACTACTTCCCTTTGCCTCGCAACTGACACCGTGTGCCGTTCCTAGCAATAGTGGGTCTGGAAAAATATCTGAGTGGAGTGGGTTGTTGGCTTGCCTTCCTTGGATTATAAAATTGTGAAACCGCAGAGATTTTGTATCATTTTTGACATCCCAAGGAAGTTGCTGCCCAGCCCAAGGGTCCCAGTTTGCCCTGTTCCAGATCTGAGCCCCTTCCTGAAAATCTAAATCCCTTAAAGGACAACAACATGCAGTACCAGTTTGTGAACCAGTTTGGTCTTGCGGTTAGAATGTAAAGCTTTTATCTGGTAGTCTCCTGGTTTGATTCCAAACTCCTCGATGGAAGTCAGCTACGTGACTCTGGGCTAGTCACAGCTCTCTTTCTGAGCTCTCACGGCCTCACCTACCTCACAAGGTGGTTGTTGCCGAAAGAAAGCAGCTTCCTATCAAGAAACCAAGATGGCGGAAACGACTGAGCTTGCCATTTTTTTGTACAACAGATTGGCCTGTAACTCGGCTTCAGCTCTTAAAGAGGGAGAAGGAACAGATTAGGGCAGCTTTTAAGAAAGAAATAAAGGAAGCCTTTTCTCAGTCCCACACAGTGGCCCGCCAATTGCTACTGGGCATCTCAAGCTGAAGGCAAAGGCAAAACCTTCACCTGCTCTCAAAACTCTGCAAACACCCTGCCTGGGTATCTATTCTAGTACCATTGATACACCAGTCCTCCATGGATGTGTCTTAACCTTTCTTAAAGCTATCCAGGCTGGTTGCTGTTACCACCTCTTCTGGCAGCAAATTCCATAGACTGATGACCCTCTGCCTGAAGAAATACTTCCCCATGTTTGATCTGTCAAATTTGGTCTAGTGGTGAAGGAGCCAGACTCTTATTTGGGAGTACCGGGTTTGATTCCTCCCTCCTCTACGAAGCCAGTTGGGTGACCTTGGGCTCATCACAGCCCTCTTCTGAGCTCTCACAGCCCCACCTACCTCACAGGGTGTTCTGCTGTGGGGAGAAGAACAGAAGGTTTGTCAGCTGCTTTGAGTCCCTTTAAATGGGTGAGAAAAGCAAGGTAGAAAAGCCAACTCTTCTTCTACCCATCAGCTTCATAGGGTGCCCCTGGTTCTACTGTTGTGTGATAGATAAAATAAATTTTCTCTATCCACCATTTCTATACCATGCATGATTTTATGTACTTCAATCAGGTCCCATCTTGAACTCCAGCATCCTGTCGCACCCAAAGGGTAGTATAAGCGGTGGGGGGCCAAGGGGGCCTCACTTAGACTCCACTAGCATGTAAATGGGAGGCTTTTAGTATGCTTGTTGATCCAGTATAATGGCCAGTGTGGAAACGCTCTTGGTTTGACCTCCCTCACAGGATTCTTGGAGGAAATGTGGCACAAAATCAATCAGTCTAGGAATATAAGAAGTTGGGTTGCTGACTCCACCTGAACCCAATTCTCAAGACCTCTCCAACATGTCCTTACACTAAAAAGGGGGTTGGACTAGACCAGGGGTAGGAAAACCACGGCTCGAGAGCCACATGCGGCTGTTGAGTGTGGCTATTCCAGCTTAGGAGTACCCTAATTAAGTTAATAACAATGTACCTACCTATATAGTTTAAGTTTTAAAAATTTGGCTCTCAAAAGAAATTTCAATTATTGTATTGTTAATATTTGGCTCTTTTGGCTAATGAGTTTGCCGACCACTGGACTAGAGGATCACCAAGGTCAATCTCAATTCATATATTCCGTGATTCATTGGCCTGGATATGTCTGTTATATGTATTAACTGAATTCACAATATAATTACTTGAAAAAGTGTAAAATGTTTTGCTGAGCTTTTTTTTCACCTGAACGTTATCTAGAATGTAGGGAAATATCTACTGTAAGCCTGATATGGTAGTTGTAAAATGGGGATAAATTTATCTTGGAATTCCAAGTTCGATTCTTCCCTCCTCCACAAAGCCAGCTGGGTGACCTTGGGTGAGTCACAGCTCTCTTCTGAGCTCTCACAGCCCCACCTACCTCACAGGGTGTTCTGTTGTGTGGAGAAGAATAGAAAGTTTGTCAGCTGCTTGAGTACCCTTGAATGGGTGAGAAAAGCAGGGCAGAAAAGCCAACTCTTCTTCTCCTTCCATAACAAAGCTCTGATGGGGAGATAAGGAATGCCTCCCCTGGTTACAACTACCAAGGAAGAGCCCTAAGGCCATCTGCTGAGATCTTACTTGAGCCCCCCAAAATGCCATCTTATGATGGTCTTCCGTCTTATGATGGTCCTCCGTCAGGCTGTACTCCGTGGTAGCTCCTTCTCTATGGAATCCCCCCTTTCTGCTATTTGTATTATTGTCCTTGAGTACCATTAAGTTACAACCAACGTCTGGTTGACTGGAAGTTTTCTTGGCAGGGATACAGAAGTGGTTTGCCATTGCCCACTTCCAGGCAATCAAACTGGTGACCTTCCGCCTTCCGGAATGCTTGCATTGCCATCTGGCTAGCCCTCTCACTAGGGGCACTTATTAAATACCTAACCCCATCACTGCAGTCTTATATTGCTTTTAACCTTTTGCTATATTTTGTATGTTGGTGGTTCTTTATTTTGTATTCTGGTGGTTCTTTATTTTATATGTATGATATCGTCCTCAGACTATAATACATTTTTATTATTATTTTATATACATTAATTTGGACAGAAAGTTCCTGGAACTTTTCTTCTAGCATTCAATTAACTATGTTTCAGAGTTCAGACTTGTCTTTTTGGACTATTAAAAGACCACTCTCTTTACGCAGGCATTCTCTTTTTGTGCTCTCTTCCCCGACCCTATCCAGTTTTTAATTTCTTTAAAATCGATTTTCCTGTATGCTGTGTAATATTATCTTTGATTTTAATTTTTCATATAAACCACTTTGTCATTTTTTAAAAAAATGATAATCGTTATATAAATGTTTTTAATAATGATGATGAGAAAGAAGTAATAAATCATCAAGTTGGCAGGTCTTTTACAAAAAAACCAACCCCACTCACCACCCACGTATCTTTCTTTGGGATTCAACCTACTGCAGAAATACACTGTGGGTAAAACAACAGCAAAAACCTTCATTCAAACTCGAGGGAGGGATTTCGCCCCCAGGGGATTTCCCCCCCATTATTTTGAAGTCAGTTGTTAAGCATATCCCTTTATGGCATATATCCCTTTACCAATGGGTTGGTACTTAACACCCCCACCCCGCCACAATCAGCCACAGGCAGGCAGAGCCCCTCACTCAAGGGTCGCCCCCACCACCCCCGGGGAGGTCCAGGAGTTTCATTACGCGTTGGCGGGGGGCGGGCCTAGAACGCCAGCAGCCAATAAATGGGCGCCCTGATGAGGTTTACCTTCCCATCACTTTCCGTTTCGATCCAAGTCGGAGAGAACCGAAAGCGAAAGGAAGATCTGAAGGAAGCGCGCAGCCACAGGAGGAGGAGGAGGACGCGGTGTTTTTAAGGACTGGGCAAGGTTGCTTCTGGTGTTGCCTGGTGGGGCATCATCGCCGAGGGAGGCGGGATCCTGCCGCTGAGCCCCTTGCAGTTCGCCCTTCCGGCCATGGCATCCAGCCGGGAAGAGGAGCCGGTGGCGGTGCCACCTTGCAGGCTGGAGATCGAGCTGGTGTGCTCCATCTGCCTGAAGCTCTTCCAGGAGCCCCACATCCTGGGCTGCAGCCACAGTTTCTGCCTGGCTTGCTTGAAGGGCTGCATCCCCGAGGGTCGGGAGGAAGGGAGCTGCCCGCAGTGCCGGAGCCCCTTCCGGCTGCGCCAGCTCATCTACAACCGATCCCTGGGGAAGCTCGCCGAGGAGATCCGCAGGCTGGAAGGGGACCAGGCTGTCGCCGCCCGCTGGCACATCTGTCCGGAGCACGACGAGCCCCTGAAGCTCTTCTGCAGCCAGGATGAGGAGGTCATCTGCCGGGAGCTGCCCCGGGACCACGAATTTGTGCCCACCAAGAACGCGGTAGAGGGATCGCAGGTGAGATCCATAGCCTAGGGGGCACCACTGCGAAGACCCTCTCCCGAGTGGCCATCCTTTTTGCTGCTGAGGGTGGTGGGACAACCATAGTACTTTGCTCTTCCCTCCTCTCCTGAGCATGCCATGCAAGTTAAAGTGAACACCGGTTTTGTTATGTCTGAACACAGGGTTAAATTGCATTCACACCTTAAGTTTAATCCAGTTTCAGTCCATTTTCAGAGTGAGAGAACACAGCAAAGTTTTAAGCTGTTTTCAGCATTATAACTCAGAGAATCCACCTTTGGGTTAGATAATATGAAAAGAAAGTGATCAGTCATTTTTCTGATGTGTTCTCTCCCTCTGAAAGTGAATTGAAGCTGGATTAAAACGTGTGAACACAGCATTTGTCTAGATTGCATTGCATACATGATAGCAGATACACTCCTTTTTTGTGGGGGGATATTGTGGTTTTTAAAAATTGTTTTCCATGGAGAAGTACCTCATTTGTTTACAAAATATCTCTTAAAAATACAAGGAATACAGATACTGTAAAACAAAGCAGTTCCAGTCATGAGATCACATCATGCAAAAGCAACAGTCTGATCTCTCAGTTATAAAAACTGGAATTAAGAAGTCGTTATACAGAAAAGATCCCAAGTTTCCAGCTTGGCAAAACTTGACACAAGCCATTGGTTTCCGTAGCGTCTTTGAGAACCATCATTGAAACACCAATATGGCCTAATGTGACCCCAACCATAACATTAGCCGCAGGGAGAAATGACACTGTGTGTGTTGTTTCTTTACAAGGTAGGGGAAATATTCCAAACAAAAAGAAATTAGCACTAAATTGCTTGAATGATTTCTTTTTGTTCAGCTAATGAGGCGCCACAGGTGTCTTCTCCAACCCTGTCGAGGCACTTGTAAGCTCCCTGGAACGACCCACTCGCGCCATGCAGCCACCCAAACTGAGAATGCAGTTCACGGGCAGATAATGGCTGATTTCGAAGCATCCACCTCCTCGGCACCCACCGCTTGCAGCATGACGGCCAAGCAGGTTAGGGGGATGAACTGGACCACAAAGGAAACGGCAGACAGTCCCATCCAGGAGCAACTCGGGTCCCTTTACCGCAAGACAGTAGCTCAGAACGCCTTGTCTGGTAGGGGCCGCTCTGAGATGCCATTTTTTAGCGAGTTAGATGCAATATTCCACGGCGATGCCTCGGTCACCCCGAAGAGAGTATGCCGGAATGAGGATATAGTGGTGAGAAGCCGGGGAAGCTCTTCCTCGGGTACCCCAACTTCTGACTATTCAACCTCCAGCATCGCGGAGGAGCATCATTCCTCAAGTCCACCTGAGTCAGGTATTCATGCAGGCCCTGAAGGCGATCCCCCAATGCTTGATCATGATTCCTCAGGCATTGGTGCCCAGGGTGGGATAGCTGGAACTTTGTCCTTTCCACCATGTTTAGGGATCACGACTGACGAGGAGAACCAGGATGAGCTCTTCATTCCTACCATGGAGAATCCGGACCAGACCATCATAGATGAGGGGGAGAATGGTAAGAGACACTAGCATCCCAGGTTGGACACTTTGCACCAGGGACGGGCCTGGCACTGCCTGCTGAGGTCCCATCTGAATAAGGCCGGGATAACTTCGAGAGACAGTGAAATTGTGCACATGCACCATTTTGGCTAACATTGATTTTTCATCTCGTTCTACCAGTGCCAGAGACGCAGATGGAGGACCATGCCCAGATGCCATTGGACGCTCATAACAGGAGTGGAGGTTCGTTGATGCTCTCTCGGCTGGGGTGGGGTGGGGTGGCGGCCGGGAAGTGGCAGACTGGATTCTGGGTGGCGTGGTGGGGTGTGGAGTTTTAATGCAATAACTGAGAAATATGTGCTTGCTTCAGCAGCGACTGTTG
The DNA here is from genome assembly GCA_014337955.1 of Aspidoscelis marmoratus. Classification (NCBI taxonomy): domain Eukaryota; kingdom Metazoa; phylum Chordata; class Lepidosauria; order Squamata; family Teiidae; genus Aspidoscelis; species Aspidoscelis marmoratus. The sequence goes on from MTQE01003545.1 coordinate 110,650, forward strand.
CTGAGGAGCAAATGGACGCCGACTCTGAGGACACTCCCGAAACCGCTTGGGGACAACCGGAGGAGAGGATAGCCGCCATCCGCTCTAAGCGTCGCAGGACCTCCTACCGTGACTGCGTGGAGGTGGTGAGGAGCAATTTCGCTGAGCAGCGCAGGGCTGAAAGGGAGAACTACCGAGCCTTGATTGATATCCTCCAGAGGAGCATGGACCAGAACATGAGGAACGAAAGGGAAATCATGTTACAAATGAAGGCGTGCACGGACAGACTGACCCAGGTCCTTAGGGAATACCTGGGCTTGCCATCATCTTAAACCTTGCCCACCATCGTGTCCCAAGAGATTAAGCACAGAGGCGAGGCGCTCGACCCGCCAACAACCAGAGCCCAGGACCCTGAGGATTCATCGCAGGACTTGGGAATCCCGCCCATCACTTCGACCCCCATCTCCCCCAAGGCCACCAGCAGCAGACAACACAAAAAGAAAATGTATTTCCCCTGACCGGCAGGCACAATGCTCCCGTTATCCCCCAGCTCTTCTGCTGCAGCCCTTTCCAGCCTTTTTTTAATTATGAAAGCCTCAGTGCAGCGGCCCTGTTGGCCCTTGCCTCGCTGTTCTTGTTATCACTTGTTAATAAAGTATTTTATTGTTGAAAAAAATCAAGTATTTCTCTCTCCCCCATAAGACCCATTGCATTGCAGAGGTGCAAAATTTGTAGGTGTGCCGATGAGGATGGGTTGATGGGGGACGATGGAGAGGTGGGCTGAGTCACTAAGAGTGGTTTCCCTTGTGACCCATGGCAACTAAGCTACCCACAAGATCTCCTGCAACCCCCAAAGTCTGTGGTCCCTGGACGGGCGGCCACCAGGAGATCCAGCCAGCCAAGCTACCTTTCAGCATAAAGGCAGGGAAATAAAGGGGAGATAAAAGGCAGGACTGAATATTGACCTTGAGAGTGGGGCTAAAGGCATGAAAATCTATCAGAAGGGAGTCTTGCAGCTAGGCAACCCATGCCGTGGATGGGCGGCCACCAGGAGATCCACACCAGAGCTGTGCTGTGGGAGAGTAGCAGATGAGAAGAAGCACAAACCCTAATATTCAATGTGCTGCTTATCATACTGCATGCCTGGGTCTGGCAGCTGAGTAACCCATAACCTGCTCTAGGGACTCCCTCCTGTTCTGGCCAGCAAGGCAGTGGAGTCACACTAGAACGACCCTGCCGGGTATCATTGGCTTAGGGGTCATGGGCATGAAGTGCGCTTGGGATCAAAGGAAGACCAACCCTGTCATGTCCTGCCCTGGTGGTGCCTGGTGTGGATGGTTTGGGGGAAGGGTCGGCACCAAGAACTGTGGATCAAAGGAAAGGAAAACCATTCTCTGCAATGGAGGCACCAGGCCTTCTTGTCTTTGGGGCCAGGGGGTCTTGCACATCCAGTCTTGGGGACAAAGGAAAACAAACCCCTCACTGGCCCTCATCTCCAGCCCTGGAAGGCTTGGGAGGCGGGGGCGGCGTGCAATGGTGCATCAAAGTTAAGCTTGGGGGCCATTTGTGTGAAGTGCCTGGTCTGTGGGGGGATAAAAGGGAAACAATCCCCCTCCCTGGCCCTCATGTCCTGCCCTGGTGGCACCTGGTCTGGATGGTTTGTGTGGGGGTTCACAGGGGGATCTAAAGGTTTCCTTAGATCTCATGAAAATAGATAAGAGCAGAATCCTTCCTCTTATTTTCTCACCCCCACATCCCATATTACCTTTGACCATACCATTCATGTTTTTAAAATGCAACCACTGAGGAAAGCTAACTGGGACTTAGAATATGTGTTGAGTTTGGGCTATATTGTACTTTGGCCAGGCTTTTGTTTATCACACTTCAGACATATATACATCTTTCCTATGCTCTTGAGAACATAAGGGAATAGGAGCCTTGCTGGATTAGACCAGCATCCTGTCTTCCACAGTAGCCTACCGATGGCTCTGGGACGTCAAGCAGAAAACAAAGGCAAAATCTTCACCTGCTCTCAGTTCACTGCAAATGGCCTTGAGGAGCCTCCTGTCTGTCTCCCCAGTCTGGAGGCAGTACCTGGGCATCCATTCTAGTAGCCATTGATACACCTGTTCCCCATGACTTTCTTAAGGACATCTAGGCTGGTTGCTGAATCCAGACAGGGCCTAAAACTTGGGGTTATATCTGCCCCCCCTGCTGCCCCCCCTCATCCCACCCCCACAATATAATTTAAATTTTTAATTTTGGGGTGGACTGGGGGCTGTGTGGAAGAGGGGAGAGGGGAGGGGTGGTACATGGGTGATATTTACAAAATATTTACAAATATATACAGATTTTCGATGTTGCGAATATTCATGCACATTCCTTGAAATGACCAGTGACTCATTGTTAGCGGTCATGGAAAGGACCAAAGTCCAGGACCCAAGTGTCTCAATTACATATAACAGCTAAACAGGCATTCACAAACGGCCATCAGTTGCATTTGATTCTTCTAGGAGTTGCATCCTCTGAGGACAGATGTGGTAGCCATATCCAGACACTTGGGCTCAGAACAGCACCATGGCATGACATGTGAGATGACAAGGCACCTTGCAAATTCTCTGTGAAATAAACAGGTCCAGGAGGGGGAAGGGGATGGGGTGGAAATGAGGCTGTGGGAGACTTTTTAACAACGATTCTGAGGACAAGGCAGACATTTTTCTCCCAGCATGCAGTGCTCAGCCATCTTGTCTCCATAAACCAGACATAGAATCTCTCCATAGGAGGACTGGTTATCATACTACAGTAGGAAGCAATAATAAACAAATAAATAGTATGAGCTGTTTCTTCCCCGCCATTATTCCCCCTCTCATGCACATTCCAGTCTGCCCCTCCCCCTCTCGTGAACATTCTGGTCTGCCCCTCCCCCTCTTATGGGCATTCTAGGGTAGGAGAGTCAGTCACTGATGGGATGAGAACATGAGAATCGCACCCTGCCACCTCTACCAACTTTTTTGCCACTTGTGAACACAACCATAGTCATGTCCTTCTGCCTGGGGTTGTTCTTTCCCATGCCGTCTTTGTCTGGTACCACTGAGTCACGTCCAGCTCCTGGCTGGGTGCAAGGGCATCACTGCGCAGTTTTCTTGGCAGAGATGCAGAAGTGGTTTGCCATTCCCTATCACTGAGAGGGGCTGGGGATTGAACCAGTTTGCTCTACCATTGAGCCACAGCCCCTCCTCCCATTTCCCTTATAGACAGCCTCTTAAGGGGATGCAGGTCATAAGAAGACAAAGGAGGAGGAAAAAGAAGAGTTGGCTTTTCTACCCCACTTTTCTCACCGATTTAGGTAGACTCAAAGCTGCTGACAAACCTTCTATTCTTCTTCCCACAACAGGCACCCTGTGAGGTTTGTGTTTGTGTTAGTCTTACAAGATTTGTCTCTGTATATATTAGTTTTCATCGTTTTCCTTAGTTATTTAATTACATTTCGAGAGGAGTAACAATATTCTGTATACTAGGGGGATTATTTTTTATGTAAGTAGTATATTTGCAATTTTTTTATATAGACCATTTATACCTATGTTCCTATTGAACTATTGTATATCTTTATAGAATCTCCTATAACATTTGTGTATTATTATTGTTTTTTAGTTGACTTTCAACTGTTAGTGCATGGTGTAATCATATGTCAGGGTTTCATAACATCTCCAGTCTGGGCTGCAGGTTTTGGGACATCCCCTTGGGTTACATCTAAATGCATCATTTTAGCCATAATATAAAGGAAGAAAAAGGGTGCTTCCGCACAGGCGCAAAGTGATCCGGATCTCCCGCACCTGCAAAGGGTGCCTGGGGAGCTGTAGCAGCCATGTCCCAGACGTGGCTAGTATAGCCATGAAGCGCTTTTTAGTCCAGCATGCATGCTACCACTTTCAGAATAGATGCAGCTCTGCACAGTGTGGATGGCTTATCTGGGAACATCCCCCGGCTGCCTCTCTGGGCCAGAGGCAAAAAGGCCCTTAGTATGGCGGCGAGGCAAGGAGAGACAACACACCCATCCTCAGTGTTAGTGGTATTGCTGAATCATGGATGCATCAGGATACATCTGCTTGGATGCCTGGGTATGTCTTCTAGGCTGGGCAGGCAGGCAGGAGGCCTCTAAGGCCATTTGTGGGGAACTGAGAGCAGGAGAAGGTTTGCCCTTGAATTGGTGAGCCAGGATGTTGGACTGGTTGAGCCCTGATCCAGCAGGGCTTCTCTTAGGTTCATATGGCTCACAACACAACATGGTTTGCCATTATCTTTTTTTTATTCCAGGGATTTTAGTTGAAAGCCGCAGCTTCCCAGGCAGATGGATTAAGCTACTGGGAGCTCCACTCTAGGGATGAGCACAAATGTGTAGACATTCGAACTCGAATTGAATGTGTTCACTTTCGAATTTAAACATTCAAACGGATTTTGAATGTTGACGGGGACTCAAAGCGCCTGACAAGGTTTTCTGTTCTCCTCCTCACAACCCTGCGAGGTAGGTGGGGCTGTGAGAGCTCAGAAGAGAGCTGAGACTAACCCAAGGTCACCCAGCTGGTTTAATGGAGGAGGGCAGAATCATCCCCTTCCTAGGACTCTGACTCCTGCTGGTTTTTCTGCCACATCCTAATCTTATCAGGCAACTGCAGGAAGCTGAGGCTTAATCGGTAAAGTGCTGACTGTTGAGCAACAGCAGTTTCAGATCTGGCATTGCAAATGGTTACCCTCACTGAATACTTGATTTGATTAAGGCATCATGTTTATGCAATGTAAACAACATGAATGTTGACAAACTACCTTGTTGGTTTCATTTTGCGCACAGAAACAGCTCAGTTTCCTGGAGACATCTGTCCTTTCCATTCATAGGATAAACCTTCTGATATACTGATGTAAATGCAAGCAATCAAAGCATAAGATTGGTATTTGGTAATTAGGTTTTGCATAAAACTGACACTTGTGTTATGTGTTCAAGTTATTGTTATATTGTGTAGTTTAGTTGAAACTTTAATTATATTGCTTTATATATATCCAATTGTATGAACAGCTGTAAATCATAAATATGATTCAACAATAATAACGATAAAAAAGAAACAGCCCCATCTCCCACTGTCCCAAGAGTTGGGGCCTTTCTGTAGTTGGCCCCATATTTTGCTCCTGGTGCACTCCCAGACAGAGCATCCCTTCCATACAGGTGTACATTGGAAGCAAACCACATGTGCACTTTCCACTACCTGTCATGAGCCCATGACAGTATCCAGCCATGAGCCCATCCACACGTCTGTGGTGCATGGAGGGGCATTTGATGCATCATGCAAATCTGCTGGTACTTCACGTGATGTGACATGCTGGAGCCAGTATGCCTGTGTGGCACGTGACCGTTGTCCCAGTGAGAGCGCCAGAATACCTGCAGTGGCACTGATATCCGTATGCAAGATGACAGCACCCGCATACGTGTCCTCACTCCAGGTAAGTCAGCAGATGTGTGGGGGCTGGGCTGGCGTGTACTTGTTTTCACTAGTGCAATTGCTTAGTGCCTGTGTGGGGAACTTTAACCTTTGCCATTTAGGATTCTGAACTTAAGAACAGGATTCCTTGGTCACTCAGTGAAGCAATAGAAACTTTTTCCCTATGTGTGGTTGGAGTTTGTCTTCAGCTGGATATGTTGCTTCCAGCCAGCCCTGCTTTTGCACGTTTTTGTGACACACAATCTTGGGTAGTGCAGAAAGGGCCATGCATTACATCCAGTAGTAGAAGTAGAGTTGGCTTTTCTATGCCACTTTTCTCACCCATTTAAGGGAACTCGGAGCGGTTGACAGAACCTTCTGTTCTTCTCCCCACAACAGACACGCTGTGAGGTAGGAGGGACTGTGTGAGCTCAGAAGATAGTTGTGACTAGCCCAGCGTAACTCAGCTGGCATCCTAGGGGAGGATGGAATCAAACCCGGTGACTCCCAGATAAGAGTACGGTTCCCTAACCACTAGACCAAACTGCCATTAGCTTACCTAACCTTCTCATTTTCTCTCTCTCTCTTTCTAGCCGATATCTCCCTCAACCCAGACACAGCTTCTCAAGAGCTCTCAGTCTCTGATGATCGGAAGAGTGTGAAATGGTTTCCCAAACCAAGATTTGCCCTTCAGAACTCTGGAAGATTTGATTTCGGTCCCTGTGTGATGAGCGTTCTGGGATTGTCCCCTGGAAACTCTTCTTCTACCCATCAGCTTCATAGGGTGCCCCTGGTTCTATTGTTGTGTGATAGAAACAATAAATTTTCTCTGTCCACCATTTCTATACCATGCATGATTTTATGTACTTCAATCAGGTCCCATCTTGAACTCTAGCATCCTGTCTCACCGAGAGGGTGGTATAAGGGGTGGGGGCCCAAGGGGGCCTCACTTAGACTCCACTAGCATGTAAATGGGAGGCTTTTAGTATGCCTGTTGATCCAGTATAATGGCCAGTGTGGGATCGCTCTTGGTTTGACCTCCCTCACAGGATTCTTGAAGGAAATGCGGCACAAAATCAATCAGTCTAGGAATATAAGAAGTTGGGTTGCTGACTCCACCTGAACCCAATTCTCAAGACCTCTCCAACATGTCCTTACACTAAAAAGGGGGTTGGACTAGATGACCACCAAGGTCAATCTCAATTCATATATTCTGTGATTCATCAGCCTGGATATGTCTGTTTATATGTATTAACTGAATTCACAATATAATTACTTGAAAAAGTGTAAAATGTTTGGCTGAGCTTTTCTTTTTCACCTGAACGTTACCTAGAATGTACGGAAATATCTACTGTAAGCCTGATATGGTAGTTATAAAATGGGGAGAAATTTATCTTGGAATTCCTCCTCAAAGCCAGCTGGGTGACCTTGGGTGAATCACAGCTCTCTTCTGAGCTCTCACAGCCCCACCTACCTCACAGGCTGTTCTGTTGTGTGGAGAAGAATAATAGAAAGTTTGTCAGCTGCTTGAATTCCCTTGAATGTGTGAGAAAAGAAGGCCAGAAAAGCCAACTCTTCTTCTCCTTCCTTAACAAAGCCTCCCCTGCTTACAACTACCAAGGAAGAGCCCTAAGGCCATATGCTGAGATCTTACTTGAGCCCCCCAAAATGGCATCTTATGATGGTCTTCCGTCTTACGATGGTCCTCTGTCAGGCTTTACTCCGTGGTAGCTCCTTCTCTATGGAATCCTCCCCCCCCCCTTCTGCTATTTGTATTATTGTCCTTGAGTACCATTAAGTTACAAGCAACTTCTGGTTGACTGGAAGTTTTCTTGGCAGGGATACAGAAGTGGTTTGCCATTGCCCACTTCCTGGCAATTAAACTGGTGACCTTCCGGCTTCCGGAATACTTGCATTACCATCTGGCTAGCCCTCCAGCTAGGACACTTATTAAATTCCTAACCCCATCAGTGCAGTTTTATATTGCTTTTAACCTTTTGATATATTTTGTATGTTGGTGGTTCTTTATTTTGTATTCTGGTGGTTCTTTA
>MTQE01003545.1:163233-175675 GCA_014337955.1 Aspidoscelis marmoratus
TTGAGCAGGTACACGATACAAAAAGCCTTCAGCAAAATAAAAGCTTCTTCGTGCATTTGCATGAGGCATAGCCTTAGTTACAAAGGCATCCAAGCATCTACTTGCCTTATGGTAGCATAGCAAAATACAGTTCAAGGAGCACGAGCATGTACAGAGTTCAATGAATAAGGCATAAGGAAAAGTCAGATCCAAGGTAATACCAAACAAAGAAGAGATATATGGATAGAATACATTCCCACTATATTCACCTTTCAGGCTAAATCACATGACACACCCAAGCCAATAAGCAATGTACAAGCTGAGGCCACTTTGGTAGGTAATTGTTTTGAGAACTTGCCCTTTTCCTCCCAATTGACTTCACAGGCTTCCAACTAACGTTATCTTGTCCTTGGAGTGCCAGGTGCTTTCTGGCTCCAGGCAGAATTTACAGTTTGGGGTAGAACATTCCATTTCGAGACTTTTCTCACAGGCTAGATGTTACCAGCAAATTCTAAAATGGCAACGGTTTGGTTCTTTCTTTTATACAATATAATCGGATTTCAGGCCTCCCGCTACACATTCAAATATTCATGCACACCCCTAATTGTGCGTCAGGCTGAGGTAAAAGGACTGGCCAATGTTCAGGGGTGTTTTCACATTTCACTTCCCACCCTTGCACGGGAAAGGAGTGCAGTCTCCTAACATTGACCCATTTTCTCCTTTAATGCTGAAAAGCCCTGCAGATTTACCCCGTAAATCTTCAGTGCTGAAAACCCCTGTAATTTACCTCTGCTGTGATCATCACAAGGAGACAGAGTACCAGGCCACCGAAGCTCAGCCGGATGATGTGGAGCAGGGAAGCATCTTCTTTGCTGGCGGCCTTCAGTAAACTGGCGGAAACACTCACACTCACTGCAAAGAAGAGACCTTCTGTTTTCCCCTGGAGAGATGATCAAGCAAGGCAGAGGCAGCCCTAAACTTTCCTCTCCAGAGATATGTCTGTGAATTATTTAAAACATGCCTCTTTCGCTTCTCATTAAAACAAAAACCCTCAAAGAGAGTCACCAGCACTGGGTTTTCCAGCAACAAGCTATTTGCGTGTTTTCCATAGTCTAGTGCAGTGTTCTTAACCTTCCTAATGCCGCAACCCCTTAATGGAGTTCCTCATGTTGTGGAGACACCCAACCATGGGGACGGAGCAGCTGGGAGGTGGGAGGGAAGGGCGGTGGAAGGCTCGTCGCGACCCCTCTGAAAGGTTAATTCAACCCCCAAAGGAGTCCCGACCCCCAGGTTGAGAACCACTGATCTAGTGGCTATCGCCATGTTCCTCCTCTATTCCTCCCAATATTCAAGGATTTGATTTAAGGCAGAGTGGGGTGGAATTCCACCATGCCAGGGAGAAGAACGAAGCATACCGATTGGTGGGGAAGTGGCTCTGCCTTTAAGGCTGTACAGATTGGTCAACCAATCACAGGGGTCCAAGCCCACAGCACCATCAGCCAATCACACACTTGCAGCCAGCCCAGACACTGCAACAAGATGTCAACTGTACTTTGAATAGAAATTACCCACAACTAATGTGTGTGCTTGAAAATAAGGGTGGTGGTGGTGGTGGTGGGAAACATGGAAACAGGGTATCTGGATTTTTTAAAAATAAAAATTAAAGGATCAACCATTGGCTACTATCTGTGATGCTGCTTGGAGGTATCTGACTGATACATTTGTGGGCCCTGGTCACCCTAGTAGCTTAGGATGACCCCAAGTTGTCTTCAGGTCATGTTACTCACATTATTTTTATTTGTTTTCCAAACTGCCCTACCCCTGTTAGATCATCTTAACTGAAGTCCTCATTTTTACAGGACTCAGCCCATCCTGGCATCTCAGGCTCTCTTCGCTTCCTCAAGTGTGAGCAGGGGGACAGGCTAAAGGAGGCTGAACTGTGCTGTGGTGGGTGGGTCCAGTCTTCCCTTTCAGCCAATGGGCACACACAGAGTTTGTAAGGCACTTCCCCTTCTCTCCTCAGTTTATGTGTGTGAATCCTCTATCTAGCGTTTTTCTGCAAATTTATTATTTTTAAAAAAATTAATCACACAGAAAAGAAAAGCACATAAAAAGGAAAGCGGGGGCATGGAGGTGGGGGAGCAGGCTTAAAAAATAACCACAAACACACGTCCTTGCCTCCTTTGAGTGACACAATGGCATCCAAAAAGAAAGGAGGTAGATTTGATGCAGCAGAAGAGGTGGAGAGCCAAGAGTTCCATGGAGGAGGCTCGGGTTGATGACAGAGAAAGGTATGAGTGATGCAACCCAAAGCGAGGATGTCCTGAGGATGATCTAGGTGTGGCCAAGACTGGTACGACCTCAGCTCAAATTAATGAGTAGGACATCCTGTATTTCACTTGTGTGACCAGGGCCATTGGGGGGGGGGGTAAGCAGGATGCTTCTAAGGCCATTTTCTGGGATTCAAGAGCAGGAAAAGGTTTGTCCTTGTCTCTGCTTGAGATGCCCATGAGCATTTGGTGGGCCATTGTGTGCGACAGGATGCTGGACTAGATGGGCTGTGGCCTGATCCAGCAGGGCCTCTCTTAGGTTCTTATGTTCTTATCAAAGCAGTCAGCCCTACAAAATCCAGTTTCTTCACCAGTAAACAAGCAGTGGTTCATGAGAAGATCTATTGGTACTTTGTTAATTTCTGGAAACTTGTGGAAGATGAAACCTGAATTCCTAAAAGTCAACCAAGAAGCTGGGGTGTGCGTGTGTTTTTGTTTTTTGTTTTAATGGCAGCTGCAAGGGAAAACTTACATTTGGGAGACACTGGATCTGGGCTCTTGAATGAAATCTCCGTTGGCTTGGTAGTTGTATCACCATTTCCTGATAGGAAAGAAAAGCAGGTGAGAGATTTCTGACCCAGTGTGTATGTAATTTAAAGGGGAGGTAAACAAAATGTAACTAGGGTGGAAGGATTAGTTTTTACTTACCTTTCTTGCTTTCTTATTTGGTGTTTTAGATTGATATTTTTACTGACATACACACACCTGAGACCTTTGGGTGATGATGGGATATAAATTGTTTAGAATGAAAAGCAATATGATAAAGAGAGGGCACTATCTCTTGCTAGCAAAAGTCTTTTTAGCAAACGAGAGCAGGTAAAGATTTTGTTTTTGTCATTTGTTTGAGAATCCCAAAGGCAATTGGTGGGCCGCTTTGTGAGACAGGATGTGGACTAGAAGGGCTGCATAGTGTGCCATGCACTAAGGTCGGTACACTCTGGGTATAGAAGGACCATATGTATTTCTGGCTGGGAGGGATGCTCCTCAGCGGCCAGAAATGTGAATGGTCCTCCTTGGACTGGGCCACGCTGCCAACACGAAAGCTGGGGTCCCACCCCCTCGCTGGACCGATTGGCTACTGCCAGCCACGTCATTGGTTTGTGACACGCCGGCGGGCCAAGGCGGAGGACTGGTGATGTTTGGTGGTGCAGGTGCCACTGCCCCCTGTAGATCGGTCCCGGGCAGCCTGCTACTATGGCACTGGTGTGCGGAGACCTGCCTGATGGCGGCCATGTTCCACTTGTGCACACAGCTGGCAGCCAGTCAGGGCAGACAGTGTCGCTGAGCGTATGCAAGACTCCGGGAATCAATCCTGGCTGGCAACAGAGCCGCGTGCGCACTGACAACATGCTCCTCGCCCACTGTGGATGAAGAGTGAATAGTCACGCTGCCGGACGCTCCAGGTAAGTCCGGGGTAAAGGTTGGGATAGGTGTGGAGCACGATTTCATGCTCCACACCTAATCAGTAATTGGTACAACTCTGGTGAGGGCAGGCAGCCTGGTGAGTGTAAGTACGGTCTTCACCGGAGCTGTATTAATTACTGACTTGAGGCCGTAGTGCAAATTGGCCTCTGGTACAGCCAAGTTCCTCATGTTCTTATGGCTTCATCTGGGTAAGGGTAGGATAAACACAAGTCCCTTTCCACAACTGAGCCTTATTCTAGGATTTATCCCACAATAGGGGCCTGTCACCTGAATGCTGGTGTTCCTGTAATACCCACATGTGGATCTGAGTGGTGTTTACAACATAATCCTGGGAATCTCACAGGTTTTAACCAGTGTCTCGCAGCACTATTGGTTTTATCGGTTGCTTTTCACTTTTAAAAAAATAATGGACAACACAAATTGTGTATTTGCCTCCCTTAATCTATTTTAGGCCCGATTATTTTTGGCAGTTTCAAACTAAAGGCAAACAACTTCCTCTGAATTATTAAAAGGCTGTGGTCACACGTTCACTTTAAAACTTCAGTTCACCTTTTGATCACAACACTCACATCTTTTTTTATTTGTGGACTTTTCACCCTGGGAAGTCTAAATGGAGGGTTTAAAGTGGAATTGTGACCATGGCCACGGTTGTGCTTTGCTGGCTGCCTTGATGATGTTAAGTAATAGCCATATAGGGATGTGCATGAATATTCAGAATATTCATTATTCAAATGAATTTGGATGAATTCAGGCATCGTATATGAACTGAATGTCCAGACATTTGGATTTCTGAATTTGAACAAATATGAATATCACAAGTTATTCATACAAATCATTCGCCCATTTGTATCTGTACCGGTACATATGCATCTCATAAGTATCATCTGTACGCATCCATAAGGAACGAAAACAGGATGCGAACAGATGCCCATGGATGCGTATGGATGACCCGTACGAGATGTGTATGTACCCGTATAGATATGAATGTTTGAATTATTCATGTGAATACTTGCAAATGTATTCATATTGATTCGAATGTCCGGACATTCCTTTTTCCCTTATTTGTATGAATTCAGATTTTCTAAGATTTGATTTGTTACAAATCAAATGTCAAAAAATTACATTTGTGCACACCCCTATAGCCAAATCTTGATAGCCATAAACAATACTATATGAAAGTTTTAGGCATGTATGGAAAAACCTCTGCAAGGTACATAAGAACATAACATAAGAACATAAGAGAAGCCTTGCTGGATCAGGCCACAGCCCATCTAGTCCAGCATCCTGTCGCACACAGTGGCCCACCAAATGCTCATGGGCATCTCAAGCAGAGACAAGGACAAAACTTCTCCTGCTCTCGAGTCCCAGCAGATGGCCTTAGACGCGCCCCAGTTCCTTCCCACCCCTCAGCCTGAAGGATGCACCTAGGCATTCGTTCTAGTAGCCATTCCTGGTAAGTCCAGGAAGTGATGCTACGGCCCCCACAGAGCCCAGATCTCAACATCATGAGACATTTCTGGGATTACATGAGGAGACAGAAGGCTTTGAGCAAACCTACAGCCACAGAAGATCAATGGTGAGTTCTCCAGAATGTTTGGAATAACTTCCCCACCAAATTCCTTCAAAAACTGTGGGCAAGTGGACTTAGAAGAAGTGATGCTGTTTTGAAGGCAAAGGGTGGTCACACCAAATATTGATTTAATATAGATTTCCCTTTGGTCATACACTTTGCATTTTGCAAAGTGATAAAAATAAACTATCGACACTTCTAATTTTGAATATCTGCCTAAAACATTTGCACGGTACTGTGGATCTGCATTCCACTTGGCAGTCCATTTCCATAACTTCTACTCCCTTCAGTGGTTAGGGAGCTGAATTCTTATCTGGGAGTACCAGGTTCAATTCTGCATGAAGCCAACTGGGTGACCTTGGGCTAGTCACAGCTCTCTTCTGAGCTCTCACAGCCCCACCTACCTCACAGGCTGTTCTGTTGTGAGGAGAAGAATAGAAAAGCTTTGAGTCCCCTTAAATGGGCAAGAAAAGAAGGGTAGAAAAGCCAACTCTTCTTCTTCTTCTTCATAATTCAGTCTGTTCATCTGTCTCAGGCTGAATTATGAGACAGATCTTAAAGATAAATTTCTCATATAGACCAGAACTGTTTTTGTTAGGAATTGCGGACAATAGTTTAGATAATATAAATCCCTTGGTTTTATATGTGGTAGCAGTAGCAAGATTTTTATATGCACAAAAATGGAAGGAGGAGGAGATACTTCTAGTGGATGAATGGTTAATTAAATTGATTTGGCAGAGATGGACAAATTTATTAAAAGATAGAACAAGAACAACAGATAAGTTTTTAAAGGATTGGAACCCCTTTATTAATTAACTACGAGAAATGAAGTAATTACAGATGGTTTTGATTAATAATTAAGTGGTCAGCTGAGAAGAACAAAAAGACATTCAGGGGAGAAAAGGAGAAGGGATATGAAGAGAAGACGCTGGAAAAACAGATGAAATCAAAAGAACAATGGAGAAATGTAATATTATTGTATGGGGTCAATGTATAATAAGAAGTTTTTAAGTTGTCAAAAATTTTCAATAAAAAATATTAAATAATAATAATAATTCAGTCTATTCATCGAACAGCAGCATTCTATGGGTTTTTCTGTGATTCATCCCTAAACTGAAATCTCTTACCTTCAGACACTATTAGCTCGATATTGGCTGTCAGTACAACATCCAAAGCTAGAAAAGTGATGCGATAAATCCCAGAATCCTCAGCTCTGACATCCTGGAGTACCAATGAAACATCCTCAGAAGACAATTCCGCGCGATGTTGGTATCCATCTGTTTTCTGAACACTGATCACACACGAATCTCTCCAGTGTTGGGAGACGCTCTCTGAGAGGCAGTGGTCAGCTTGGAGCATCAAGACCAGCTGGCTGCCAGGAATGAAGCGCCATCGTACCTGGAAGTAACTTGGCACTGGCTTTGAAAAATTCAGTGAGGCCGGGAGCACGGCTATGTTTCCAGCCGGGATGGAAATCTGGGAATTGAGCACGTTCAATAAGATTGCTGAGGAACGGCCTAGTTGGAGAAAGAGAATGGAAGAAATGGTGAATCATGGAGACAGAACCTGATTTTGAGAGCTAGGTCAGCAAAACCAGCTCTCTTCATTCATTTCGGTAACAAGTAGATTTGAGGGAGATCCCCCACCTCAAATGAAAATTGGTCAACAGCAAAGGGTAGGGTTGTTATATACAGTAAATAAAAAGTGGCTCCACAGCACCAAAGGGTGTGTTCACACCTAGCTTTAATCCAGATTAATTCCACCTTCAGATTGAGAGAATGATTCAGCAAAGTGACTTACGATTTTCTTTCCACATTATCTACTCCAAAGGTGTATTTTCTGAGTTGTATAATGCCAAAAGCAAACAATTTATCAGTTTGTCAATGCACTATGGGTGCATCCCCAAGCAATTTAAAGTCTGCTAAAAATCTTTTGCCTCTGAGTACCCCCATGCCAGGGTTTTTAATGAGCTTCCAGTGCTACAAAAGCAGGAAAACCCGCGACAAAAAGTGCATTTTAAAGAAGAGTTTCAGGGCTCTTTCTGGAAGTCGCAGGTTTTCCTCGCAACATTTACCTTGGGGATGCTCCGTGGTAAAAGGGGCTGGGATTGCTGCCTGCACACACAGCCATAAAGCATTCACACATCTCCCAGAAATGCTGCAGCTTCCCTTCCTTTCCTTTGTAAAGCTCAGAACTTTCAAAGAGCCAGAATTGCTCAGAATTGCAACATTGTTATCAGGTGTGAAGTGGGTGATCTGTGAATGTGTTAAGAGTAAATGAGCGCACAATCGTGCGGCTGATGGCTGCAGCTGCTGCCTTTGCCGGCATGGGAAGCCATTTCGGGGGACGGAGATCTGGCTATTTTTCCTTTGAACAAGAGAGGGGGCGAGGAGAAAAAGATGAGGGGAAAGAAAACACACTTTTGTGGGGACGGAAGGTGCGTTTTAAACGTGTGTTTTGCTGAGCCTCATGCGGACACTTATTCCGGAAGTGCAGGGCACATTTAAAGTCCGCTTGAATACAGTGGCAGTAGAGGGAGACCAGAGAGGCAAATAAGTCTTTTGGGGACTCAGCCTATCTCACTCTGAAGGTGGACTGAAGCTGCATTAAAATGTAGGTGTGAACACAGCCTTAGAGATTATGGCATTTAGTACTCGTGTTCTCATCACCATGGCACTTTCTGCATGGACACTTAATCCAGTTTAAGGACCCATGTAGTGAGCATCTGGGCCTGGTACACATCTGTACATTTATGTGGATCTATGTGGCCATGCCCCTTGCTGGTTTCCTCCATCTGCTTTTGACCTAGAGTGATCCAGATTATGGAGGCTTTATTCAATATTACTGGTAAATCTGTTTCATTTGATCCACAGGTGCACTGGAGTACCCTAATCTTGAACTCATGAGGCACATCACTGAAGAGGCTGGACTTACATCTGTCTTGGATGGTTTAGGAAATCCTGCATTCATCAGGGGGTTGGACTTGATGACCCTAGAGCAGTGACGGCCAACCTATGACACGCGTGTCACAGGTGACACGCCAAGCCCTTTTGGGTGACACACACGGTCACCCTGGCACCTGGGCTTTGTAGTGATTGCTTGTTCTTGAAGTGTACGAAATACCAACTTTCAATTGAAGATTTTGCAAATGAAATTCAGCAACAAAAGTCACTAATGTAAAGAATTATTTGTTTTTGCTTTTAATAAAATACATACATCAAAAATATAACTTTTTTACCAGAGCTACAAACATCACAAAATTATGGATATCTCTAGATGTGACCCAGCACCCGAGTTAAGCTAGGTTGTCTAGCAAATTTTGACACACCGAGCTCAAAAGGTTCACCATCACTGCCCTAGAGGTCCCATCCAACTCTATGATTCTATGAAATGAGTGCCCTAGAGGCTCCTAGGCTAGGAACATTTGTTCCTAACTTTGGAGGACTTAGAGGCTAGGTGGGTTGCATATGGGATAAGTACGGGATGCATATGGACACATACAAATGTTGCTGACATTCGTAAGTGCAAATTCAAATGGAATATTCAAATGAATAGATTCGAATTTGCTTCGTTCAAATTGAATTTGGGTAAATTCAAATTGTAATGATTTGAATCAAATTGAATTTTCAGGTATTCGATTTGAATTGAATCGAATCCCCAGAACTGCATCCGTGCACATCCCTAAAAGGCATCCCTGCTGGACCTGGGCACAGCCTGTCTAGTCCAGGATCCTGTCTCACACTGTATCTGAACAGCCGTTCTAATAGACATTAATACACCTGTTCTCCATGCATTTGTACTTGGAACTTAGAACTTAAGAGGAGGATCCTGTCTCACACAGTAGCCCACCAATTGCTTATGGAAAAGACAAGGACAAACCCCTCATCTGCTCTCCGCTCCCTGCAATTGGCTTTCAGAGGCCTCCTGCCTGTTTCTCCAACCTGCGGGCAATACCTAGGCATCCATTCTAGCAGCCAGGGATACACACTTGCCCTCCATTGATTTATCTAATCCTTTCTTAAAGCAATCCAGGCTGGTTGTTGTCACCACCTCTCCTGCTAGTAAATTCCATAGGCTGATGACCCTCTGGATGAAAAAAAAAAACAAAAACCCACTCCTCTTCATCTTCTTGGTCAAAATTCCCACACCCTCATACCCAGGTTCTTCCATTGCCTTTTCAGGTAGAAGGATTCTTTTGCCTTACTTTGCTAGGAAGGCCAGGTAAAATAGTTTCTCTCCTGGTACTCCGGATTCCAAGATCTGCCCACCTCTTCTAATGCTTCCAAAAGGAATGGGAGATTTGCCACATCACGGGGCCTTTGATACTTTGATATGTTTTACATGCATTTATTTTAATTTTGCATAGTTAGTATAGTAAACACCCAACAGAGACATAGCAGTTCTGCGGTTTTCTGTATGCCAATTTCATGGCTGTGAATGGAGACTTCGGGCCTCTTTCCATCTACTGTACACGTTACTGAAACTCTCTGTTCCATCCAGACTTACTTTGAGTCCAGTCTACACCTTGAAGCACTACGGTCCTTAAGGAAACTTCACAATGGGGATTTGCTTCACTCATAGACATTCCTACCCTCAGCCCAAACTAACCAAAGCCAAATCTAGAGAAGCAACTTTGGCAAATAGTGGCACCCATTTACTCACCCACCAGCATCCCAAACAGCCACAGCATCGCCATTTCAACAACCCGCTTGCTTCTCCTCATTTTCAGGCCCATGTCTTTGGCTAAATCCTGGTCTGCAGCAATCACTCTTTTGACCTCAAATACTCTGTTTTGGGGAAGATCAACGGAGCCAGGGCTTCCGGCCGGCTACAGGCAAGCTCTGCAGTTTTTGTTCAAAAGTGGGATGTGAGGCCAAGCATGTTGCTTGGCAAATAAAAAACGGCCACAGGAGGTCCCCAGAAAGGAATTTTATGTCCTCCCACCCGCTTGTACCCCAGCCCCAAAGTTCTTGCGTTCAGGGTTTCCCTGTGGCTGCTCTTCACTCAACCGGAAGTGTGCACACACTCTACATTGCAACCACACAGCTAGGGTGCGTTCACATGCAGTGAAGAAAAGCGCCTCTGAGGCAACTTAGAAATGACTTAGAGATGGTTTGCAGGTGGGACCATTCATGTCCAAGTCCACTCCTTCCTCTCTCATGGATGTTCTTGTCTGCCCCTCCCCCCTCTCATGAATGTTCTAGGCTGCCCTCCTCCTCTCATGAATGTTCTAGGCTGCCCCTCCTCCTCTCATGAATGTTCTAGGCTGCCCCTCCTCCTCTCATGAACGTTCTAGGCTGCCACCTCCTGTTCTGGGTGTTCTAGGGTGCCCATCCCTTCTCATGAACATTCTAACCTGCCCCTCCCCCTTATATGAACATTCTAGGCTAGAAAATGTGGATTAGAGATGGAATGAGAACATGAGGGCCACAGGTCCCATCTCTGCGGGTGTCCCCACGGTGAGGATACTGCAAGGCGAAGAGTCCCCATGCAAAGCCCTAATTCAGGCTACATGAGGGACAAAATCCTCCAAATCAAAGTTTAAAAACCCCACTTGATAACTGTTCTCACACTGAATTAAAGGTCAAGAATAGGTTATCCTGGGGGCATAGGGACACTCCTGGGTTACAATGGCAGCATTAGCGGGTGGGGTTTCTCTGTCCCTGCCACTAATGCTGGGATCGCAACTGTCCCCCCTTACCTGAGCGCTTTAATCACCCAGGTAAGCCTGATAGCTGCCCTGCAATCAGCTGAGCAACTGTCAGGGGGTTATAGCAGCTCTCATGCGCACGAGCAAAGCTCTGCTAATTACTAAAAGCGAGAAGAAGAAGAGTTGGCTTTTCTACCTCGCTTTTCTCGCCCATTTAAGGCGACTCAAAGCAGCTGCCAAACCTTCTGTTCTTCTCCCCACAACAGAACACCCTGTGAGGTAATTGGGGCTGTGAGAGCTCAGAAGAGCTGTAACTAGCCCAAGGTCACCCCGCTGGCTTCATGGGGGAGGGTAGAATCAAACCCAGTACTCCCAGATAAGAGTCTGGCTCCCTAGCCACTAGACCAAGCTGGCGCGAGCAGGGAGCTAATTATGCACTTCTTTCCAAGGCTGGAGGTAACAGGCAGCTCCAAGCCTTGGAAAGAGGTGCATATTAATTAGCTCCTTGCTCACATCTCTCTTTTAATCATTAGTGGAGCTCTGCTTGTGCGCATGAGAGCTGCTAACAGCGGCATCCCGATGCAGGGATTTGCTTTGATTTTCATGGGGACGGGTATGTTCGCCTTGAACGTGCCCTGTCCTCCATTGCCATGAGGATTCCTTAATGTGAATCTTAATTCGAATTAAGGCTGCCCCGAAGTCACAGTGCATCAGGGGCAGCCCCATGGCGATGTGCCCTCTGAGGAATTTCCAAGCTGCTGTTTTTTGTTATGTGTGAAAGCAGTTTGTCATTTCATATTTAGTCCTTTCCCTCCCATTCATGTAGGTAAACCTGGAAAAAAAATGTAATGAAGAAGAGTACCAGTCTTTTTCTGCTAACTAACAACAGGGCTGAATCTGAGATGAGTGTTAAAGGGAGGCAGTTCTCTATTTGGAAGTTGTGGGAGGACAACAGTCGGAGAGGCTGCCTAGTTCAAACATGGGTTACTTTGTGGTTGACCCAATAGGGAACAGTGATCACAATGGCAATGGTATTCAACATAAATACAGACAGGAAGCTGCCAATAAAATCTAGCACACACAACTTAAACTTTCACAAAGGAAACCTCCCCAAAATGAGGAAGCTGGTGAAGAGGAAATCGAAAGGGAATTAAAGCAGTCCACTACTCCTAAATGCGCATGGAGACTCACATTCCAGTTTGGTGAGCTAGTTTGGTCTAGTGGCTAGGGAGCTGATCTCTCATCTGGGAATACTGGGTTTGATTCTGTCTTCCCCCAAGCTGGGTGACCTTGGGTGAGTCACAGCTCTCTTCTGAGCTCTCACAGCCCCACACACCTGACCTCACAGGGTGTCTGGTGCTGGGAGAAGAACAGAAGGTTTGTCAGCTGCTTTGAGTCCCCTTAAATGGGTGAGAAAAGGGCTGGTTGAAAGGCATACGGACATAGGACTTCATGTTCTTATGTTCTTCTCTTCTGCAATGCCCAATC
>MTQE01003545.1:178596-194758 GCA_014337955.1 Aspidoscelis marmoratus
TATTTTCCCATTCATCCCCTCTTTGTCCATGGCCGGCAGGGGAGGAGGGGGTGAATGGGATAACCCCACTCGCTCGCTGTGCTGGCAGGCAGATGAGGGGATACTGCAATGCTCCTCTCACTGCCACCACTGTTCCTGCCATTCCATGGGGACAGGCAGTTATGGTTTGGATCCGCGTTGCCCCAAACCACATATGGGCTGCGTTCACACCTAAGGTTTAATCCAGATTCAGCCCACTTTCAGAATGAGAGCACACACCAGCAATTTGACCAGCCGTTTTCTTACCACATTACCCTGTCCCAAAGGTGAATTTTCTGAGTTAGATCGTGCCGAAGGGAAACAGCTTTTCACTTTGCTGGTGTGTTTTCTCACTCTGAAAGAGGACTGAAGCTGGATTAAAACTTAAGTGTGAACGCAGCCATGGACACTTTATTCTGTGTTACAACATGGATTTTTATCACACAGGTCCAAATCGCATCAGCTGGCTTGCATGCGGACGTGCCCGAAAGGGCCGTAGCAAGATTGAAATGACAAAATAGATCTGGTCTAGGGAAGGGGAAAAAGAGGTAGTAAGCAACTTCTAGGTTGTCCACACTGATCCAGGAAACCAAGAGCAATTAATTGCAATGAGAGGGACTTCTGAGTATGGAAGGGCCTGTCAGAGCCTGGAACTTGAATTACGTTGCCTCGCCTGTAACTTGTTACTCTTTCGGTGGCTGTTGAACTCACTCGTCCTCCATCTCCTTTTTAAATACTAGGGCGAGCGTTCGTCTTTCGAATTTTCCTGCTCATCCCGAGCGCCATCTTCCTTTGTGCGGCGTGTCTGTCATGGGATTGGCTCATCAAAGTGCGCAGCCGTTCCCCCCCTGCCGAAGAGCTGCAAACTCCCGTCGAAATTATTCAACATGTTATTCCCCTGTTGCTTCCAGGCCGAAACCCATGATGGAGGCTGAGTTGATGCTCCCATTCTTTGAGAAATTAACTCAAGACATTGACCCTACGGTTAAATATGCCCTCTTTGTGGGACTTATACAAAAAAATGTATTGTTTGTGAACATCCAGCTGAATTTTCTACCCAGCCAGGATGTCCTTGCATCTATATTCTGTTTCACTTGTTTTCAAAGTCTATTTAGTGGATATACGTAATAAAGATTTGTGAAATGCATGAGGAGCTTAGCTGTGGAACATGTCTGGCATCTCCTCACTCCTCCCCAATCTCACAGTAATGAAGACATGGGGTCTGTGCACACTTAACCTTCCAGAACATTTCCCACTGCATCTGGTTAAGTGCATACACATGAGTACAAAGCTGTAAAGAGGCAGAGTGGCACAGCCACAGTTGCGCGCATAAGTGCTGTGTTGTGATCATCATGGCAATGGCAGTCCTACTGTTCTATGCAAAGTGTAAACACAGGCCCACAATCTCAATCCTGTTGAACAAAAACAAACCAAAGACCCCTTCACCATGAGACTGACACAGCTCCCAATCATCTTGTGGCTTACAGTGAGGCTGAAAATGGTATATGGGGAGGGATTAGGTTACCTGGGCTGACTTTAGTACCTACAAAAACACCTCTGTGATCCAAATACTGTGCACTTGGCAAGGACAGTGATGAAACTAACGGATTGTCGCTTCTCCTATTTTATGGGTCTGTTCACATTGCACTCACTGGGACAGTATACCACTATCCCAGTGAGGTGAAGATCAGGCACGGAGGGAGTATCCACGGTTCAAGTGCTAGTGGAGCCCTGATCTAGAGTACCAGATGGCCCGGCCTGGGCAGGCCAGGTTGCCAAGGCAACCACTGTAGCAACAGTGGGCGCTTGCCTGGACGTTGCCATGGAAATTAGGAAATGGTGTGTGGCTGTGTAGCTGTAGCCACAGCCACCACACCACACTCATTCACAGCCTCATACCTGGAAAAGAGTGTGAATGCTGCTGATCGGGAGCTCACCATCCATTCCTGGTCAAACTACTTTGGAGAAGATTTTATGTGTCCACAGCTAGTGAAGACTGGAGCAGCTGTAGTGTGCTCCAGGACAGTGGCGGCGACACAGTGTGCAGACACTTTGCCACAAGAGAGACTTAGGATGGTTGCTGCAAAGTAATAGGGATGTGTATGAATGATTCGTGCCATTGGGAATTCGGACGAAAGTGTCCAAATTCCGAGATTCATGGACGGATTGAATAAGGGCCCTATTCGAAGAGCCCTATCTGTCCACAAACTGAATAATCCGGTATTCGTAGAAGCTTCGGTTGAAGCTTCTAGGGACATTGGAAGCCTGAGGGCCTCCTTCTCTTGGCTATGCTTCCCCAACCCTCCCCCCCCATGGCCTCCCTGGGGGCCCCCTACCTACTTTGGTGGCACCCCGGGCCTCTTCCAGGGTCCTCCAGAATTGCAAACAGGCTTTCCAGAACCTAAATACAGGCCTTCTGGTTTATGCAGAGAAAGCGGCAGTGGTGGTCCGGGTTTCAGGTAAGTGGGGAAGGGGAGGGGAATGGACGGGTGGGGGAGGATTTATTCATTCCGGGCATGGATATTCAATAGAATATCTAGCATGGATACGAATACCCCCACATCTGTGGGGGGTGGTATTTGGCCAGAGCCGAATTTTTCCACATTCTATTCAACTCAAATTCTATTCAATTCAAAGTAAGTGCAATTAGACCCTAAGTTTCTTTCCACAAGTTAGTAAGTAAAATATCCCTTAAATAGCTTAAAGTATGTCAGGAATGGCCCAGGATATTGCAAGTATTGACTCTAAGCAGCAAAAGAAAGAGGAAAATGAAGTGGCAATTCCTTTGAGCAGCTAATGTTTATTATCATAAAGTCACTGAAAGTTTACAATTACATGGAGAAATGTACAGGGCAGAGATTCAGATAAACACAATTCAAAATCATGCTCCACACCTTAACCAACTGGAAAACGTACCTGGAGCGTCCAGACAGTGGCCATTCACACCTCTTCCAGTGCCGCGAAAGCATGCTGGCACCCTGGACACCCATAGTTGTGACTGCGCATGCAGAGCGTCAGCGTTGTCACGGCAATGGCGCTCATGCATGCGCAGTCACGGAGGGCACTGCAGCCAAGTGCCCTGAAGAGGACTGGCCCCAGGATCGAATCAGGTAAGTATTAAATCACTGTCTCCTGGTATAGCAACATCAATAACATGATTTTCACAAATGTAACTTATAAGCATTTTGGGCTCGGATATGGCAGGAGTGAAAGTTGACACCGTTCTACTGAAGATATGCATCTCTTCTTGGAAAAACCATGTGCATGCACAGGAACTTTGGCATCATAATGTAGATGATGTGAAAAACAACTCACTATAACAACTACTACCCTAAAATCAAACACACAGGTCGAACACTTTTATACACTTAAGGGAGGTAGATCAGAACTGCCATTATCAGCAATTCGCATTTGTTGGGTGGTGTTTTTGTTTTTTTACTTGAAGAGGTAGCTAAATACAATGGCGAAATAGGACAGTAGGTTTACTTTGTACCAAACTCTGGCTTGATATACTTCATTGAATTCTGCAGCTAAAAGCCAACAACATCAGAAGAAAAAAACCTGTCATCAGACAAGGCACTGTGGGCTTGCAAGCATTTTTTTTTTTTTGAAATTTTGAAAAAGTGTTATGAGATGCAGTCCCAAGATGGCTACCGCTGAACATGGAAAAGAACACAAAAGTTTGAGTTTTAAAAAAGCATTGTTCTGTTCTTTGCCTCTGGTTAGTACTGGGGCCTTTCTGCACCTCCCATCCCATCCAGGGGACGGGAATAGTGCATTCTCACTGGTGTGCACTAGCATTTTCATTTGTGAATATTAGTGCACACCATCCCTCCTCCTTTCCATCTGCAGACCTACAAGAGGTCCGGAAGTGTGTCTGGGTGGCACCATCTTTGTCCAGGTGGCCAGTGGGACTGTGCGTATGCTGGCACCATCAATGGGATAGTGATGATGCACCATGCATGCACACTCACATTTGGGGTCATCTGAGGTGCCAGTGTGCTTAGGTGGTACCTCAGTTGACCTGTCCAGTACCATAGAGGTGCTATAGGGCTTTACCAGAGAGAGCAAAGACTGTCTCTACTCAAGATAAGTCTGTGCGCGGAGCACAAATTTGCGCTCCAGACATAGTTTGCATGCAGCACAGGCCTGCATGGAAGGGGCAGTTTCTGAGCTGGAAATGGCCCCTTCAAGTGCAGATGCTCCATCTGGGAGCGTAGTGCATGCAGACTAGGGTGCCAAGTGCAGAAAGGCCCCTGGTACAGAAAGGAAGTTTATTCTATTCAGAGGGCTGGAAGGCCCTTCATCTTGAGGTGAATGTGGCATCTACACATGGACACAACCCAGAGCTGGAACACCTCCCTTACAAAATCAGACTGCAACGTGTAGGCCTCTTCAGCCTGGAAAGATGGCATTTAAGAGGGGACCTGATTGAAGTATATAAAATCATGCACAGTGTGGAAAAAGTGGCTAGAGAAAATTTATTTGCTCTATCACACAACACTAGAACCAGGGGGCATTCTATGAAGCTGATAGGTAGGAGAGTCGGATCAGACAAGGGCAAGTATTTCTCCACCCAGAAGGTCATTGGTCTATGGAATTTGCTGCCAGAAGAGGTGGTAACAGCTACCAGCCTAGATGACAAATTTATGGATGACAGATGTATCAATGGCTCCTAGCATGAATGCCTAGGTACATCTTTCAGGCTGCGGGGGAAAGCAGGATGCTTCTAAGGCCATTTGCTGGGATTTGAGAGCAGGAGGTTTGCCCCTGTCTCTGCTTGAGATGCCCATGGGCAATTGGTGGACCACTGTGTGCAACAGGATGCTGGACTAGATGGGCTGTGGCCTGATCCAGCAGGGCTCCTCTGATGTTTCTCTTAATAGCTTTAAGAAAGGATTGGATAAATTCATGGAGGACAGGTGTATTAATGGCTACTAGAATGGATGCCCAGATACTGCCTCCAAGTTGAAGAGACAGGCAGCGTGCTTCTAAGGGTTATTTGCAGGGAGTCGAGAGCAGGTGAAGATTTTGCCTTGGTCTTCTGCTTGAGAGAAGCAACCAGTGGACAACCATGTGAGATAGGATGCTGGATTGGTTGAGTTGTGACCTCATCCAGTAGGGCTCTTCTTATGTTCTTTTTCATGGAGGTCAGGCGTATCGACAGCTGTCAGAATGGATGCCCAGGTCCTGCCTCCAGGCTGGAGAGACAGGCAGTTCAAACATTGCTCCAGAATTTGATAAACTTATCTGCCTCTTGGGCTAAAAGAATTAGCACAGCAAACAGTGGCATTATTGACTGATGGACTGATATTTCTGTCCCATCCTCTGCCGCTTCTGTATCTTGTTAACATTATAGAAAAGCTGAGATGTGGTTTGCTATCTTTCTTTTCTATCCATCCTGCTTTTTTGTCACTCAGATTCAGAGCTCCAAATCCCACACGGAAAGGGGATAGCTGCCCTGGGTGCTGAGGAAGGGAAGCAACTCTTCATGGAAAGACACTTGGAAAGTGTAGAGGTGGTTCATGCTGCTGCTGTTGTAAAAAGACAGCTGCCCGCCTTCGAAGTCTAAGTAGATCCCGACCTTATCCATCCTTCCGCAGACAGAAAGCAGGGTACGGGGCTCGCTCAGAGCTTGGTACACCCCAGCTTTCAATTCGATAGCCCACACGCCTTCCTTGGGCTGGAAGTTGAGGCGCTTCTTGCGTTTCACAGACTTCTTAGCTGCCCCAACCACCCAGCCGGTGCTCTCACCGACTCGTACCTCCCAGTAGAACCGCCCGGAGGTGAAGCCCTTCCGTCCAACCACGCAAGGGCTGGAGGTGAAGCGCTCCGGCTTTCGTCTCCAGAACCGCCGTCCTGGACTGTACTTGACTCCAGTAGCTTCTTCCACAAGGACCAGGCTGGGATGGGCAGAGTTGCAGTCCAAAGTGATGCATGCAGGGACTGTGGAGGGGTGAAGGGGAGGAAAACAGGGTGGGGGCAGGATAAGAATATAAATAAGCAAACAGAGGCCTTTTTGCACTTGGGTTGGTAGTGCCTGATTAGGGAACTTCTGGGGAAGGGCATCTGGACTTGGAGGGGGCTGCTAAAGGTGCCCCCTGCCTTCCCAGAAGTTCCCAAATTATTCACCACCTGTGAAGCATGAAATCATGCTCCTCATCCTCCCCAACCTTCCCAAATCACTTACCTGTTGCGCCCAGCCAGGGAGCGTTCGCACCTCAGCTGGATGAGGAGGTCAACAGGGCAGCCATGCAAGTGGGCTGGCAGCCCCGTTTCCCTCCTGACATGAGCATCTGCGTCATCATGGTGATGGTGCTGACGCATGCGCAGTCGTGAAGGGCGCCACAGCCCAAATGGCGGAACCCTGAAGAGGACCCGCCCTTCAACCGAATCAAGAAGAAGAGTTGGCTATTCTACCCCGCTTTTCTCACCCATTTAAGGGGACTCAAAGCGGCTGACAAACCTTCTGTTCTTATTCCCACAACAGACACCCTGTGAAGTAGGTGGGGCTGTGAAAGCTCAGAAGAGAGCTGTGACTAGACCAAGGTCACCCAGCTGGCTTTGCGGAATTGAACCCAGTATTCCCAGATAAGAGTCTGGCTCCCTAACCACTAGACCAAACTGCCTCACAAGGCAAGTATTCGATGCGGGGGGGGGGGCGGCGGACGGCTAATGTTAACTAGCACTCCAAGTGCAAGTGCTAGTCAACATTGGTTCATCGCGCTCCTTCTCATCCAGCGGATGGGAAGTGAAGTGTGAAATCGCCCCAGATCTCTGAACCCCCTTAGTAGGTTTATAACCCCTTTGCTGATAAATAAGCAAACAGATTTCTGAACTCCACTGTGGCCACACTGTGCCACAATGGAACTGTGGGAGCGCTTGAAGGGTACAAAGTCCTGTCACACTCATCCAGCAAACATCCTGTTGTTAAGTGGATGTTAAGAGCACTTCAGTGACAGCGTGTGAGAAAGCACTCTCATGACACTTTATCTCACTTTTCTGTCATGCCACTGCATTGCCATATATGTTGACTTACCTGGTGGTGCTTCTGTCAGGCAGGGAAGTGTGGCTCTGTTTTTGTATACACACGAATTACCAGCGTCGAGGGCTCTCTGCAGCCATCCTGACTGCTTTGGGGTGCCATTCCTCCCCTGTCACATTCCTCCATCTTTTTTCATCGTCCCATGCTTGCCTTCCCCACCGTTCTCCAACAGATGGAGGAAAGGGGCGGGAGGGAAAGGAAAGCACCAGGAGAGATGAGGAAAGATAGAGGAAAGGCGTGGAGCGGGGAGGGGGGAAGGGGGAAAGCAAGCACCATGGGAGACGAGGAAAGACAGAGGAAAGAGGCAGGGAGAAGGTAAATGGCAGGTGGTGGTGGAGGAGATTGGCACGAGCAGCCTTCCCATTAATAAATATTTGGATTTTAACAGGATCCCGCAATAAGTCCTGTTAAAATCTGAACAGGGATTCTCCAGATTATCGGACATATAGTCCGCAGAAATGGGGAATCCCGTCAAAGTGTCGAGACATTGGACCCTCAAACCGGATTCAGGCTGGACCAAAGGGCTGGCGGAAATGCACCCAAAATGGCTGACTTCTATGGGCATTTCCTATGGCCATCTGCAGATGGCAGCTGACTCACCTGCTAACAAGGCATAATGGAGGATACTGATCCTCTGCTATTATCCCTTGTGACTCTGATAGCGCTGGCTATGGCACTGTCTTCATGCATTTTACTGATGCATGTGTCTGGGTATTTAGCCAGGACTGAATGTTTGGCCTCCATGCATACAAAGTAGCTGGAGATATAATGGCAGCTCTATCTAGAAAGTAAGTAAATAGCAGTATTGCTGGAAAACCCACTACTAGCACTGGATTTTCAAAAAATAGTTTCTACCGATTTTTAAAGGTGGAGCAGAGCTGTGGGGTGGGTTTACCTCAGATACATGAAGTGGTCCCGTAATGGTGCTATATTCCTCCGGTCTGGACGGGACCTGTGTCTGTGAAAACAGTCTCAGCCAAAAACATTGAACTTCAATATTTCCATGGCAGGAGTGAGCGGAAGGGGGAAATGTGTGTTTTAAGTAGTTCCTGACTTCCATTTACCTTGTTGTTGTTGTTTTAATGTACATGAGAAGTTAATGTGCTCTGTTTGCTACGTGAGCAACTTTAGTGAGATTAGGAAGGCTGACAAAACGCCAAGTCCTGAGTCACATGGAAAAGTGGTGCCACCAGTCTTTCTCTTCCTGTTCTTCTTCCTGTCATGGGTTCATTATACACTCCAGGACAGAACTAGAGTCCCCTCGATCTCCACCTTGGGCCTGTTCCCACTTAGCCTTTTTCTGGAGTATATCTCAGGATAGGGGTCTGTGGTCTGCACGCTAACACAGACTCTGGCAGGCCTCACCTGGGGCCTGCTGTAGCCTGCACTAGCATGTGGACAGCAGGCCTCTGTTCAAGGATATATTCCAGAATAAAGCCAAGTGCAAATAGGCCCCTTGATGCTAAACAAAGCTGATGCCCTGATACTTTTTGTACAATAAGATATTGGGATTTTAGAAAATTTGGCAGATTCTAAAGGTGAGCATCACCTCTATTCACAAGGGATATTCTCTCTGATCAGCTCTGGGGAAAACAAACTCCTTAATTTCCTTCCTTCCTTCCCTCAGTTTCTGGCCACTCACGTTGTTCACAAGATCTGAGGCCCGTTCAGCCCGTAGTTTATAATTAGTCAACAGCTGGGCAGGTGCATTTGCACTTGCAGGAGGTGCTTACAGCCCACAAGTCCCCCTGCCTGGCCAGCACCTACCAAAAACATACCAACCCTCCTCAATCTCAACCATATCCTTACCTTTAGTGTCCAGCCTGTGACCATTTGTACCCTTTCTGGCTGACGGGGCCATCTGAGCTGCCACGCATGCACGCTGGCAGCTCACATGACCTCTGACGTCTATGCTTGCACAAAGTGTCAGGGCTGGCGCACGCACAGTCGCGCAGGGCACTGCGATCAAGATGGCGCCACCCTGCAAAGCGACCGGACGCACAACCAATAAAGTGAGTGATCAATTGTGTAGGGGTTAGGCTATTGCTCGCAAGGGCAAGGGCTGGTCAACATTAGCCTATAACCCACCTTTTCCCCATCTATGGGACAGGAAAGGAAGCGTGAAATCACCCTTGCTGTCCACCACATTTTGCTAGAACTAAACCCTGATGGATAACGAGGAACAGATGTGCTAGAAGCATTTGTTTGGAAACACTCCCAGAATGCCCCTGATTCCCCCTCACCTGGATGCACAGCACCCAACAGTTCCTTCCAGGCATAAAACTGCAGAGGACCTTTGAACTCGCCCAGGTTCAAGTCCACAGGAACCACCCCGTCTTCTTCCTTTTCCTCTGCTGCTACTGCTTGCTCTTCTCCTTCCTCCTCCTCCTCTTCCTCTTCTTCCTCTTCCTCCTCTTCTTCCTCTTCCTCTTCTTCTTCATCAACAACTTCACCAGTCTTCAGCAGCCCATCTTCTGCCTCATTCTCACACTCATCTGTGTCTTCACTACTGGCTGCAAAACCCTCGTCTATGTTCTCGCCTTCTACATCCTCATCATCTTCACCCTGGTCTGCTTGTTCCTTGCGAACCCTGTAGAGAAGTTAGAACATAAGAACTTAAGAGGAGCCCTGCTGGATCAGGCCTCAGCCCATCTAGTCCAGCATCCTGCCACACACAATGGCCCACAAATTGCCCATGGGCATCTCAAGCAGAGACAAGGGCAGACCTTCTGCTCTCGAGTCCCAGCAAATAGCATTAGAAATATCCTGCTTGCCCCACAGCCTGAAAGATGTACTTAGGCATCCATTCTAGTAATCATTGATACATCTGTCATCCATGAATTTGTCTAGCCCTTCCTTAAAGCCATCTAGGCTGGTAGTTGTTACCACCTCTTCTGGCAGCAAATTCCATAGATCGTGGATGTCAACCATCTTGAACAGACAATCCTTGTCTCTTCCCAGAACTGGACAGTTATTTGAGGGGCTTTTAGTGTCTGCTACTGAGCAAAGACCCTCTCTGTCTGTCTCCATGAGAGTGGGCTACCAGAACAGTGTCCAACCACCTTAAGGGTCCCTCCACATGGCAAGAGGACATTGCAGGACCTCCTTTAGATCCCTAAGTTGCCTCCTGCTGTCCCTGCCAGACAGTTTGCTTGGCTTCCAGGTATTTGCAAAGGAATGAGAATGAAAGGAGCCAACAGGCAAGGGAGAAAAGCTGTGATGTCCCTGACTGTCAAAATAAGACAACCACAAATGGTAACCTATTTTTTTTTTAAAAAAAGCACATATTTGACTGTAGATTTTCGGGCATCAGTTCTTCCATTGTGATCAATTTTATACCCATTATACAGGTACTCCAAATGGAAATTCTTATTCCAAAGATATTTAATAAGAACACCAGAGGAACGCTGCTGGATCAGGCCACAGCTCATCTAGTACAGGAAGGATCCTGTCTCAGGATTAAATAAATTCATGGAGGACAGGCTAGTAGAATGGATGCCCAGGTTCATCCTCCAGGTTAAAGAGACAGGCAGGAGGCCTCTGGAGGCCATTTGTGGGGAGTCAAGAGCAGGTGAAGGCTCTGCCTTTGTCTTCTTGAGATGGCCAGAAGCAACTGGTGGGCCACTATGTGAGACAGGATGCTGGACTATATGGGCTATGGCCTGATCCAGCAGGGCTCCTCTTATGTTTGTACATTGTTGTTGTTTTTATTTTTTTTAAAAAAAAATTAATTGAGTTTTATTTTATTTGCAAAATTTGTATACCACTTGAGTCACAAATGTAGTCTTTACCAATTTGGGCCAAGAGAAAGAGACAAACTGGGAAATTAATAGTGATAAATGAATTTGATCTGCAGCAAGGAGCAAACAAAGTGATCTGTTTTGAAATGGAAACACATGAATTAACAGATGTAGAATTGTGTAGATGTATGCATAAACACTTCTGCCCAAAATCTGTAAAGCTGGCAAATAAGTTGTTTTCTTTACAGTTGAAGAGACCGAGTACTTACCTCTCCAGCAATTCTCTTGCCTCCTGAAAAAGGAGAAAAACAAAGGAGGTAACTAAAATAACAACTTAAAAAATTGTTCGTTGCCAAAGTTATTATTAATGTTTCTGCCAAAGTTATTATTTCTGCGAAAGTTATTATTAATGGTGTCTGGCCTGGATGAATGAAAGTCGTTTTGTGAACTTCCTCTGAAATCCATACTTTATGATTCCCAAAATAGACAAAATGAACAAATTAATAGACATGGTTTAGGCATACATATTCAGTTTCTTGAATGATTATTTTTTCCATTCAGGAATACTCAGGCTTCATCCAGACAGCACTTAATTATTCCACAGGATTTGGATAATTCAGAGTAAAGAACATCCAAACTCACAGCCCTGACAATGGACCTGTTCGCACCTTTGCTTCCTTGGGAAAGCATCCAAGGGAAGTGAAGATGGAGGATGGATCCGATGTCCATACTTTAAGTTACTGGATCCAATCCAAACTTATTCAGCAATTCCCTAAATGCCAGAGAAGTGTGAATCACCTCTATGCTAGTAGTGATTACAGCATTGTGGCAACAACACCAACAGTTATGCACAGTGCTGTTGCTGTGGCTACTGGGCTCATAACACGATATGCAAGTCTGCCTGCATCACCCCGTGGCATGCTCTGCTAGCCTGGGAGAGAGGTGTGAATGGAGCATGCTGGGCTTTACTGCTATCCAGGCTGGGGGATGCTCTGGGATGGAAGCATCTCTGTGCAAAGCAGAGGCCCTGTCTTGCAGCATCACCGGACTTTCCCCCTTTGCCAAGTGTGAATAGGCCCACTGTCTTTTCTTTATGTGCCCAAAGTATCTGAGTTTCTACTTAGATCAATGCAACTATAATGAAATGGTCACCTCCAGGAAGGGCTAGTTAGATCAGGGGGAGGCAGAGGGAGGGAGAAGTGGTCTAGTGGTTAGGGAGCCGGACTCTTATCTGGGAATACCAGGTTCGATTCTGCCCTCCCCCATGAAGCCAGCTGGGTGACCTTGGGCTAGTCACAGCTCTCTTCTGAGCTCTCACAGCCCCACCTACCTCATAGGGTGTTCTGTTGTCAGGAGAAGAACAGAAGGCTTGTCAGCCACTTTGAGTTCCCTTAAATGGGTGAGAAAAGTGGAGTATAAAAGCCAACTCTTCTTCTTTCCCTGTTGAACCCATCCCTCTGCCTCTCTTCACAACAGGACAACTCTGTTGCTGCCCATCATGGAAAGAAGAATTTTGCTGAAGATACAAAAATACAATTGTTTGTTTTTGTGTTCTGTGTGCATTTTACGCTCATTTTTAATGTGAGATTATTATTTTTTTTAATGAAAAGCGCTACAAAAATTTCTTAAACAAATAATGTCCTGGTTGTTTTGACAGGTTTGCATTGTATATACATGGGGCAGGACGGAGACACGCATTTGGCACTGTTGTTGTGTATATTTATCACCAAATCCTCTTTATTTAAAAAATTAACGCAACATGTACAAAAACATGTTTGGGGGTCTGGCATGCATTGCTTTTACACACTTAACTTCGATTGGATACTATCTGAAAGAGGTTAAGATCAGAGACAGTGTGTGATTTCACAATTCCTTTAACATCCCGTGGACAGTAAAGGTGTGAGCGCTAGTGAATGATAGTCTACCCTCCCCTGAGCAATCAATCACTTACCTGTGTTTGATCCTCTGGCCAACCCTCGCAGGGCACCGCCATCTTAGGTCCGGTACCCTGCATGACTGCACATGCACCAGCACATGCACCAGCGCTGTTGCTATGGCAACACCGACACTCAGTGCAAGTGCAGTCGTGTCTGGGGTTGTCTGAGGTGATTTCGTGCGCCACAGCTAATTCATGACTAGGCAGCGTCTGGGAAGGCAAGGGTAGGCTGTAAGCTCTGCCTGCAAGGGCAGATGCACTTTCCCAGATGTTGCCTAATCATGAACTATGGGCTGTAGTGAGAATTGGCCTAATGTCTGGCATTCACACAGTAAATGCCATCACCAAACTCAACCCACATCTACCTTGCGGCTCCTGAAGTGCAGACGGTCCAATTGGGATCTGCCACATTGCTGGAGTAATGACCATGGCAACCTCCACCGCACACCAGGCCATTGCTATGGCAACTGTGGTGCAGAATGCAGGTACAGCTTCAACACCCCATCCCCACGCAATGTTTGCACTAGGAAGTAGTGTGAAAGTGACGCGAGAGCAGCAGGCCCTCTCACATTCTTAGCCCGACATTTTCCTAGCAACTTGGATATCTGTTTAGACTTTTTAGGCTGGCCTTGGATGCCAGTGATAAGACTCCTTCTTAGATTGCAACACAGTGGCTGTGTTCCCATGCAATAATAAGTCTGCTGAAAATCTTCCTTTGCCACGGAGCGGTCCCATGCACGGCTTTAATCCGGGTTTCCAGCGCCGCTAATGGGGAAAACCCGCTTTAAAAAAATACCTGTTTAAAGCAGTACTTTCTGGAAGACGCGGGTTTTCAGCGCAACATTTTCCATGGGATCGCTCCATGGCAAAAGGGGCGGGAATTCTCTCCCAGGTGGGAATTGCCGGCCGGAGAGATCATCTCTCTCTCTCTCTCTTTTGCCTGTCATCCAGTCAGCAATCTATGCAAACAGCGATCTAGGCAGGTATTTTCTCTTTGCTGTTTCTCTTTCCAATCCCAAAGAGAAACAGCAAAGATACATGGTGATGAATTGCTTCCGTGAAAGTGAAAGTGTAAAAGAGCTGGCTGGGTGGAGATCTTGTAAAGAGTGCCAGCTGCAGTCTTCGCAAGCAGGGGAGACGAACAGAAAAGTTTTACATTTTTCTTTTGGTCTTTTTGAAGGAAAGGATCGCAGGATCGCTGGCTGCGGGGGAGGCGTTTCGGCAGCTGGAAATTCCTTCTGCCCAATCACCCAATGAAACAGCAAGGGGCAGGGAGAAAAAGATGCGGGTAAACAAAACACGCTTCCTTGGGGACGGTCCGTTCATTTTAAATGCGTGTTTTGCTTACCCCCTTGGGAACGCTTAAATCCAGATTGAACCCACTTTTCTTTAATCCACTTCAGTGGAGGGGCAATAGAGATACAAATTAGTACCATGGGAACGCACCCAGTGTAACCTACCGTCTTTTGCTATCAGCTCAATAAAGGAACATCTTTCTGCTTTACTCCTGTGTGATTTCTTTGGGTGGTCTATTCCTGACAGAATAGCTCTGGGCCACTCTGGGCCAAAGGCAGTATCATGGTGTGTGAATGCGCTGTCCCAGAGCATGCTGGGCCATCCTGATCAAGTCAGTGCGAACAGACCCATACATCGGCGTGTTTAAGAACCAATTACATTGAAAACAAAATTAAAATGGCCATTGGCCTTGATGCAGCTAATCTCTCCAAACCCAGCCCAGTCTTCGTCTCACCTTGAGAAAACTGATCTGGTCCTTGCATTCAAGTCCGCCGCGCACCTGGCAGATAGTCTCCGACCAAGAGGCCACCTTCCAATTCAGTTCTTTCAGCTTGCCTTCCATTTGGGCCAGGTTCTTCTCTCGTTGATTTTCCAAGGCTTCTTTTAAACCCAACTCTCTGTCACTCAGCAGTTGGTGCAGTTTCACAAACTCCCCAGAGACATGGTCAGACAAGGACTCAGAACATGTCTGAAAAGCAGAAGTTGTTTTTTCATTAGTCTATGAAAAACCAGCCTGGACACCTTTAAGAAATAAAATTTGTGGAGGACCAGTGTATGAATAGGTACTGGAATGGATGCCCAGGTATTGCCTCCAAACTGGAGAGACAGGCAGGATGCTTCTAAAAGATATTCACAAGGAGTTGAGAGCAGGTGAAGGTTTCACCTTTGTTTTCTGCTTGAGATGCCCAGAAACAATTGGTGGGCCACTGAGTGAGGCAAGTGCTAAACTAGATGAGCTGTGACCTGACTCAGCAGGGCCCCTCTTATGTTCTCTTATATTATTATGTACCAGTCACCAAGGGCTAATGCTAAGCTGCACCTGAAAGCTGGGAGTGGCTGTAGCTCAGTGGTAGGACAGGCAGCCTGGTGGTGCGAGACATGATGCCAGACTAGATGGACTGTAGCCAGATCCAGCAGGGCTCCTCTTTTCCTCCTCTGTCGCTCCCTCCGCTTGGCTAGCAGATGTCTCCACCTCTTTGGTTTGCCAATTGCCACTTCTGATGGCTTCTTCTCCTTATAGCTCCCGGCTGGAGGTGAGATCCTTCACAGGGCCACCAGTCTTGGCTATAGTCTTCCTCTGACGCTCCTCACCCTGAATTTAACTCTCAGATGCTGCCAGATTGTCCAATAGCAGTAGCAGCAGCTAGGAATGTTCACAAATATTCATAAAATTTGGGCATTCGAATTTGGATAAAATGTTGGCATATTTGAAGATTGACATTCAAATTCAAATGGAATGTTTCGATACATTTGTATGAAGCTTTGTACGGGATTTGTATCCATTCGTCTGTATGGGATCCATATGGGATTGAATATTCGAATCAAGTTCAAATGCTACTACATTCGAAGGGGATCTATTCGAATGAATATAAATTTTCTTGCATTCAATTCAATAGAAATAGAATACAAAAAACCACATTGGTGTACATCCCTAGCAGTAGCAATAGCAGAATCAATCAATCAAATAAACAAACATATTATGAGAAAAGAGTCACAATTCACAAGGTTCAGAATATCAAAGACATGCGTGCTATGGTAGGTTCTACAGTACCAAACACAGAATAGCAGAAGTAGTATCCAGAGTCTAGGGATATGCACCAATATTCGTAGGCATTCAAAATCCGATCGAATGTACCAAATTCGAATTGAATGTCCCAAAATTCAAATGTAAGCATTCAAATCAAATTTCGGATCTATTCATTCAAATTATCCAGACATCCACATGCGTACAGTTTAGGACAGGATGTGTACTTGAAGATCCGCATCTTTCCCGCATTTGTACAGATCCATACGGGACAAAAACGGGTTGCGTACAGGATAACTACAGTATGCATACGGATGTGTCCGGATGCGTACAGATGTGGGGAAGATGTGTATGGGCACATACGAATGTTGTTGACATTCGTA
>MTQE01003545.1:197973-208235 GCA_014337955.1 Aspidoscelis marmoratus
AAAAAGGGAAAGGGATGAAGCTGCTGCAGGAACTGGGAGATATGTGTATGCTTAAGTGTGTGTGTGTAGGCAGCAGCGGCAGCACAGCCAGCCAGCCAGCCAGCCAACCAGGGTGTTTTTTTTGGAGGGAACCTCTGATGGGGATGGTAGCTGTGAAGGTAGAGTGGGCAAACGGGGCTTGAGTTGTCGCTGCTGCAGTGTGCCCTGGGCAATGGGGAGAGAGGGGTGGGAAAAGGCTGAGGAGGGGAAAGAATCGCTTTCCCCAATCCGTTTTTGGAAGCGTTTTAAGTGTTTAAGAGTGGGGACACCAATCTGGGGTTGAATCCGATTGCCAGATGCTCCTTTGCTTCCTTTTAATGCGCTTTACATATCAATGTAAATCCCGATGTAAATAGCCTTGTATATAGCACTTTATTCCTTGAATGGGAAGTTCCCCTAAGTCTCTAGAAAAGAATTTTCAGCTATGTGGGTCAAATAAAAGACTTTTCCACGATGGGAACTGCTATCTCTATAAAGCTTCAGCCAGAACATTGCCCCTTGTTGGGAGAAAGGTGTTCAGCCTCTAGACGATTACCTCAGTAGAGAAAGACTCTGAGACACTGTCCTAGGAAAATAAAGATCAGGGATGGAAGCCGGTGCTTGTCTTATTATTTTTCAAAAAATCTCCTCCATCCCACTAGTTTACAGAGAATTGCATATGAAAACCAATCTATGAGTTAACACTCCCCAACAAATTACATGCCCACATATGTTCACTAAAAGAATATTCTCTTTAAGCTCCTTCAAATTTTCCAAGATTCAAGGGCATCTGCATCTAAAAATAAAACGGCTGTCCACTACATAAAGTGCAGTGCTTTTTATGACACTAACTTCCTTATTCAGTTCAAGCAGATTACTTAAGCCGTAATTTTCGGAAGAGCAATTTTGAACAGGGGTACTTGGAAGTAAGTCTCTCAGAGTGCCATGATATTTACATCCCACTAAATGCACTAAGAACACCAGCCAAGCCTTTTTCGGGGGCCTGTGGGTGTTTTTGGTAACACAGATGGATACAGCCTGGATGTAGGAAATAGAAGATGGTGCTCACCCACGTAGCTGACACTTTCTCCCTCTGTTCGTTATGCTGTAACACCAGCTCCTCCTTTTCACCTGGGTTAGGATCAGAGTTACCCCCGACTCGTCCAGAATGAATCTAGCTTTCTCCGGGTCCTCTATGAGGTTGCGTCATCCTGGCACCTCCTCTGAACTCCACACTTCCTTCTCCTTTGCTTTCAAGATGAAAGAGGTGAAGGAGGGAGAATTTAGGACCTGCAAAGTGCAAAATGCAGTAGAGCCTGTGTCCACATGAGCATGATGACTCAACACTTTTTCCTCTGCAAGCTGCTAGCACATCAGCACAGCTGACTCAGCATTCCAACACACACACCACACACAACTCCTATTAACACTGCTGCATCCAAGTTAGAAACAGCAAGAGAGAAGTATGGAAATAATCCTGCACTGATCCCTTTAACAACAAACAGAGAATGGAGAATTTCACAGGGAGGTGCTCCAAGGTTAGAGATTTTGGCCCTGGTCACAAAAGTCTAAAACAGGATGCCCTATTCATTCATTTGAATTGAGGCCATACCAGTGCTGGTCACAAATAGGTTGTCCTCCAGCCGTCACCACCTTGGACTGCATTGCTCACACCTTTCTCCAAGATCAACCTGAATCTCTTGGCTCTCCACAACTTTTGCTGTGTCAAATCTACCTCCTTTCTGATTGGATGCCGTTCTGTCACTCAAGGGAGACGAAGGTGTGTTTGTGGTTCTTTTTTAAGCCTCCGTGCCCCCTTTTTTATGTGCTTTTCTTCTCCATGCAATTAATTTAGAAACTAATAATAAATTTGTTTAAAAATGCTAGATAGAGAAATCAAACGCATAAACTGAGGAGAGAAGGGGAGGTGCCTCACAAACTCTGCACGTGCCAACTGGCCAAAGGGAAGACTGGACCCACCCACCACAGCATGGTTCAGCCCCCTTTAGCCCATCCCCCTGCTCTCACTGAGGAAGAGAAGATGTCCTGAGATGCCAGGATGGGCTGAGTCCTCGTCAGTCCTGTAAAAATGAGGACTACAGTTAAGATGATCTAACAGGGAGGCTGCTTCCGCACTTGCTTAAATAAATCCGGATCTACCTCATCCGGATTTAGTAAATAGATACGGATCTACCCATCCCCGTCCTTCTGCACATGCAGCGGAAGGATGGATTAAATCCGGATTTGAGGTGGGAGCTGTGCGGACGCACAGCACCCGCCTCACATCTGTGCTCCGGGCCCCTCCCCCAGCCCACCATGATTGGCTCCGTGGAGCCAATCATGGCGAGCTGGGGGACTCCTACTTGGCGGATCGCCCTCACCCCAGAAGCGGCGGATCACTGCTTCTGGAGCCAGGGGGAGCTTCTCCGAAGCCCTCCCTAGCCCACCTGGGGGAGACTGCGCGAAATCCCCTCCTTACCTGCTCGTGGTCACCCCGATTCTGGTCGCCCCAATTCTGAAGACGCTCTGAGGCCATCCTAAACTACTTGTGTGACCAAGGCCTTCGAGTTAGATGGTGGATATGCAAACTGAAGCAGTATTCGTTGGATTTCTTAATCTTATATCCTTGGGAACATGATTGTCTCCCCATATTCATTGTACTACATACTCATTGTGCACAATTTTTCATGTTCGCTTCACATTGAAACAAATGTGAATGAAATTCATATTTGTGTGGACAGAGCCGCGTTTGAATCCGCTGCAAATGTTCTTCAAATGCTATTTGAATCTGATCCAAATCCCTGCCGCCAGCCATGCCTCCAAATCTGTTCCAAGTCTGCTTTGAATCTGCTCTGAATCCACTCTGAATCTGCTCTGAATCACCTGCAGATGTGACTGTTGTTTGTGGATATAACGAAGGGCCAAACTAATGCACAAAAGCATTCACTTCTCATTTGAATGTCAGTCACTGAAAGTAGCCAACATGATTTGAATGCGAATCTATGCATTTTGAACGCGATGAATAATTGTGCACATCCCTCCTTTTGTTGGGCTCTCCACAAGTGGGCAGCAGCAAGCACCCAAAAATCTAGATGCCGCTGAGGCAGTTCATTTTCATACCCAATGACGGCCCCAATCAACTTCTGGCGATCACCTTTCCTGAAAGCTGCATCTGACGACGCTTGCTTCAGTCATGTAAAGTGATGGGAGGAAGGAGAAGGCTCCTTATCGACGCAGTTTCCCACTGAGACATTTTCATGCCAGACTGAAAACTGCCGACTTTCAAGGCCATTCCTGTCTGTCAAGGAAAAAAGCGGACCTTTGGTGGAAGCGTGCAGGGTCCCCTCCTTCCTGCATTTAACTCATGATGGTACAGGGGACGCAGTTATGTTTATTTTAAAATTTTACTTCCTGCTTTTCTTCCAAATGTCATAGAGGAGTGAACATTATTTCCCTCTCCTTCCATTTCGTCCTTTCCACAATCCTCTAGAGCAGGAGTCCCCAACCTTTTTTGCACCAGGGACTGGCTTCCTTTTCCATGGCGTGGGCGTGGGGTGGCAGCTTGTTGCAGCGGCGGCGCAGACTGGCAGAAAAACCCCTACAGCTTGGTACCAGTCTGCGGACCGGTGTTTGGGGACCCCTGCTCTAGAGTAGGTAAGGCTGAGAGTTGTCTGGAATGATATAACTATTACGGATGCACAAGAATATTTGAAATGTTAATTATTCGATCGAATGTCCAGACATTTGTTTTTTTAATATTCAAATGAATACGAATATTTTGAACCATTCGTACAAAACATTTGGACATTCGTATGTGTACGGATACGTATGCATTGTATACACATCCATACACATCTTATTCATATTCATATGGATACGTATGGGACGAAAGTGTGATCCGTACGGGATAAAAACAGGATGCGTACAAATACATACGAATGTTGTCGACATTCGTATCATCAAATACATATTGAATATTCATATGAATAGATACAAATGTATTCAGACTGGTTTGAATTTTAATACATTTGTTTCTTCTCTATTTGTACAAATTTGGAATCAAATTGAATGTTGAAAATTGCACTCATGCACACCCCTAATAACTATATCATTCCAGTGCAGTTAAATTCAGGGACGGTGGTGTTTGTTCACACTACAAGCACCAGCACTGTCTCCAACTTTACTACCAGTGCTTGTAGTGCAGACATACCGTCCCAGATCATCAAAATTGTCATGGCAATGGCCACAACAACTTCTTTTTCTATGGTGAATGCAAGGCAGTACACATTTGCACAACCACAGCCACCCCACCCCACCCCACCCCCGTGTAGTGTTCATACCAGAACAATGTACAAATACTGCATCTGGGAGCTCCCTGGCTTTGGAGGATCAGGGACACTCCTGGATTTTCTGAGAAGAGGCAAATGTTGTGGTGTCCATGGGATGCCCTTTGCCAACGCATCAACGGATCAGCCAGTTGTATTTACAGCCTTAAAGCATGCCATGTGCCAATAAAGTAAATGTGTAGTGAAGGGACAGGTTCATGTAACAGCACCCAGGAAGGGCCTATTTCTTCAGCAATGGGTCACCCACTACTTCCAATGGTCCAAAATGACAAACAGACAAGTGACGAAATTATTATACAAAATGCAAAGCGCTTTATTTACCACATAAACGGAAAGAATGAAAAAAACCCCAAACATCTATATATTAGTGTAAAAAAATCTATTTTTTTCCTGCTCTTCAAATATATACATATCTTGATGGACAGTACAAACACCAACAGCTACAAGAACCCACCCACCCACCCAGAAAATGTGTGGACAGGACATTTTAAGCAAGAGGCAACAAAACAAAGGCCATTATAGGCATTGATCAGCTCTTGAAAATTTTCAGACAGAAATATACATCTAGTTAAGATGAGCTATTTCACAGAGGGAAACTGTTTTTGTTTTTGTTGAAAGTCATTTGCATGTCATGGTGAAGCCAATCATGAGTCAGGTTTACAATTCTCTGTACATTGAGAATGACGGAATGAGGTTCAAGTGTCAATCCTGATTCGTACATAAATGCTTCATTTTCCAAGTAAAAATGCACAGGATTGTGCCGGCCCTCAGGAAACTTTGAAGGACTGTGTATGATTTACTACAAATCTGACATTTTTGTTTACTCTTGATTATCCTCTTATTGTAGTTTCTTACCAAAAGCTAAAACACGACATATAGAAAGCACAATCTACTCTAGAATGTTCTGAGGACTTATCTGAAATCTTCCTACCTGCTACTTGCAAACTGCTTTCCACAGTTACCCATTTAAACAAAGATGATCAATGAAAAAGGCTACTTTCAGCCAAAAGAAAACAATTTTGCTCGTTTTAAAAAACCAAAGGACACTTGGGCCATGATCACACCTTCACTCTAAACCGTCCTTTAGTCTATCTTCAGGTCTGACTTGCTCACACCTTTTCATTTCTATCTGTTTTAGTTGTGGACTTTCTACCCTCCACTTGGACCTTCCAAGGTGGAAAGCCTACAAATGAAACAGAAATGAAACGGTGCGAGCAGTCAGACCTGAAGGTGGACTGAAGAAGGTTTAAAGCCATCTTGCCCTTTCTTTTCATTCCCACAAACAAGGGTATTGGCATTGGCCAATATTATTTATTGGTTCTGCCAGAGGTTGGCCATGTGGACCACGTGACCCAGTCAGTGATCAATGTGATCCAGCATAGATCAAGCTGGCACAGGTAGATTCCACAGCAATAAGCATGGCACATAGCGCTGATTTTTGGGCACCTCCCTTGAGCAGCTCCCGCTATGGAATCATAAGACAACCCCAAAGAGATCAGTTCCCCCACCATTCTGCTCGTTCTGGAAAAGTGCATCTCTCCCACCACCACTTTGTACAGTACAGTATCTACAATCATGTTACCTCAAGTCTCCAGGAAGAAACAAACATGAATTTGGAAAAAAACAGGGCCAGGCTTCCCAGCAGGCACAGATCTGCGGCATGTCGTGAAGGCAGAATGAAAAAGCACAGATCCTTATTCCAGATTCTATCTTTAGGATAGGGACCAGCCATCTCCACGCTAGTGTAGACTATGTGTGTATCCAGGAGGCTTAAAGCTATCTTAAACTTTCAAATTCCCTGCATGGCCGCATCCCATTGTCCAGGAGGGACAAGAGAAAGCTGTGCAGGGAGGGCGGAGATCCTGCAGGGCTGTGTCTTGTCATCCAGATGGGCGAGAGAAAGTGCAAAATTAAAAGCTGCTGATAAAACAGCAGCTTTGAATAGTGTACTTTTCCTGCTGCTGCGCCACTACTGGCTAATGGTCAGGTGACCAATCATGTGACTGTTGGCTCAGCAGCAGCTCCAAAGTTTTTGTTGCTGGTTTTGCCATATCGGATCCTGTCATAGTCTGCACCAGCATGCGGATGGCTGATCCCTATCCTATCATCCAGAATAGGGCCCAGTGCACAAGGGGCTTGAGTCTAGCTCCTGCCCTTTTTTTTGCTAGCCTGGGAAGAATCTTGCCCCCTCGCCTCTAAAAAAAAAGCAGCTAATACACTGTTTTTCCAGCCTATAATACATTTGTGAAGTACCTTGGATGCCACTTCTTCCAGCCTCTCCAATCATCCAGTGCTTGGACCCGACGGTCCTTTTTGTACAGCCAGTGTTAACCCAGTCACCCCAAAGTCCCGGCATAACTGTCATACGGAGACCACCAAAGGTTCAAAGAAACTCCTCCCACTTTGCTTGAGAGAAAAACGTCAGACAGAAAAGAAAAAGGAACAGAGGCAGAATTCTCAAGTGTTTAAAGGACAAATGCCAACCCAAAGTGAGGAAAAGAAGGGTAAGTTTATTCCTTCCGTGAACTGAGACATGGCTCAGCTAGTTTGGTGGACCCACCATCCTTTGCGGCAACAGCAGGGGAAAACTTGGCAAGATGGAAGGCAAGACAGCAGGGTTTTGAGCTGAATTTACCATACTAAATGTCTTGCCTCCCTGCTGTCTTTCTCTTGTTCCCCTTCCAGCCTCACAGCCTCACACACACAACTACATACCTGTGGCTGTGTGGAAAAGGTTTGCAGGCTGGAGCATCTAGATTTTACGGTAAAATTATGATAAAAGCTAAGCAGCAGCTCTTGCCAAATCAGATGAGCGATCGTTACCTTCTCATGCATCCACCAACTCCAATCAATGAAGGACTCTTGGCCAGAGGGCTTTCATGTCATCTAAATCAGAAATAGAAGGTATCTTCTGCCTCAAAACTCTCCTGCAAATGTTTCATTACTCAAGGAAGGGGCACTGTGGCCTCACAGTACAAACATGACTTTGGAGGAGCCTATCAAAGGACTGCAGGGCATTCAAACAAGAAAACAAGAATCATTCAGAAGTCAGAGGACGGCCACGGTGGCCTGAGAGTATGGCAGCACACCTGTGCTTACTTAAATCCACTCTTGAGCTTTCAAAAGTGTTTTCCCACTATTATTTAAGCACTCCTTAAAACTGCTCTGCAAAGTAAGCCCTTATCGCTATGTCCATTTGCAGATGGGAGCCTGAAATCTTATTCAAGGCCATCCAATGAACTGAAGACTGAAGTGATGTTAGAACTGAGGCCCTTCCAGATTAACTCTCTGTTACTGCTATTAGAATAGGAACAAGTGAATCAGAGGCTGTGTTAACAAAAGGAGCGCCTCAGAGGTGCCTCAGAGAGACGGCGTGCGGCCTTCATGTTGCCAACACAGAATGTTCAGGACAGGAGGGAAGGGCAGACTGGCATGGGGACAATCCCACCTCAAGGCCACAAAAATGGTGCCTCAGAGATGCTGCTTTTTTTTTTTTTGCTGTGTCTGATCACAGCCAAAGATAACCCAAAGCCAGGGCTGAAACAGCACCAGGACTGTCTACCCTGTTCAAGCTTCCAAAATTCCCAAAAAGCAAGCTTCAAGAGTCCAAGGGAAGGCAGTTATAACTTGAGGTCAAATTAATGGTTTTAAAGGAGGTAAGAATAGTTCCTCCCTG
The DNA here is from genome assembly GCA_014337955.1 of Aspidoscelis marmoratus. Classification (NCBI taxonomy): domain Eukaryota; kingdom Metazoa; phylum Chordata; class Lepidosauria; order Squamata; family Teiidae; genus Aspidoscelis; species Aspidoscelis marmoratus. The sequence goes on from MTQE01003545.1 coordinate 206,014, forward strand.
CCTCCCTGCAGCCTTTGGAAGGGGATTATATCATATCAGACCATGACAATCCCAGCTTGCATTTAAGCAGCACAGTAGTTACATGTGGGATACAGTAGTTATCCTCCTACATCCCTAGAATACATTCCAGCAGGCAGAAAATGTCTGAGGAGATTTTTTTGAGGGGGAAAAGCAGAAAGTGAAAAGAACTTGATAACTAGGTAAAAAAACAAATGCAGTACAAGAATAGGTCCGTAAAATAACTTAAAATAGGTACCGTGTTTTTTTAAAAAAGGTACCAAGGAGAATATTCTAAAGTGCCTCTGTATTTGTCAGCCATCTTGGGTTCTCCATTACTGGTATTATACCAGCTCAGTTCTCAGTTTGTTTTAACTGAGTGAACACAAATGGCTGAACAAGCAGTCCTGCCTCATGGACCAGTAAGATCACTTGTTACAACTGGTTTAAACGGTTTGGACAAAGGAACTGCTAACATGGCCACCCAGTGCCCCACCGCTGTACCCTTAGTGATGCTCACCTCACCACAGACTGTGGGGCCTGGGAATACGACAGAGGAAGAAGGAAATCAGACAATGGGTGAAACGGAAATAACAGAAAATGTAATCGATGAATGGACAAGAAGGATGCAGGGGAAAATAAATGTAGAAAACAATGGATGCACAATCAAACATGGACAAGGTGGAATCTTCACCATGGATAGAACTTCACAGACTAAAAAGCCAATTTGGGGGGGGGGAATCTATTTATGTGCAATGAGAGACTGGACAAAAGAGAATATGGGAATGTGTTTGGCAGATAAGGTAGTTCCTGTGGAGGAAAAATCAAAAGGTGGTTGAAGATAAAAAGGAGAAGAAAAAGAGAAGAATGTGAGCAGTGAGGTGGACACTGAGGGCCAAGGAAGGCAATATAATGCGATGGATGGAGAGTGATGGTCGGACAGAGGCTGGACCACGGGTGTGCGGAAGCTCCCCCACAGGTACACCCCTGCAAAGCGGAGTCCAAAGCACCAGCCACAACCCGCCCCCAGCAGTTTCTGCAGTTCCGCCTGATAGTTGGTGTGGCCCCAAAGGCCGGTCCCAGTTCGTTTCACACCATATTCAGGGCATCCTCAGCCAGAAAACGGTGCAGGAGCTGGAAGGATGGGCGGTCTTTGGCCTCTCGTGCCCAACATCGCAGCATCATTTCATAGACCGCCAAGGGACAGGTGGGCGGACGGGACAGATAGATCTGGGGATGCAACAAAGGAGGCATTAGGAAGCGTGAAGAGGCGCAAATCCAAAACAGAGCTCCAAACAGACTTTGTCAGGAATAAGGGAACCATATAGAATAATTCTGGTTCACTTAAAAATATAAATAACTAGTATAAAAGCAAGGAGACTGGCTTTCGGGTGGACCTGAGCTCCATCCTGTTCCTACCCCAATTCTGTGGGCTGCAAACTTAAGGTGTTGCTGCAAGAATATTCAAAACATTCAAAATTTGATCAAATTCATTTGAATTAGGACATTGGAATTTGAACTAACTGTCTATACATTCGTTTTTTAACATTCAAATGCATCCCGTACATATCTGTATGCATCTTATCTGTATCCATACGCATTTGTACGGATATGTACGGGATGGAAATGGGATGCATACAGGATAAAAATGGGATGCGCACGAATTCGTACAGACACATACAAATATAGTGTCGACATTCATATCTTCAAATACGAATAGATGGCTGCTAGTGTAGACAATGGACCTTTTTGCACTTATCTGTATTCTGGAATGTATTCCGGAATAGAGGCCAGAGGCCCATTCACCTTAGGCCCCTGGTATGCAACTATGACAGCTCTGGTCCAGAGTATTTGTTCCAGAGCTGCCCTAATTGCATACTAGAGGCCTAAGTGTGAATAGGCCTCTGCTGTCCACAGGCTAGCACGGGCTACAGCAGGCCCCAGGTGAGGCCTGCCAGAGTCTGCATTAACATGCAGGCAACAGACTCCTATCCTGAGATATATCCCAGAATATGGCCAAGCGGGTTCAGGCCCAGGGATTGGGGAACATTTGTCACTGCAGATATTGCCTGAATCTGATCTTATGGCAAGAAAGCTCAAGATGTCCCTTTCCCAGCAGGGAGCAAGAAGGAGTGAGTTGTTCTTTGCTATGGCACAAGTTTGGGAGAGGTTTACAGGAAGGAAGGAAGGAAGGAAGGAAGGAAGGAAGGAAGGGAGGGAGGGAG
>MTQE01003545.1:208378-224416 GCA_014337955.1 Aspidoscelis marmoratus
GGAGGGAGGGAGGGAGGGAGGGAGGGAGGGAAGGAAGGAAGGAAGGAAGAGCAAACCTTCATTTGCTTCTGCCTATATCTGTCTCAGCAGCTGGAAAAGGGTCCATCAGCCATTTCCATCCTTAAAGGCTCATGCTCTCAAACATGCAACAGCCTCTGGCCACATTTCCCTCATCAGTACCTGCTTGCCCTGGTGTCGAAAAAATTCACCAGCATTCTCAATGACTGCTTCATCCGTGAGCTGACTGTAAGGTTGCTCCTGGCATAACATAAGTACCTCCCACAGTGTCACACCAAATGCCCAGACGTCGCTGGCTGTTGTGAATTTACCCTAAAGTGAAATGGAAAAAAAAACAGGCCCATGTAAAAGGGACAGCAGAGATTACATATACTCACAAAGAGAGTGCAATCAGACACGCTTAATGAGATGCCCCCTGGGCAAATTTGAGGCTATAAGGGCAAATATAAAATGGCTAAAAACACCTTACCCGCGAGGACACTGAAGCCTGGGAATAGCCACCCCTTCCTCATACAGAAGATAGTAACACCAAGTCCCATTGGGTGGGAAGCTTCCTAAATACAGAGGAGGAAAATCTAGCCAGTCACAGCATGAGAACCAATGCTGATATTCAATAACGAATCAAGGCCCAGAAATCCAGGCAGGTGGCTGGAAAACTAGTGGCAAGCACTTGTCAGGAAAGCTTTCTCAAACTTAACGGCGAAAAAAAAGCAATGTGTGGTAGGGGTATGCACAAATGCAGTTTTCAGGATTTGATTAGATCTGAATCATTGAAATTCAAATTTAAACAAATTCAATTTGCGTTAAGCAAATTTGAATCTATTCGTTTGCATTTTCCATTCGAATTTGCACTTACGAATGACAACTTTCGTATGCGCCCGTATGCATCATTATGCATTCCATACGCATCCTTACTCATCTGTACACATCTGTATGCATTCCGTAGTTATCCCGTATGAAACCCGTTTTTGTCCCGAACAGATCCACACAGGAAAGCTGCGGAACTCCAAGTACGCATCGTGTACGAACCCGTACATATATGACTATCTGGCTACTTCCAATGAATAGATCCGAAATTCAAAATTTGTTCGAATCTTTAAATTCAAATTTATGGACATTCACTTTGAATGTCGAAATTCAGACACATTTGATCGAATTTCAAATACCTTCGAATATTTGTGCACACCCCTCATGTGTGGAAATAGAAAGTAAGGTCATTTGTTTTACTGTTTGAATGCCCGTATTGTGCATTCTATAGAAGAGACACTTTTTCTAAAAGTGGGAATTGAAAAAGCCCAGTCTGATCACACCCAGAGACATTTGCCTTCCTTCACCAACCTACTCCTTGCTTGTTCCCCCACAGGTTAAAAAAAACCCCAATCATTATAAATGACAGGGAACAAAAACACACATACACAAAAATTATAATTTATTTAAATTACAATTCATTTAAAAGATCATTTTAAAAACCCCAGAGACAGCTACAATGGCCTCCACAGGTTAGACCAGTGGTTCCCAAAGTTGTCTGGGCTACGACCCATCTAATATAAGTTTACCAACTCGGGACCCACCTCTAGGAAATTTAACCGTTACCAATATGAATAAAGGACTTTTCAAATAACAAACAAAGTTTTAATACAATTTTTGTATTACTTAATTAAATAATTACATCAAAAAAGTTATTTCAAATACGGTTAAATTTCCTAGAGGTGGGTCCCGACCCACAGTTTGGGAAATCCTGGGTTAGACTCTTATGAATTAGCCTTTATTTCTACAGCAAAATTGCACAAGAGTTCAGAAGCAGCATAGAATATGGCATTAGTTACAGAATTGTTTCTGGAACAGCTTCCATTTAACATGACCACAGCCCTTCTACTTTAGGTCAGCATGCTGCCTCACACAGAGGCCACCAATTGCTTCTGGGCATCTCAAGCAGAAGACAAAGGCAAAAACATCTGCTTTCAAATCCTTGCAAATGGCCTTTAGAGGCCTCCTGTCTGTCTCTCCAACCTGGAAGAAGTACTTGGGCATCCATTCTAGTAGCCACTGATGCACCTGTCCTCCATGAATTTGTCTACAAAAGAAGAGCCCTGCAGGGGCAGGCCACAGCCCATCTAATCCAGCATCCTGCCTCACACTGTGGCCCATTAATTGCTTCTGGACTTCTCCAGCACATGAAAAAGGCAAAACCCTGCACATGCCATAATCAAAAACAATGGAGTTGCCCCTTATATAAATACAAAATGGGCAACTCATAATAGGCATGATTTAGCAAATATGTTCATATTCTTGATTGACCAATTACATTCAGACACACAAAAAGCATACGATCACTAACTAGATATATGAGGGCCTCAAAATAAACTGATAACAGGACAGGCTGGAACAGAGAAGTTTTCTATACTTCAAAACTTCAAGGCTAACTTCCTCTGCTACTAAATTCATTTTATGTATGTTCTCAGCCTCTCAGGCTTAGCTGTGCATATTCTACCAACTGCCTTCTTTCATCCACTATATGGCTCCAAACTCCCATAATCCTCCTCACAAAACTCCACCTTGGCTTCACAGCCCTGACATTTCCCATCATTCCTAGCGTTGTGTTCTCACCATAAGGATGCACTCCCAGGCCATCCAGCGGATGGGCAGCACCGCCCGGCCTTGAATGCGATAGTAGTCTCCGGCGTAGAGATTCCGACTCATTCCGAAGTCCGCAATCTTGATGGTGAATCCTTCTCCAACAAGGCAGTTTCGCGTGGCCAGATCCCGGTGTACGAAGTTGAGGGAAGCCAGGAAGGCCATTCCTGAGGCAATTTGGGCCCCCACATGTACCAGAGTTGGATAGCTGAATAGTTGCGCAGGTAGGCAAAATTACAAGACATGTCAGGAATGTGAGACCAAAGAAACACTGAAAGTTACCTCTCTGTTAGCTAACCAAACATTTTCTATCTTGGAGGGCCCCAACCAAACTGGAAATAAAATGTCATACTTGGGTAGCCATACTAGTCTCCTTCCATAAAGAATATGAAAGGGTTAACTAGCACCCTCAACATAATTCAGTGGTGCTGTCAGGGTAAACTTCAGGACAAATATCCAGGGCGGCGTCCAGACACATTAATACTGCACAGCGGAATGTGCAGTTACGATGGGGGCATCACACATGATGATTGATGGAGCGTTGGAGCAACGCATTATCCCATCATTACTGCGTGTTTACCTTAATCCTGGATTAAGGACGCCCACTGCACAGTATCTCCCGCCAGTCCGGGCAGGACAGCGAGAAGAGACGAACGAGAGCAGGAGGGCAGCTCAAATCTGATTGGCTGCCTCATCCCACATGACAGTGTACACCAACTCAGCTCTCGCAGCTTCCAAGGAAGAAGCTACGAAACTGCTTTTTAGTCAGAACGGCGGGTCATTGCTGCACAGCAGGTAAGCCGCAGTTTTAGCTATAACTTCAGATTTCTTCCTTAGGTCTGGATGCCCAGGATCCCACAGAACAGAACAAGCAAAAAGAAATTCAAATGCCCTCCTAAAAAAATGGAAGAAGGAGGATAATGCAATCTCACTTCTGGTCAATGGCTGAGAGACCAGCTATTCGCTTCCAGTTTCCATTTGTCCCAGCTATGATCATCAATGATAAGCAGTCCTATAGATCCGGAAGACATATTAGCTCCTCCAGGCCTAAAGACTTTCCTGCACTTACTCTTTGAAATCTAGGTCACTTGGAGGCGGGCGCCAGATCAGTGCTGTCCACACTGACAGCATTGGTCTGGCGCATGCCTATTCATGGCTGCAAACCTCAGGCGAGCTTTGCAGCTGCCCTCCATTCAACACTCAAAAAGCTAGGAATGGCAGTTCCTAGCCTCAGAGTGTGGAGGGGGGCTTTCTGGCAGCTGAGGGCAGCCTGCCTCTCACGTTCTTGCCTGACCCCATGTTCCCTTAGCAACGAGGACAGTTGTTTAGACTTTCTCAGGCCTGGCCTTGAAAGCCGATTGAGAAGACTTCTTCTTAGAGCGCAGCAAAGTGAGTCCTGCTGTCTTTCGCTATCAGTTCAATAATGTGAAGCTCTCTGTGCCATATTTCTGTCGATGTGTGAATTCTTTGGGTGGGCTATTCTGACAGCAGCATATTATGTTGCACAGCTGAAAAGCACTCTCTGGTGGTTCTGGATCACGAAGGTGTGCCATATCTGCACCTCTTCTGTAATCCAGAAGAAGGCCCTTGGTCTGTATGTAGATGCCATGAAATCCAGATCATGTTCTGGCCAGTGTAGGCAGAGCCAGACCAGCAGGGACAGTTCCCTAACTGCATCCCTACACCTAACCACGGGGTGGGGGGGGGCACACTTGTATCTGAGAAGATCCTATCTCAGTAAGTCACTTTGCATTCAAATGCTTCAGGAGCTTCTGATGGCTTTCCAAATAAGAGTTAGCCTGGATATATTCATTCATTCATTCATTCATTCATTCATTCATTCATTCATTCATTCATTCATATTTCTTTCCCACCCTATACCCAAAGGTCTCAGGGCGGGCAACAACATTTAAAATCAGACATATATTAAAACAACAACAGTATATTCCATAGGCTGGGGGCCATCACTGAGAAGGCCCTCTCCCAAGTGCCCACCCCTTTTACTACTGAAGTTGGTGGGACAACCAGGAGGGCCTCCCCTCCAGATCTTAAGGCACAGGTAGGCCAATATGGGAGAAGGCATTCCTTTAGATAACTGGGGCCCAAGTCATTTAAGGCCTTATAAGTCAAAGTAAATGAGATGGAATCTGGAACATTCAACTGCACTGAATGTTAGAATGTCCTTTCAGATATGCCAAGCTGATACCTGATGGTTGGCTTCCCACTGGGGCTACCACCCAGCTTGTCTTCCAACTCGTGCCCGCTGAGGAACTGGTTCAGGTCTCCATTCTCCATATACTCAGTGATCATGCACAGAGGGTCGTCCCGCACGCAGACGCCAAGCAACCTCACAATGTTGGGGTCCTTCAGGCGAGACATTATCTTCACCTCCTTCAGAAAGTCATTTCTTTAGGGGAAAGAAAAGATGTAAGGTAGGGAGTTGTGATCTACTGAGACCATGGCAAGGACTAGCGTTCCCACTGTGCATTTTTTTCATACTTTATGTGATTTTTCAACTCGCTTTCAGCGAGAAAAAGTTCACAGCAATACAAGCTCAGTTTCTCTTCGCCTTTCTTGTTTTCAAAGATCGTTAAGTCCTCGATATGCTGAACAAGTAGAGAGTGTGAAATAAATATTGCTGGGTAACCCAGAATGAGTGATGGGCTTTCCAGAAACAGCAACTTTGCTCACTATCTAGACGGAGCACCGTCGTCACTCCACAGTTCATGCACTGAAGTCGAAACAGATGGTCGTGCATGTGCAGTAGTGGTGACACACACTTCCAGGTATCTGGGGCTGGCTGAATACCTGGATGTGCAGGTAGAAAACAGCATTGGGCAAAGAGATGTCAGGTTAGCAAGCAATATTGGGGTAGGGACTATATGGACAACAGATGTATCAATGGCTACTAGAATGGATGCCTAAGTACATCCTTCAGGCTGGGGGGGACAAGCAGGAGGCCTCTAAGGCCATTTGCTGGGCCACTGTATAAGACAGAATGCTGGACTAGGTGGGCTGTGGCCTGATCCAGCAGGGCTGCTCTTATGTTCTCCTATGATGGTGGCATCTCCAGGCACCATCTGGAAGCAGCCTTAAGTGAAATGTTCTGTGGTGTGTACAGGCATGCCCCAATATCCACAGGGGATATGTATCTGTTCCTACTGTGGCTAGAGGAAACCGTGGATATATGAAAAACTGGGAAATCTTGTGGAATTTCCCATGTTTCCCTGCAAATCCTGTGGGATTCCTTATGATCCCTTGTAAATCATGCGAGACCTTCCACGAATACCATGAAATCCCACGGGATTTGCAAGGATTCATGAGAACTCCCATGAGATTTTGTATGATTTCCAGCTTCCGGGAAGCTTCCAGGAAGCCTAAAGGTACTGTTTTGTGTGTGTGTGGGGAGTCTGATCCCATCAACCGCGGATGAGTGGATCCGTAGCTACGGGGGTACAGGCCTGTAATTTACCTGGCATTCTTCGTAGCGTCAGAACGTAGAATCTTCACAGCTACCAGCAGAGGGCGCCCTTTGCGCACATTGAATGGGAACTCCAAGCTTGGAAGGTCATGGGGGTTCTCAACTTCACACAAATGAACCTTGTGAAAAAAGAGAAATCTAAAATGTCACAAAGGAAGGACAAGAAATGCAAACTGCTTATCATTTCTTGGCTGACTCTGAAAACTAAGTAGGACTACACCATATTAGGATTTCCATGTCAGTCCAGTAAGAAATTCCAGGGCTGTGGATTTTATAAAATAAACCCTAGAAGAAGGTAATGACAAACCACTTACACATGGATTCCTAGAAAAATCTATGCCTGCCGCCATGCTGTCATGAGCAATCAGTTGATAATCCTTATATTTTTATGGTTCTCAAAGTTCCCTTTCCTCTGCCGTTAGTCCTTTCACTACTAAATGGCAGGGCTGACCATAGACATTTTCACAGTCCCAAGTGAAAATAAAATTGCCTCGTTATCACGTGTTTTACCTGTCAATTCAGTATTCTGATAGGTTTGGGAAACAGGCAGGAAGCCTATTTACAGGCAGTTGAGAGCAGGTGAAGGTTTTGCCCTTGTCTTCTGCTCTAGAAACCCAGAAGCAAACGGTGGGCCACTGTGTGAGACAGGATTCGAGACCAAATAGGCTCTGGCCTGATCCAGCAGGGATCCTCTTATGTTCTTACAGATAATTAAGAACAGGAGTATCAATGGCTACTAGAATGGATGCCTAGGTATTCCCCTCCAGGTTGGAGAGACAAGCAGGAAGCTGGACCAGATGGGTTTTGGCCTGATCCAGCCAGACTCCTCTTACGCTCATTACCTTCTCTAAGGAAAAAATATCGATTAAAGCAGTTTATGGGCCTTTCTGAACTTACATCCTGGTGATCCAGATCAGCAGGTCTGGTACAAGCAGCCACAAGTTCCAACAGCCAGGAACAAAAGGTTCCTAGGCTCAGAGCCCCCAGGGAATCCATTTGGTGGTGCACTTTCGTGCGCTTCCAAAATGGATCCCCCAGCAAACCACAGAAGCGTTGCACACTTCTGTGGTTTACTGGGGATCCATTTTGGAAGTGCATGAAAGAGCGCCCCTCGTAAACCACATATGCATATGCCTTCTGCAACACTTCTGTATTACACCCAGCAGGTCCACCAGCGATCTGCATCAGGAGCCTCCTGATTCGGATCATACTCCACCTGGTGCAGACCCAGCATACTACTAGCAGGGGTCAGACTGCACAGACCCTGAAGAGAGCTGGAAGGTGAGCAAATGTGGATCTAAGACAAGTGCAGAAGGCCCTGTTTCTTTCAGAAATGTTTTTGAGCATTTTTCATTTGATGATTGTCCATTTAAAATCCCTATATATTACAAGACTGGATGTAATTCAATAATACGATGGTTCAGCATTGGGACCTCTCTAAAATATGCTGCATTGCATCTTCAGAACATGGGTGCTTTCCTTGAAGATGAAAAAGCAGCCTCTCCCACCATTTCTATTCTCCTCCCCTCAGGAATGCTTCTTAAGCGCCATCGAAATCAATCAAGACAAATGGCTAAAGGGCAGCGATCAATATCAAATGACTGCAAACAAGGGCAGATCCATATACAGTATTTCAGCTCTCCTGCAAGCTCGGCAATTTCTTCCCGTGCAAAAATGGTTCCTTCAATAAAACTGATAGCTGCCAGACCCCAACGCTGTAAGCAGAATCTCTCCATTCACCTGGCTGATGAGACTCACAAAAGACCTTCGCTGAATACTACACCTTAAGATCTGCAGGGGAGGGCCTCACAGTTGTCCCCCCGCCTTCAGGAGTGAGGCAGGTGGCCACCCGGGAGAGGGCCTTCTCAGTGATGGCCCCCAGGCTACGGAATGGTCTCCCCCTTGAGGTGTGTCAGGCTCCTTCTCTGTTTATGTTCAGGAAGGAGGTGAAGACGCACCTCTTTGCCCAGGCCTTTGGCTAAATGTTGGTCGTGTTTCCCCCACTGCAAACATTATTGTTTTAATTGACATGGTTCACTTTTTAACATGTTGCATTTTAAATGTTGTGGTGGTTTATATTGTTTTAATATATATTTTTTCTTGTTATGTTGGATTTTAAAGGTTGTTATCTGCCCTGAGACCTTTAGGTATAGGGTGAGATAGAAACAGAAATAATAAATAAATAAATAAATAAATAAATAAATAAATAAATAAATAAATAAATAAATAAATAAATAAATAAATAAATAAATAATATGCAGTATCACTGGTGGTTACCAAAATTTGCTGAGCTTCCTGCTTCATTTCTGTCTCTTCCCTCTTCTGTTATTCTGCCTGCTACTTCCTGTTTTCAGCCTGCTACTTCCTGTATTTACCTTTCTTCAGGTCCTCTGTTTTTTCTCACTCCTTCCCATCACTTTTCTCTCTCCTTTTCTCTCTCCTCTTATGTACACAGTAACATAAGAGAAAAGCTAGGGCCTCAATCAAATGGGGAATATAGTGCCAATATGGCGCCATTATTGTGGGTTTGCTATATCTGTGACACAGGTCCCTATTTTAGGATTTAATCGAGAAGAAAGCCCAGTGCAGAAAGGATTTTGTATCCATGGAGAACTGATGCCAATGCACACAAGTCTGATCTAGGGCCTTCCAATGCTGGATACCAACATGACTGAGATTAACAGCTACCAGACAGTGTACTACATGGTCAGACGAGACTCTGGTTTGAAAGACGACAACATCCGATTCTTTTTTATTGGTTTCCTATAAGCTTCCTTGCTTGTTTGTTTCCTTCTTCAAAGAAACTGCGCCTTGTATCCCTATGAAATCCAGTCTCCAAAATGGCTTAGCCCCCTTGAAATTTCCACACTATAAAGAACTCACCTCTCCAAACTGGCCTTCCCCCAGTTTCTCCTTGAAGATGAGTTTCTCCCGGGGAAATTCTCCCAGCGCCATGTCCTTGCTGGCAAGGGCATCTACCGCAACTGCCGGCACAGCATACGTGTTCCCCCCGGTCACTCCCTGCAGGTTAATGATGTCCGCTTCAGCGTAGTGGGGCACGTTGTTCTGGAACCCGGGTTGGCTGCCTGCAGCTTCCGGTTCCATATAATCGACCCCACATCCTGTGCAATGGAGAAGAAAAAGGGGGCAGGGTTAATTTCAGCAGTTTGTACCGCAGCCATTTTGTTCCACCCCAAGTGCAGAGACCCGGCAGCCAAAAGTCACCCAGAGCGGAGCTTTGGGCATGTTCCTGCCCCAGAGCACCCAGTTTCACCCTGGAAACTTGCTGCATCAGAGAACCTGCAAAAGCCGAAGGTTAAACATGTCAGCGAGATGAGTTAGCCATGCAAAGGATAGACGAGAGGGAGTGGAACAGGGGACAGACGTGTCAGGGAAAGTGGAATGGAAACGGACAACGCCCACCGCCGGGAAGGGGAAGAAATTGCAAAGAGGCAGCAGAGAATTCTGAGCTCCGAAGGCGGCCACCCAGGTTCCCAAGTTGCGTCGCCACATACGCTTGGCACCTGCTTACCATTGCTGTTGATTGGCTTAACCCGGCTGGGTGGCGGGAAAGCAGGCCTTCCCATTGGCTGGGCATATGTGGCCAGGAAGAGATGGTAAGCCGGGTTGCTGAGCAGCAGAGCTGTCGGGAGAAGGGGAGGGCAGGTGGGTGGAGGAGACGAACGGGCGGATGAGGAAGGAACAGACGGATGGAGAGACGCACACAAAAGGGAAGGCACAGAAGAGCCAGCACTTTAGGGATTCCGGTCCCTCTTAAGGCCTCTCGTCAGAAATCACAGCAGCAAGAGACACAAAACACCGAATGACACACACCCTATAGTGATGGGCACAGGCCATCCGCCATTTCAACATCGTTCCCCCCCCCCATTTCCTTTCAGTCTGGGAGACAGCTCCTTCCTTCCTTCCTTCCTTCCTTCCTTCCAACATTATCCTATGAAATTATAGCCCATGAGAGTGACTGCACTACCAAAGTTCTGTCATATAACTACATTTCCATACCATTTCACGTATTGAAAATTTCACAGTGGTTTACAAGACTCCAAACAAAGGCCTCATCCAGACAGGGAGAATACAGCACAGTTTTGATGTCGTGTATGGTGGGGTTGCCTCGCGTATCTAAGAAAATAGATAGACCCACCCTAGTCCCATTTTCCCCACCTGAAAATGTGCTAAAAACTATTGCTGGAAAACCCAGTGCTGGTCGCAGGTTTTCCAACAATAGTGCATTTACTTACCTTCTGGATGGAGCGAAAATGATTGCTCCATCCAACATGAATGGGCAGAGGGCAAAATAGAAGGAGAGAAACACATCTAAGGCATTTCAGATGCCCGGATGCCCATGTAAGTTAATCTACAGAGCATCAACCACAGTACTGTCTAGCTACTAGGTGGTAGGGATGTACACAAATATTTGTAACATTAAAAATCCGTCCGAATTACAAATTTGAATCGAATGTTGGAACATTTGAAGATTGACATTTCAGTTCCTATCAAATGTTTCTATACATTCGCACAAAGTTTCATTACAGATTCGTATGGGATTCATAGTAGGGATCTGAATCGAATTCACACTGAATATTCATATCAAATTCAAAACCTACCGCATTCAAAGGGGATCTATTGAAAGAAATATGAATTTTCTTGCATTCGATTTGAACACACACACAAAATTACCACCCTACCAGGTGGTAATCACATAGGGACGAATTCTTGCATTACTGACTCCTAGCAGACTATCAAGCTACCGTCTGGAGACAGCCATCGTTATAAAGCAATTTAAACATCAGAATATAAAAACAGGCCCTAAAAGATATAATAGTAGGTGCTTCACAAACCTCTGTGTTCCAGAGTGTTGGTCCCACCACAGACAAGGCCCTGCTGCAGGACAACGCAAGATGACTTTCAGTGGTCAGTGGTACCCACAGCAGAACCTCCTCAGGGGATCTCACTGAACCCTCTTGTTCTTTGTAAGGGAAAGTGATCAAACAAGTGACCTGTCCCAAGTTGTTTAGCATCTCATGCACCAAGCATAGGACCCTGAATCTGCCCTGGTATCTGACTGGCAACTAGTAAGCACAGGTGTTATATGCGTCCAAGTGGGAACCCCACTCAACAACCTGGCTGCTTTATTTTGCACCAGTTGCAGCTTCTGAACATAAAGCACACTGCAGTAATCTAAACACAGAGTTATCAGGGCATAGATCACAGCAGCCAGATTCTATCTACTGTATTTGCCGGCCTATAGGATGCAGCGGGGGCAATCAAATGGGCAGGCAGATAGGCGTTGCGCATAAAGCATATGGCAGTTTCTGGCAATTACGGCACATAAGACACCCCCCATATTTTAGGGGTATTTTGATGGGGAAAAAGAGTTCTGTATGCTGGTAAATACGGTAGGTTGGATAAATGTGGAAATAGCTGATAGAACAAAAAAAAAAAAGAAAAAAGAAATCAGAACAAAGTGAAGGAGAAAATCACACACTATGGTCAGAGGATTCAATTATTTTTGCAAAACTTCAGGTCTGCTCTGAACTTATGATTTGAAACTTAGATCCTGACATACCATTTAAGTATGGGGAAACTTATATTTTACAACACATAGAATAATGTCTTAACTGATTTTAAATTCTGAGTACACCACAACACGGAGTGCATTCGTTTTGTTGCTTCTAAGTGTTGCTTAATTCACATACTCTGGCCTTTTCTGTATTTACCTCTCTGTGGTCCAAACCAGTGAGTCTGGAACAGCCAGGCCTGTTGGTTCAGAACGCAGAAAGTTGTGAACTCCAGGGCTGGAATTGGGGCTGATCTGTAGAACAGGGCTGTCATTTACATGTATGAAGTCCATGAAAGCTTTGCAGCCTTAGAGGTTCTGGGGGACCAGTTTTGGTGGTGCATTTTGGTGCACCATCAAAATAAGTCCCCTGGTAGGTCCTGGTAGGCCTTCCACACACCACCCGTGTTCTGGACCAAGGCCCATTAGTCCACTGGTAAGCCTGTTTAAATAGGTCTACTGCTGATTCCCATCCTCTGGATCAATAAGGCCCAGAAACTCACTACGGAAGCTCCTGATCAGGATTAATGGTCAGTGGACTGTCTTCTCCGTACACTTACATTTTGAATGTGGAGATCTTCTGTACGTGAACCATCTGATGCGAAACTCTCTCAGTTTTAACACTCACTTCTGGATGACTCAAGAACACCACATATTGCATGAAATCTTGGAAGAGGAAAACTGTGAGTACAGTCAGTCTGTAGACTGAATTTAGGCCCTAAAGCAACTTTAATTTGCCCTTTTACACAATCCTGGTCCCCATGGTTTACTCCCTCCCTTTGCTGTGCATCGGAGCAAATGGGATGGAAATTCCCATTCATGCCAAAGGAGCCACTTTGAATGTTCGTTGAATGTTCATGATTCCTGCCACCACAAGTAACAAGTCACTGCTCAGAATCCACAAATTCATCTTGACAAATTTAACGAGGCTTTCAACAAATGCATAATTTTTTTTCTTATTTGTAGCATTTTGGGGACTGTTATGCCATGATCCAGTTTTTTCCCAAGGACCTGAGCTTTCGGCTATAGCTGCAATATCAATCATCAGAGGATTTGTCTCTGTGAAGAAACTGAAGAGTCAAATCCTCTGATGACGGGTTTCCTAGCAATATCCGAAAGCTCGGGTTCTTGGAAAAAACCTGGAATGGGGCATAACAGCCCCCAAAACACTACAAACAAAATTGAAATCTGCAGAGAAGGCCTACAAACAACCATCGCATAAAGGATTTCACGCCAATTTTCAACTTGAATGCAAACGTTCAAAGTGTCGCAATTCGTACGAACTACAAAGGTGATGGACCCGTTTCTCCCATCCCTAAATCACGGTGCCAAAAAGAAATCCACAAGCATACCATACAAGTCTGGGCAAAAGCCACACGTAAATGTCACTGCATTCTTATTTCAGAAGCACTGCGAAAATGACAAAGACCTTTGCAGGGGCTTCTGATATCATCTGAAAACACGATCCATAGCTACAGAGCTCTTGTTCTTTATCTGACATCCTTTGTCTGGATTGTTATTGCCTCAAGATTTGTATCTGGCCTCCGAAAGACACAAACATTGATCGTGTTTCACTCTAGCTCCATCCCTCGAGGACCATCCATTCATTTCTTGCTTCCTCAAAAGCTTCCGATGGTTTCCCCTGCTCTGGCAGTTTTATTTATTTACTTTTATATCCCACCACCCTACATCCCACAGTCTCGGAAGAGGTTATAAATTTAGCAGCCGCCAGAGAGGCGCGTCTTTTCTGTACTTGCCATCTGTTTTCCAGTTCAGTGATTCCCACTGATACAGATTATGCGGAAGCCCACTGACCTGAATTACTTGGAGGCATGGGTGCTGATGGGAAGGAAACCTTTGCACCCACCCACCCACTTATGTCTCCTAGCCTCAGAGCCCAGGGACAGGGCGCTATGGCACACCACTGAAAAACATCTGGTAGTTCCAGATCTTGGAGGCATGCAGTCTGTACGCCTCCAGTCTGCCTTGTGTGGTATTAAGCCCACCTTAATTATCTTAAAGCCAACACGGTCCTCAAAGAGTCCACAGCTCCATTTGAGCCTACCTTCCCTAAGATCTTCTGCCAATACTGCCTCCGGAGGATGAGAAATATCGCGACCAACAGAAGTAGGATGATGACCACCAAACAGCCAATCAGGACCCTGGTCTGAACGTAGACCCGATTAAACAGGCCTATAACAGAGCAGATTAAGGGCCTCTTTCATCCGATACGGCTTACATCCAGTGCAGACGGACCTCGGCCAGCAGAAGTGGGACCTCCTTGATCCACATTAAGGGGCAGATCAGAAGGCCGATAATCCGGATTAAGGGGCTCCTTAATCCGGACAACCAACGCATACAGAAAGGGCCATAGCCTGTGGTTCATTGATCTACCTTAGGCGCTCCACTCTGGATTTTCTGTCAGCATTTAACTCAGGAGATTTCTCAACACAGCCAGGATTTGAACCGCAGGACTCCTGACTTCTCACCTGGTGCTCTTAACCACTCTACCACCAGAGGGTATTACACTTTTTTGAAATTTCTCAAAATACTTAAAATTTCAGCTCTCTCCCAAAATCCCACTGTGAGGTCCTCACCAGAGTTCTCGGCGCTGTGAGGCAAGTCTGGCAGCTTCATGCGGGCCCTGCTGGGTTCTTGGTACTCCGTCTCCCCGGAGTGGATGCGCTCATAGCGGTTTGAGTGCCTGTGGGAACCCATTGTGTTGTTGATAACAATGGTGTCGCTCGGTGCGGAAAGGTGGACAGTGAGGTCATCGTCAGAAATTCGGCGCTGGGCCTACAGAGAGAAGGGACGTTAGATGCTCTTATTTAGTATTATTATGCTCAAGAATTATTAAATACTACCCACATTCCTCAAAATTTTGGCATCTGATTCAAAATTCCTTCCAAACTCCTATTTAAGATCGTTAAATTGTTTATTAATTATTTATTTAAAATGTTTATATCCTGCCCCATATCCTAAGATCTCTGGGTGGCTTACAATAAAAGACTCATACACAAACAAAACCTGCTCTGAATATTTTATTTTTATAGGATTTTATTGAAGAATTTATATCCCACCCTTCACTTGGCCTCCATTAATTTGTCTAACCTTTTCTGAAATCCATCTGAGCTAGTGGCCATCACCTCCTCCTCAGGTAATAAATTCCACAGACCAATGACCCATTGCCTGAAAAAGAACGTCCCCTTATCCTTCCGGTTGTCTTGTCTGGTATTAAGCCCACATTAATTATCCTAAAGCCAACACAGTCCTCAGAGTCCACAGCTTCATTTGAGCCTACCTTCCCTAAGATCTTCTGCCAATACTGCCTCCAGAGGATGAGAAATATCACGACCAATAGAAGTAAGATGATGGCCACCAAACAGCCAATCAGGATGGAGGTGTTGCTGTTGTCGTCCTTCGCAATGGGTTGGCCTGACTTTGGTTCCTCTTTACTTTCAAGTTCTTAAAAGGGGAAATAAATGTAGAAATTGACATTTTAATGGTCATTTCTGGGGGTTGTGACATCCGATTTGTAATAAAGCGAATGTTAAGAAAATTCATATCCATTCGAATAGATCCCCTTCAAATGGGGTAGGATTCTATTCCACACAAATGTATTCGTACAAATTTGTACAAATATCTGATGCGAACAAATGCGCATCAGATACGTATCTGACATGAATGCATACGTATCCAATATGTATCTGGTAACATATCTGCTCTGAAAGCGTCAAATCCGACCTAATCCAGTTTCAATCCGCTCTCGATCCATGTCAAATGAAATCTGGATCCGTTGCAGATGTGACTTGCGTAGCCACTTTTCCACCTTCTCAGTTTAATGAACGTTTGAACTGTCTGTATGAATGTCTGAACTATTCATGCAAACGTCCGAAACATTCGTATTCATACAAATGTTAATGGATAAATGTTGTAACATTCAATTTGTGTTTGAATGTCTGAATATTCATATATATCCCTAGTCATTTCCTCTGGAAAGCAAGCATTCATGTGGGAAAGATTAAGCTTTACAGTTTTGTGGTCGTTTTCCACTAGGGCTTAGAACCCTTCTAAGATCCCATTAGGATCTTAGATTGGTACCTGATTGGTACCAACTGGGAAGGCCCTGTACCCACCTGTACCCCACTGAAGGCCCCATCTGCAAGGCCCTGTCTCCGTAAGGGCAGGGGAAATCCAGATTTAATGGATCCTTCAAGCCCTTAAATCTGGATTTTCTATTGTATTTTTTTTTATTTTTTTTATTATTTTATTTTTTTTTATTTTATTTTTTTTAATGGATTTTTTATTTATTTAAATAATAAGTCAATAC
>MTQE01003545.1:230902-268260 GCA_014337955.1 Aspidoscelis marmoratus
GAGCTCTCAGAAAGCTGACTACTCAGGAACCTTGCTCATGCTCCGCCCCCAAATCTGGATTTTCTGAGGACCTGATTAAAGATGTCTTCAAGATCTGGATCTCCAGGAGGATCTCATCTCAAAGATCTGGATCTTGAAGATCCAGATCTCTGACTGGATGTGGGAAAAAGGGGTAAAGCTACTCACCTTGGAGGGTGAGGTTCATGTTCACTTCAGCTTTCTCATTCTGGGCAGAACCAAGGGCTGGGGAGACGGCAGTATCGTGGCCAGAGGGGCGAGGTAGGGCCACAAGTGGGGGGCGGCGGCTTGAAACAACAACAGATGGGTCATCCACAATATCTAGAAGATTTTAAAACAAAAGGGTAAACTAAAACACAAGCAAGAATTGATATAACAAAGAATAATAAAATAACAGGGAAGGAGGGAGGATTAAATTTGACCTGATAACCACCAAAAATAAAAGCAATACTGTAGCTTTGGCACCCACAGTTTGCTTAGGGTGTCCAGCAAAAATTCTTGAAAATGATGGCAAAAAGGATTTAGAAGGTGCAAGGAATCTGTTTAAACTTTTAGCAGACGGGGGGAATATTGTGCCATTACGACACAGCTAAGGTAGGATGGCATCGTAAATCTAAGGGCGCATCCCCATTATAAGCTTAATCCAGTTTCCTTAAACCGAAATAATAGAACCAGATGCAAACACGAATTTGCCTGCTCCCATTACTTTCAGCTTAATCGCGTTGGATCCGGATTCTGAGGATCGTACGTGGCATACGTGACTCAAGGGGGGGACTCAAGTGGCTACTTTTTAAAAGCCGCTTTTCAGGGCTGTCCTGCCCTCTTTCTCCTGGCATGAATGCGCCACCCATAAGGGACCTCTTCAGGGAGCCTAGCTCGGTGGCTGCCGCTTGTCTGGAGGAAAAACGGCAGCGGGCAGCCAACAATTCTTTCCCCTCCTCTCCCCATTTCTCAGGGCACACAGCAGCAGCAGCAACTCAAGCCCCTTTCACAGCCTCAGCCTTTAAAACAGAACCTCCAGCTACTTTACTTTCTTTTCCCTTTCTAAAGGTCAGAACTTTCAGAATTGTGCAAATTTGCAACATTGTTATAAGGTGTGAAGTGGGTAGATCACTGCAGTGTAGCTTTAAGGAGTGGATTTTTATAGTGGCTGTTTTGAGGGATGGATTTTTTCAATGAAATCACTATCTTTGGAAGCAAGCTAATGGGGGAGGGAAACCCTAAACACGGATTCTCATCTCTTAACACCGTACGGTCCCCACAGGAAAAAATGTAAAACATTTCAAGTGCACAAACCGGAGTGAGACCTGTTGAAATGAGGATTAACATTTACAACGCTTTGGGGCGATTTACCACGCGGAAAGTGAGTTAAGCCAAACTGATGTGGGGTCTGCCAGGATTGAAAACTGTTTGAAATCGAAATAAGCTCATAATGGGGATGTGGCCTAAGACAACCTCACTATAGTTTTGCTTCTCTCTGCCGACAAAAAAGTGCTAAAAACTATTTCTGGAAAACCCAACACTGCCTTGCTCTTCTGCCTGAGATGCCTGGAACCATTTGAGAGATGTGTGAGATGGTTTGTGGCCTGATCAAGCAGGATCCTCTGTCTGTCTGTCTGTCTGTCTGTCTGTCTGTCTGTCTGGGGCACCTGAGGGCAGGGACATGTCCAAGATTTTTATAATATTGTAACCCGCCCTGAGACTTCTGGGTAAAGGGCAGGATAGAAATACAAATAAATAAATAAAATATACCTGAAGGTCTCAGGGCAGGTAACAACCTTTAAAACAACAGATTACAAACCAGCATATATTAAAAACAATATACCATAAAAACACTTAAAAGATTCAACTTATTTAAAACAATAAACTAAATATTGAAATAATAATATCTGCAGTCGGGGGAAAGTATAATCACTTTAGCCAAAGGCCAGGGCAAAGAAGTGCATCTTCAGCACCTTCCTGAATATATACAGGGAAGGGGTATGTCGCACCTCAAGGGGGAGACTATTACATTACTTGGGGACCATTACTGAGAAGGCCCTCTCCCAGGTGCCCACCCAACTCACTACAGAAGGTGGTGGGACAACCAGAAGGGCCTCACCTCCTAATCTTAAGGCACAGGCAGGTTGGACAAATCCATGGAGGACAGAAGATGGATATCTAGGTACTGCATCCAGGTTGGAGAGACAGGGAGGTTGCCTCTAAACGCCATTTTCAGGGAGCGGGGAACCGGTGAAGGTTTTGCCTTTCTCTTCTGCTTGAGAAGCCCTGAAAGAATTGGTGGGCCACTGTGTGGGACAGGATGCTGGACTGGATGGGCTGTGGCCTGATCCAGCAGCGCACCTCTTAAAATTCATAAGTTGTTACTGTTGGTTCACAGGTAAGCTCATTCACCAACCAGTCTACCCTTCCACATCTCATGAACATTCTGGGCCAGAAATGGTGACTTAGAGATAGGATGAGAATACCCGCCACAGCCTCTAAACTTGAGCCAATTTTTTCTTTTGCTATGCGTGAATGAACCCAGCCTTCCTCCTTCAACCCTGCCAACCCACTGACCCCCAGCTCACCAGAAAGAAAGGCTATTTCGCTGAAGAGCATCCATTCGCTGGCAAAATGAAAATGGCACTGCACAAATTTGCCAAGACGCCCGCCCAGCGGTACTGTAAGGCAGCGGGCGCTGGGATCCTTTACATCCACGGCAAACTGTTGCGACACCGCTATGGGCTCCCAGGCGGTGGTCAGGCTGTGCTTGAAGAGGCAGTCCACCTGCCGGAAGACACTCACACCGTGGGTGTGCATGTTGTTACAGTGGACCTGCAGGGGAAAGAGCAGAAGGGTAGCTAGAGAGCAGAAAGGAGAAGAGTTGGTTTTTATACCCCACTTTCTCACCTTTCTAAGGGGACTCAAAGCGGCTGACAAACCTTCTGTTCTTCTCCCCACAGCAGATACCCTGTGAGGTAGGTGGGGCTGTGAGAGCTCAGAAGAGAGCTGTGACTAGCCCAAGGTCACCCCTGTGGTCTTGTGGAGGAGTGCAGAATCAAACCCAGGGACTATGAGATATGAGTCCGGCACTCTAACCACAAGACCAAACTGGCTCACAGCCTTGGAACTCAGTCATTTCTCTATCACACTCGTCTCTTGGAGACAACTCACATCAAGGCGACTATTGATCCTGGATGTAGACTTCAAAGCTAGCTACAATCCACTACTCAGAAACTCCATTTAAATAAAAAAATGTAGTAGCTATGGCAGACTTTTGCTTCACTGCATGGCCACCCCTGTGGGCACCTCTAGGCAGTTTCTTGGCAGGGTTTGCCACTGACAACTTCTGGGGAGAGATTGGGAACCGAACCAGTGACCCTCTGCTTTGTAAGCTGTTTGCTCTTATACTGAACTACAACCACTCCCAACAGTGGTGGTGGTCACAGTGGTAGTGCACAAATGGGGTTTTTGGCATTTGATTACCAACGAATCGAATGTTAGAAAATTTGTATTCCTTCGAACAGATCCCCTTCAAATGTGGTGGGATTCTATTTGATATGAATGTATTCGTACGAATATCCGATACAAATGCACATGGATCCTGGAAACAGATCATGCCTACGGATCATGCCTACGCATCCTATACAAACGCGTACATATTGGATATGTACCCTATACCAACGCATATGTATTGGATATGCATCAGATACAAATCCTATAAAAATGAGTATGTATTGATATATATCCAATATGTATCCCCAGTTTGACAAATGTACGAAACTTTTGGATTTGTACGAATTTTAATGTACGAAAGTCAATTCGTGTTCGAATAACGAATGTTACGAATATTCATGCACACCCCCAGTGATGATAATAACAGTGATTATTCATGCCCTTGGCACAATTCCAAAAGGAACGGAGCAACAGCATAACACTTTGGGCATTAATTGAGTCAACATCCAATCTATTTTATCTGCTTTTATAATCATTTTGTTGTGATCTGCCCTGAGACTTTTGGGTATTAGGTTGGATAGAATAAATATTTGTTTGTTTGTTGTTTAATAAATAAATAAATAAGTGCGTGCGTGCGTGCGTGCGTGCGTGCGTGCGTGCGTGCGTGAGTGAGTGAGTGAGTGAGTGAGTGAGTGAGTGAGTGAGTGAGTGAGTGAGTATTCACCAGCTGTAGAAGGCAGCCCTACTGGGAACAGCACAGATTCTGCACCTATACCTCTTGTTATTCCTTGGAAAGGATTTGATTATCACAGTACCAAATGAGACATAAGCATC
The DNA here is from genome assembly GCA_014337955.1 of Aspidoscelis marmoratus. Lineage (NCBI taxonomy): Eukaryota > Metazoa > Chordata > Lepidosauria > Squamata > Teiidae > Aspidoscelis > Aspidoscelis marmoratus. Next base: position 235,193 of record MTQE01003545.1, read on the forward strand.
TACTAGACTGCATGGGAAGACAATATCTTCAACATCACTATTTGCCCTCTTTCACTTCTATATTTTAGGACTTTTCTGTGCTTACTTTCCATAGACCAGACTGAGTAGGTTAGACCAAGTAGACTGTGAGGATGGTTTGCAGCTGGCATAGCATAAGGCCAGCTGCACTGGCACAACCTGTTCTGTTCCAGCCCCACACTGGTTCCAAAGTTTGTGACAGCTTTGGAGCCGGTGTGTGGGGTCTCTCCAAAAGCTCTGAAAGGGACCCTTTGTGTCAGTGTGTATTGTCGCACTGGTGCTGTGGGTTTCATGGTACACTGGACCAAGGAGGTGCACAGTTCATACACTTCTGTGGCTTGGCATACCACCCCCTAATGCCTCGTAGATGGGACCATCTTCCATTTTAGTTCTCTTGGCCCAGACTACATTCAGTCTTCTGCAGACAGAGCATATTAGCAGGGGGTGGATCCTCCCTCTGACCACACCCACACGGGGGAGGTCCTAGTACACTTGACGGACCAGTCTACCAGCAAGTGTGAAAATGCCCTAAGACAGCTTACTATGAAACCTCAATCTGGGGCCATTTAGCTCCATCTTACCCCAAACTGGCTGGTGCAACTGGAAGCAAGACACATTTTCTCCAGTACCTCTACTTAAGATAGAATACTGAGTCCGTGGTATTTGTGTGTAAAGCTTTCCCTATCGAGATATCCCTTACTGATGCAAAATAATGTACCATACTGTGCTTTTAAGCCACAGTATTATATTTTTAGTACAGAAGCTCTGTCAGTGAATGTTAATGGCTGCCTGAATGCTAGTCCTTACCAAGATGGAACCATTAGGTAACTGAATAACTATTTACAAGCTCTTTCCAGAACGCTGCTGCTGCGTCAGTACCTTCATGTAAGTGAAAGCCCTGAGCTGGTCAAACTCAAACTCCATTTCGACAAAGCCACCAGGAAAGGTGTTGTTCCTCCAGCCTACGTAGTCGTATCCTGGCCAGACGCGGAGCTCTTTCGTCTGGGTGAAATCGTCCAGACCTACCACGCCGTCGGTTAGCTGTCCGAGGCCTCCAAAGTGTGACCTATGGTGAGAATGGGGACAGAATTGCAAGGGAGTCCAACAAAAGAAGTGGGACAGGGGAGAAATATCAATGCTCCATATTCAGGTCAAACAACCTTAGTGCCACAGAGGTTCATTCCAAGATGCAATGTGACGTAGAAGAGTTGGCTTTTATACCTGGCTTTTCTCACCCTCAACGGAACTCAAAGCAGCTGACAAACCTTCTGTTCTTCTCCCCACAACAGACAGGGGCTGTGAGAGCTCAGAAAGACAGCTGTGACTAGCTCAAGCTGGCTCAGTGTAGACTAGAAAACCTCCAGACAAGCATCTGGTGCTCTAACCCCAAGAACACACTGGCTGCTAAGCTAAAGACGGAAATGCCCTGTCTTCCTTTTTTTTTTAATAAACCTTAAGGAGCACATACACTTAGGAACCTACATAGCATCATTAGCCATGTTTAAACTATGGGACTCCGATACCTTTCTTAAAAAATCAGGCTGTAAAATTTAAGAACATAAGAACATCAGAGGAGCCCTGCTGGATCAGGCCACAGCCCATCTAGTCCAGCATCCTGTTGCACACAGTGGCCCACCAACTGCTCATGGGCAACTCAAGCAGAGACAAGGGCAAAACTTCTCTTGCTCTCGAATCCCAGCAAATAGCCTTAGAGGCATCCTGCTTGTCCCCCCAGCCTGAAAGATGTACTTAAGCATCCATTCTAGTAGCCATTTGGCCTCTTCAGCCCTTAAAGACAACACTGAAGAGGCGGCCTGACTGAAGATTATAAAATCACACAAGGTATGGAAAAGTTGGATACAGAGGAATTCTTCCCTCTATCACGCAGCACAATAACCAGGAAGCACTCTAAGAAGCTGATGGCCAGGAGAAGGGGTCATCAGTCTATGGAATTGACTGTGATGACAGCAACCAGCCTGGATAGCTTCAAGAAAAGGTTAGACAAAAAAAGAATGGAAGACAGGAGTATCAGTGTATCAGGAGTATCAATGGGTGCCTAGGCTGGAGAGACAGGCAGGATGCCTCTAAAGGCCCTGTGCAGGGAGTTGAGAGCAGGTGAAGGCTTTGCCTTCATTTTCTTCTTGAAAGTACTCATAAGCAACTGGTGGGCCACTGTGCAAGACGGGATGCTGGACTTGATGGGCTGCAGCCTAATCCAGCAGGGCTCCTCTTATGTTCTTACGTATTGTACTGCATTCTGTACTCTGGCATGCATATTTCCAAATTATCTTCAGATCTGAGGTAATCAACTGATTGATCAACCAATCCATTTATTACTACAACGTGGGTAGTTACAATAGATAACCAAATGCCTGATAGATAGTGACAGGGCCTTTTCTGTGGTGGCTCCCAGCCTTCCGAACAGCCTCCTTCTGGAGGCACATCAGATGCCAGCTTTGTATGTCTTTTGGCACCTGGTTAAAACATACCTCTTCACCCAGGGCTTGGATGCTTAGCTTCCTCTCAATGCTGGCCTGCCAGGGAGGGAGGGAGGGAGATTATATTTTAATGTATTACGTTCTGTGCTGTTCTACACTATCTATCATTGCTGTGACCTCCCCTGGGACCTTTGGTTGAAGGTGTGATGTAGGATAGATAGATAGATAGATAGATAGATAGATAGATAGATAGATAGATAGATAGATAGATAGATAGATAGATAGATAGATAGATAGATAGATAGATAGATAGATAGATAGATAGATAGATAGATAGATAGATAGATAGATAGATAGATAGCACTGCATATAAGGACATACCAGATTTGTTTAAAAACAGTAATCATTGCATTGTAGCTTGAAAAGGTTGATCTCACAATCAGTCAAGGCTAAGGGGCAATTTTTGAACCCAGCAGTAATTTTTAAGCCAGGCAGCACACTGAACATGGCAGAGGGGCTGGTTTGGACCTTTCATCCAATCTCAGTGCCAGGCCCATTTAAATTGTATGCATTCATTTTTCTGTTGCCGCCACACTTTAGGGGCCACCTAAGCCCAAAGATGCCACAAACAGGTAGATCTATGCACTCACTCACTCACTTGCTGATGCTGTTGCTGTTGCCATCGTACGTGGAGTCATTCAGGTACACTGGCTCTGCGAGCAGAGGCATGATCTGGCCTAAAGGGGACGTGTAAGACTGCAGGCCATCTGGGGGAGAAAGCACAGGCAATCAGAGAATGGCCACAAGCTTGGAAGAGACATGAGCAGAAGACCTTGGGGACATGGTCACACCTTCACTTTAAACCTCCTTCAATCCCATCTTCAGACCTGATGGCTCACACCTTTTCCTTTCCATCCAGTTTCTTTGTGGACTTTCCACCCTCCATTTGGACTTCCTTGAATGGAAAAGTCCGCAAATAAAGCAGATGGAAAGGAAAAGGGCGGACTGAAGGTTTAAAGTGAAGGTGTGACCACGGCCCAGGACACAAAAAGCTTCTCCTGTGACAACCTTGTTTATATATCTGGAGCAAACATGAAGGAGTGGGAGCTCTACCACAGAGCTACTGCTTTCTCCCAGGGACTAGCTGCATGGCAGGTGAGACTTCAAAAAGCACAGGCTGAGAATTCACTAATTCAAATATCTCAGAAGTCACTGCAGTCATGGAATACCAGATACTTTCAACCCAGACGTCTCACCAAACTGTGAAGGCGTCATCACAGTCTAACTTGAGATCTGAGCTAAGAATTCAGGGTTTTCAGCTGGCTAGAAAAGCAACGCCAAAGATCAGGGATTGGTGTGATTTCCAAACAGACAGTGGGAATCATCCATCCATCCGTCCATCCATCCGTTCGTCTGTCTGTCTCTCCCACCCTTCACCAAATGGTCCCAAGGTTACAATAGGATACATATCAAATATTAAAACTTAATTTAAAATATAACCCCCTCCCACCCAACCTCTTTGACAGGACAGAGAGCTATTTAAATGGCAATGGCAAAAGATATGTTTTCACCATACGCCAAAGATATGTTTTCACCACAGCGGAGGCACCTGGCGAACCTCAAGACGGAGGTTGTTCCAGAGTCTAGAGACCACCAAAGAAAAAGCCCTCTTGCATGTCCCCGTGCCTCATACCTCTGCAAGAGAAGGAACTACAAGAAGGCCCTCTCCTCGAGATCTCAGTGCATGGGCAAGTCTAGATGGACGAAGGTGCTCCTTCAGATACCCAGGGCCCAAGCCTTTAGGGCTTTATATGCTAGTGTCAACACCTTGAATTGGTCTCGGTAGCGAATAGTTACACAGTGCAGATCCTTTAAGACTGGCGTGGTATGAGTCCAGCCAGAGATTCCCATCAGCATTCTGCACCAGTTCCAGCTTCCAGACCGTTTTCAAGGGTAGCCCCATGTAGAGCGCATTGCAGTAGTCTAATCTGGAGGTTACCAGAGTGTGGATCACTGTGGCCAAGTTATGCCGATCCAGGTAAGGCTTCAACTGGCTGACTGAATGGTGAAAATGGTAGGCACTCCTGGCAGTCGCTGCCACATGAGACTCAAATGACAGTGATTAGCAACACTCCCAGGTCATGCACCTGATTTTTCTGGGGCAACTCCCCCCCCCCGCACTAAGAACTGGGTGCCCCTTAAGTTCCTGGACTCAGGACTCAGTGACGTACAGTACCTCCATCTTGTCTGCATTCAGTTTCAATTTCCTGGCCCACATCCAGCCCATCTCTGCTTCCAGGCAGCAATTGAGGACCTCAGCTGCCTCTCATGACTCAGAATGATGGAGAGATAGAGTTGAGTGTCACCAGCATACTGATGGCACCTCACTCCAAAACTCCTGATGACCTCTCCCAGTGGCTTCATATAGATATAAAAAGTATAGCAGACAAGACCGACCCCTGGGGACTCCACAAGAGAGTTCCCAGGATATCGAACCGAAGTCTCCCATTACCACCTTCTGGGACCTGCCCCGGAGATAAGAAGAGAACCACTGTAAAACACAGCCTCCTAGACCCGTCCCCGAAACCACTCCAGTAGGAGATCATGGTTGATAGTTTCAAAAGCTGCTGAGAGATCAAGAACAACCAACAAGGAGCCCTGTCCCTCTCCCAATAAAGGTCATCCATCAGGGCGACGAAGGCAGTCTCAGTGCCAAACCCCTGCCTGAACCCAGACTGAAATGGCTCTAGATAATAATTATCATATTTAATATGATTCATAGAGCATGGATCATAGCTAGAAGTAGTTAAAGCATGAAGCAAGCTGAGAGTTAAAAACAAAAAGCACTTGCTGTGAAACCTCTCTGAAAGCTGCTGCCTCGATTACATCAGTGAGGTGGGCCCTTCAGGGTTGCCTCACATCAGGCCTGTTAAGAAAAGGGGAGAAATAGGCATCAAGTAAGGCAACCATGAAGGGCCCTTGCAGTTCCAACTGAGGCAGCAGCTTGTGGAGAGGCTTCCCACCAAGTCAGCTATTCTCCCACGCTTTCCTAAAGGTGAAATCACTTGTAGGGCAGCTGTTCCCTCCCACAGTGGTCCTCGTCAGCCCCTCCCTCCCTCTCAGAAAGTTCCAAATCCACAGCTGCACCCCTTCCCCAGACCTGTTATGCTTTAGTGGGCTCCTCTAACCCCTAGATTCTCATTGTTTTCAATGGCCTATACAAAACTCAAGGTTTTGCAGGAAACCAGCTTTGGCATTATAATTTTCCAATATAATATGTTTAGCTGGTTGTAATCCACCCAGCGACCTTAGGGTATGGCAGAGGGGAGTTAAAAATGCAAAGAAACAAATAGCTACATAAATGCCAAAGGTATAAATGCCTTGCTCACCCTTCCAGATGCAGCCATATAACTCCACACGAAGGCAGACACTCATAACACGATCTGCCCGTGGGTAGAAGCGGACAGAGCGGGCAATGATTGGTGGGCCAAGGTCCTTCAATACCACGTCCTCTGTATTTTCATTGCCTGATATTACCTAAGAGACACAACGAGGTAAAGCAGAGTAAACTTTCTATTCAATTCCAGGCAAGAAATGTGTTTTTTTTATTTCTTTAATTCATGTCTCTATCTGTTTTAATAGCTAATCTGTGTTTTATATAATTCTTAAATTCACATTTAAGATTGTATTTTAATAACTAGCATCACATATGCTTACACGAGTAAATGAAAATCAAATACTGAACCTATCATCCTATCATAAGAACATCAGAGGAGTCCTGCTGAATCAGGCCATATCCCATCTAGTCCAGCTTCCTGCCAGTTTGGTCTAGTGGTTAAGCTAGCTGGGTGACCTTGGGCAGGTCACAGCTCTATTCTGAGCTCTCGCAGCCCCACCCACCTCACACGGTATTCTGTTGCGGAGAGAAGAATAGAAGCTTTGTCAGCCACTCTGAGTCCACTTAAATGGGTGAGAAAAGCAGGGTAGAAAAGCTAACTCTTCTTCTTCTTCCAGCCATTCTGGCTGGTTATGTCACCATTTCTTTTGGTAGTAAATTCCATGGACTGATGACCTTCTGGGTGAAAAAATACTTCCCCTTTTCAACCCTAACTATCCTACCCCCCATCACCTGGTTGTACTGTTCCCTGATACAGAAACTGTGCACAAGGTCGCCTTTTCAAGGCTGAAGAGGCCCAGACGTTGCAGCCCAATTTCATAAGGAAGGTGTACTGGCCCCTCGATCATTCTGGTTGCATAACTTAGTCAGATGCCTGATCCTGCTGCTATCAATTTTTCCTGATATCACACATTTGCCCCCAATCCTGCAACCTGCCATCAACTTTTCTCCCTTTCTTCCATACCTCGTTGCCCCACCGATCACGCCAAGGCATCCAGCGGTGCCCGTCGCGACTGTAATGGAGCCGGTAGGCACGAGCAAATTCCTTGCCGTGGCCGCTCGCATGCCGCCCCTGCGTCCCCACCAAGGTTAAGAAATGCAGCCGCCTCAGGTCAATCTGCAAGTACTCGGCATCATTGGGGTAGACCGGTCCTGCAGGGCACCAGGCCCCGTCGCCATCACTCAGTGCCAGCCTGGACAAAAAGGGAGGGACAATAATTTACAGTCTTACAATCTTTTATAAATAACACATTTCTGGTCAACTGTGGACCATTTCTATACAAAACGCTTAAACTGGCTTTTGCACCTCTCTCAAACTACAGTTGGACCCCCATATCCACTGATCTGGTAACCACGGTTTCCGTGGTGACCGGATCACCCCGCACAGGCACATTAGGCTTACCTTAAGCTCTTCCAAGGCCTGGGACAGGCAGGAAATGGCCCGAAATGGCGTGCAATTTCCCATAATGCCTTTGAAATCCCTCAGGAATTATGGGAAATGGAGTGCATCTTGAGCGAGATTTCCCATGATTCCTTTGAAATCCCATGGGATTTCATTGGAATTATGGGAAATGGGAGTGCATTTCCAAGTGTTTGCTATTATCCGCGGCTTTATGTTATCTGCGGTAGGACCTGGAATGTACTCTCTGAGGACACGGTGGCCCAACTTTACTTATGTTATTACTGGAAGAGAAAGTTTGAGACTGTTGTTGCTGGGTAACACTGAGGCATGGCTAACTCCTGGTTTACTGTATGGGCACCTCCATGGACACTTCTATGCAGTTTCACTGGCAAAAATGCAGAAGTGGTTTGCCATTGCCAAATTCTGAGGGGGGTCATACCAGCAGCCCTCTGCTTTCCAGGATGCTCTACAACTGAGCTACAGCACCCAGTGTGCAGTAAAGGCAGTTTTATCAACCTAAAAGCAAGAGTCTCTTTAACATTACAGGTGAAAAGAACCTGACTGAGATCTATCAGTTCCATATTACAGTGGTACCTTGACATACGAGTTTAATTCGTTCCGTAACCTTGCTCTTATGTCAAATCACTCGTATCTCAAAGCAATTTTCCCATTAATCCATTCCAGCTCCCAAAACACCACCTCAGTTGTTTTTGTTATGTACTGTACTGTATTTACATACTCGTATCTCAAATCTTGCTCTCATCTCAAAGCAAAATATCACTCGCTCGGCGGCTTGTATCTCAAAACACTTGTATGTCAGGGCACTTGTATGTCGAGGTACCACTGTACTTTCTACAGGCCAAGCGGCACAAATTAAAACAATATACAAGCAAATCTTCAATACTGTACAACTTCGAAACCAATTGCTGTGAGCATACAGTCCATTTTCATTTTTCAGGAAAAATAAAAGTAACATTTCAGACCTGCAAGGCTAGAATTAATTGTTTTAGAAGCAGTGGACAGTATTCAGTGAAATCTAAGACACTGATGTGTGCAAATATTGCGTGCAAATGCACACAAGTGCACAAATACACTTGCACGATGGATGCTTTTTCTCATCTCACAACATTTATATATATCTGAAGCATACACGTTATGCAAAGCACACTCACAAAGCAAGCCACAGCTTTTATTGCTGCACAGTTTTTAAAAATGCGCCAAGATAAAATCAGATATGGCACGTTACTGTCAACCCAAAGGCCACTGTTGGCCAGATGCACATCACACTCGTCCTAAAATAACTCCACTGGCTGCCTATTAGCTACCATGCCCGATTCGAGGTATTAATGTTAACCCATAGGCCGTGTCTTCACGGCAACCTTATCTCGGATTCAAAACGTTTTCAATCCTCGGAGTCCGCACGGCAGTTTGGCTTAACACACTTTCTCCGTGTTAAACCACCCCAAAGCGTGGTGAATCTCAATCCTGATTTCAACAGGTCTCACTCCGGATCGTGTGCTTGAAACGTTTTACATTTTTTACTGTGGGGACCCTACCATGTTAAGGGATGAGAATCCATGTTTAGCGTTTCCCTCCCCCAATAGCTTGCTTCCAAAGATAGTGATTTCATTGAAAAAATCCACCCTCAAAACAGCCACTATAAAAATCCAGTCCTTAAAGCTACACTGTAGCGATCTAGCCTCTTCACACCTTAATAACAATGTTGCAGTTTTGCGCAATTCTAGCTCTTTGAAAGTTCTGACCTTTAAAAAAGGGAAAGGAAAGCCCTGGAGGTTCTGTTTTAAAGGCTGTGGCTGTGAAGGGGGTTTGAGTTGCTGTTGCTGCTGCTGTGTGCCCTGGGAAATGGGGAGAGGAGGGGAAAGAATCACTGGCTGCCGGTGCCTGTTTTTCATCCATCCAGGCAAGCGGCAGCGACCCACCGAGCCAGGCTCCGTGAAGGGGTCTGTTATGGGTGGCACATCCATGCCAGGAGGAAGAGGGCAGGGCAGTCCTGCAAAGCGGCTTTTAAAAAGTAGCCACTTGAGTCCCCCCTTGAGTCATGTACGCCACGTACGATCCTCAGAATCCGGATTGAACGCGATTCAAGTTAAAAGTAATGGGAACAGGCAAATTCGCGTTTGCATCCGGTTCTATTATTTCGGTTTAGGGAAAGTGAAATAAGCTTGCTGTGGGGATTCCCCCATAATGTCCTAAATGGCTTGGGCCACAAATATCATGCTCGTACCTTATGATCCCCCAGGGAGGCCCTCTTGGTGGTGCCATCCCCTTCAGGAAGCATGGAAGGGCCTACTTGGTGATAGCCCCAGGATATAGAACAGACTCTGATCTAAGATACATCAGGCACCCTCACTGTATGTATTCAGATGACCAGTGAAGATCCACCTCTTTACCCTGGCCTATGGCTGAGGGAACAGCATTGGTTATTATTTTAGCTAATTTATCTGTTTTATAGTGCTTTTCTTGTATCCCACCCTGAGAGCGTTAGGTACAGAGCAGGATACAAATATAAACAAACAAACAAACAAATGAACAAATGTACCTGCTATGTTTGGCAGCCGTCGAGTCAGACCACGAGCTGGAGGCTGAAAGGGCCTCATCTGGAATGGTACGGTCTTGCATGCCCAGTGCATAGCGGCACTTCGCTGAAAGGCAGAAGAGGAGGAGAGATTGAAGAATGCTCTCTGACTGGCAAAGATAAATTGGTTGTCCTATGTGGTACTCATAACTCTCTCTAAACAAACATGCAGCCCATTGCCTAAGACCGAATGGGATTCATGTGTTGGCTAGTCACTGGCATCAACTGCAGAAATGTGAGCCAGTTTGGTCTAGTGGTTTGGGACCCGGACTCTTATCTGAGAATACCAGGTTTGATTCCTCTTGCCTCCATGAAGCCAGCTGGATGACCTTGGGCTAGTCACAGCTCTCACAGCTGCACCTACCTCACAGGGTGTCTGTTGTGGGGAGAAGAACCGAAAGCTTTGTCGGCCGCTTTGAGTCCCCTTGAATGAGTGTGAAAAGCGGGGTAGAAAAGCCAACACTACTACTTCTTCTTAAAGTACACTGCATTCCCAAGCACTTTTGGTAGCTATGCTAATGTCTCAGACAGAAGGCCATGGAGCAAATGTTCCAAGATGGGTCACAGAGGTGGTTTAACAACGCTTCAGACTATTTATTTTAATAATGATGATGATGATGATATTTATAATACCCTTTCCAGTAGAAGGCAGTACAAGAATACATGATACAATACCTATTTACATAAGGTCGTGCCGACATGATTAGTACATCAATCATTTAAAATACATACAAAATCAACATAAGAATACTAAAATTTAAGGAACATGCATCTTAATAATGGCTCAGGTTTAATACCCTTGAGAATTCAAAAGGAAACTTTTTAGGCCAGTCCGGAAATGGAGTAAATCTTTCTCTAGGTTTAAAATTTCTTCACCCAGAGGGTCATCAGTTGGAATTTGCTGCTGGAAGAGATGGTAAATTCACCATCTTTTTGAAAATCCAAGATCTGACTAAACATGAAGCTTTTGGGAAAGAAGTCAAGGCTATCTAGAACCAGGGGGCACTCTGTGAAGCTGATGGAGAGGAGAGTTAGACCAACAAGGGGAAAGAATTTTTTCACCCAGGGAGTCGTCCATCTGCAGAATTTACTACCAGAAGTGGCGGTGACAGCAACCTGGTGACAGACTGGTTAGCTTTAAGCAAGGCCTAGATAAATTTATTCAGGACAGGTGTATCAATGGCTACTAGAATACATGCCTAGGTACCATCTCCAGGTTGGAGACACAGGCGGGGATTCTGCTCAAGGCCATTCAGAGGGATTTGAGAACCAGTAAAGGTTTTGCCTTTGTCTTCTGCTTGAGATGTCCAGAAGCAATTGGTGGGCCACTGTGTGAGACAGGATGCTGGATATGTCTCCACCAGGGGGCACCCTGGTCTCATACAAGAGACCAAAAAATTGAAGGACGTCCTTTACTAGAAACACCTCCACTAGGTATTAATATTCTGTACACTTTCAGAGGAGGATAATGCTGTCTGGCTCACTCGATACTGTCTGAGAAAAAGGCAAAATGGGAATTCAATGCTGCATATTTTTACAGAAGAGATTGATATTGGTATGACATCTCTGAATAGCAAAGACATAGGGCATTTCTGCACATAATCTTCGTGATCTGGATCAGCTGACCTGAGGCATTTTCGCACTTCACTTCCCGTCCGCTGGGCAGGAAAGGAGCACAATTAACCAATGCTGAGTAGCAACTTTGGCCGTTCCCTCCCCCCACGATGGAATACTTACCTTATTTGATCCAGGGCCCAGTCGCCCTCTAGGAGCCACCATTTTGGCTGGGCACCCTCTGCAACTTCATGTGCGTCAGCAGCGTTGCCCTGATGGTGCTCATGCTCTGTGCACGCTCAGTCGCCTCTATGGTTGCTTGAGGTGCAAGTGCGCTTGCACAGCAGCTCAGACAACCCCGGAGCACTAGAAGTGGTGTGGATGGTTGCGCCGCTGGACGCTTAAGGTAGGTTCTGGTAAACACTGGTTAACGTGCAGAACACAATTTTGTGCTTCACACCTAATCAACAATCAGTGAACGTCTGGTGAGGCAGGGCATGTTTGGAAGTTTTAACAGCCTACTCCACATGCAGATGCAGTTCACCAGAAGTTCACAACTTCTTCACTAGAGGCCGTAGTCGTGCAAACTGGCCTCTGGATCTAGCAGGTGCCAGTACTGATGTGTTCTAGACCAGACCGTGCTTTAGAGCTGCTCATGGCTGCCAGGAACGGGGGTTATTGGCCTCAGAGCCCCCAGGGTACTCATTTTGGCAGCACAACAAATTTCCTTCACTGAAATGGGTGTCCCATAGCCTTAGTATGCTGGTGAACCTGTTTAATCAGTTCTACAGTATTCTAAACCTATACTGGGCCAGGAGCCATTTTGGGCCTCCTGATCCAGATGATGAAGTTCACACCAACAAGCAGACAAAAGAGACCCCAAAGAGGAACAAGATCTGGATTAGAGGCAAATGTGAAAAGGCATATGGAATCCAGAATCCTATGCTGGTTGCTCCATTGGACTAGAACTCATACCATTTGAGCAGATCAAGGAATATATGGTTTCAGTTCCCATCACGGCTAACTATTGGCCTTGTTGGCTGGAGCTAAAAGAATGGGGACTAGGAGCACCAGGATAGCTTTGATTCTAGTAAGGCACTCTTTGCCCGTACAAAGGTGACATACTGGTGACAGAAGAGCAATGCGATCAAAGGTACATGCTCTCTTTCCCCAGCTCTGATCTCTTCCTCATATGGGAGATTCTTAAGTACCAAAGATGTCTTTTCACTTTTGGTCAGATTGGGTAGGAAGTAGACATGACAACAGGGATGTTTTCCCACTCTGATTGGAGGAGCTGCAGTGATATCACTTCCTACTTGCTCATTTGATTCTCCCTCCTACTGTGGACTCAAACCAATGGGAATCCTTTCTCCTTAGAGGACACTTTATTGCTTGCAACCTGATTGGTCAGCCGTAAGAGATGCAGTACTCAGCCTGGAAACTGAAATGGGACTTTGCAATGGCGCCCCAAAAGGGGCAGATTTTAAATGGGTTTACTGGCCACCACTCACACCCTGTGGAGAACGGTGCAGAACAGCATTTGCCACCTGACAGGTGGACATGTAAAGCTTTTATGTGGAAGGAGAACCTTCATTGTTGGATGAGCGCACTGTAACTCTTTACTGGGGTGTGTGTGTTACTGTGATATTAAGAACATATGAACGTAAGAGGAACCCAGCTGGATCAGGCTACAGCCCATCTAGTCCAGCATCCTGTCTCATACAGTGGCCCATCAATTGATTCTGGGCACCTCAAGCAGAAAATGAAGGCAAAAACCTCACCTGCACACCCTGCAAATGGCCCTTAGAGGCCTCTCAAACCTGGAGGCAGGTCCAGTTTGATTTGCCACAACATAGCCCATCTAGTCCAGCATCCCTTCTTGCATGGTGGCCTACCACTTGCTTCTGGACAGCATCACCTGCCCTCAACTCCCTGCAAATGGCCTTTAGCAGCATCCTGCCTGCGTCTCAAATCTGGAGGCAGTTACCTAGGCATCCATTCTAATAATCACTGATACACCCGTCCTTCACAAATTCATCTAATCCTTTCTTAAAACCACCCAGGCTGGTTGATGTCATCACCTCTTCTTATACTAAATTCCATAGGTTACGCTAGACAAACAAATGAAATGAGCTTGTGTACATGTGATAATATCACATACCAGCACACATAAAATTGCATGACACTATGTCATTTCACCTGGCCAGGATCGCATATACTCTGGTGCATGGAGGAACCAGTTTGGTCCAATGGTTAGGGAGCCGGACTCTTATCTGGGAATACCGGGATTGATTCCGCTCTCCTCCACAAAGCCAGCTGGGTGGCCTTGAGCTAGTCACAGCTCCCTTCTGAGTTCTCATAGCCCCACCTACCTCACAGGGTCTTCTGTTGTGGGAAGAAGAACAAAAAGCTTTGTCAGCCGCTTTGAGTCCCCTTAAATGGGTGAGAAAAGCAGGGTAGAAAAGCCAACTCTTCTTCTTCTCCCTGCCCCCCTGCCCAGAAGTGAAACTTCTGCCCAGAAGTGAAACTTCTAGTATGCTTGCTGGTCTGGTATCCTGTCCAGTGAAGAATCACCCAGGGTCTTCCTTTCGGTGAAATAGCTATAAATCCAGTGCAAGATAACAGCCAGGTTTGTTAAATAGAAGATGCCTTCTTCAAGTGGTCTCCTCACCATCCCATAGGTGAGCTGCCATTTACCTTCATCTGCCTGCAAGCAAGGACGCAGGTGGATTAAAGGCATCATGTTCCTTGTCACAGTTTTGGAGGACAATATGACACTTTTGACACTCGCAGCCCTGCTGTTCTACTTCATCACTATTCTCCATTTTAACATCAAAAAAATTGTGTATGACGGAAGCCAAACATACCACAATCTTTCCTCCTCCTGGCCTCTGAACCCTCAGACACAGTTTAATGTTAGGAATTAGATCCATAACCATAAACAGGGCAGGCAGAAGTGATCAGGCCCTGCAATTTTTCAGGACTAATTTTTAGACTCATGTTATCGTTTCACTTTAAATTTTGCATTTATTTTTCTTGTTTCATGTCACCTTATCAACATAAGAGGCTCAAGAATGTTCAACCTCTCGTATGTCTAAACAAAGCTGGAAAAATCCCTTGAATCCCTTAGGAGCCAATGATATACAGTATATTCTGGCGTATAAGACTACTTTTGAACCTGAGAAAATCTTCTCAAAAGTGGGGGGCCGTCTTATACGCCGGGTGTCGTCTTCTTATATGGCGAGTATATCCCAAACTCTATATTTTAACTGGAAAAGTTGGGGGTCGTCTTATACGCCCAGACATCTTATACGCCGGAATATATGGGTATACCAAACTGGGTTTGACAAACTGGTGGTCAGACTCAGCAGAAAGAAGATACGTCCATTTCTGCACCACCACCCTTACAATCCCAAACTAGAGTGGGACACTCTGGCCTGGAATGGGCCAAACTGGGAAAGACTGTCCTGGTGTAGAATAACCCTGTCCACACTGGAACAGGCCTGCTCCACACCAGCCCAAACCTTGTGCTAGTTTCCATTCTGACATGGTGTGTTTACAGGGGGGGCGGGGGGATCTGTCTGGGATGAATTAGTGAATTCTGCATTGAGCAGGGGGTTGGACTGGATGGCCCTGGAGCTCCCTTCCAACTCTATAATTCTATGATAGGAACGAATGTTCCTGGCCTTCAGAGTTCCTGGGGGGTTATGCTTTTCAGTAGCACACCTTCTGCACCACTGAGTCCCCCATGATATTATAAGGAACCACAGAGGCATGCTGTCCACGCAACTCCACGGTCCAACATACCACTTCTTAGTACACCAGCAGACCTTGAAACCAAGATCAACCAGCAGACTGAGCCAGGTCACCATTTGGGGCACCCCAACCCCCAAGTCCACATTCCACCACCACCTTTAAACCACACCAGTGTACTGAATGGAGACCCATTAACCCCTTCAGGCTCCATGCTTGTGGTAAACATGGAAACAGCCACAAGCCAAGGCCTAAGCTAGAAGTGGCCTTGCAATGTACAATGGCTTCCCAAAAAGGTCATTTTGACAAGGCATCCTAAACCCTGCTGCTGGCTGGACCCCAGTATGCTCATTCTCCTTACTTCACATTTTGACTGCTCACTTTTCTTCCATCCGTCCAACCCTTCATCTCCTGCTTTTCACCCACCAAAGCTGAGGTACCAAAGTGAGTAAATGAATACACACACAGCCCTCTCCTTGACACATTCGCTTTCAGACCACGGGAGGAAACCTGATGTGCCTTCCTTCCACACTGCTTCTCGTCACACAGCTGCGACCTGGGCGCCTGCTCACACCCTACCCCTCCCCTCAGTGGACAGCTGCCTTCTCACCTGGAGTCATTCTCACCTGGGTCAAAGTGCTCTTCTAGTTCTGAGGCACTGACGGCAGCCAGGAGCACCACACAAAGCCCAGCGATTCCTGCCATACTCTGGGTTCGCCGATCACGAGAGTAGTGTCTTCATGCCTTGCAAAAGGTAGAAAGGCAGCGTGTTAGACACATGTGGGTCCCTCACACACAGCTGAGCTCGGTGGCTTTGGTGACTCAACAAGAACAGGCCGCTCTGCTCCTCCTCTTCCCAGCCGCAAGCACTTTCTCCACGCTGTTGAATAACGTACATTCCAGGAGAAACAAGTCACCGGCATCCTGCAATTGTCCTTACTTTCCTATTCAGGCCAGAGGGACACGGAGTTGATACGTTCCATGAGTGACACATAATGATTACAGGCAGAGGGGTCATGTGCCACAGTTAAATATTCAGTGTGCATTGGAGTATTCCAAGGTGGCTTTTAAGAATGGGCCATTTCAGTTGTTCAGTGAGGACGCATTCTGATGCCATAAAACTCAACTGAAGTTAAACAATGGCTCCTATTCATTAGTTCTGAAAGGTCACATTTTCCTTTCACGATGAGCCAGGGTTGCTGGCTCACTGAGGTTTATCACAAAGTAGTGCTGCCCTTCTTCCTTGGCCCAAGCTGAATAACTTTATCATGAAACCCAGAACCTGGAGTTGTGATGTGGTTCTCTCTAACAAGGAGGAGAATTTGGAAGCCAACGGCAAATCAAAGCTTAAGGCTAGCTAGGGAACAATGAAGTATTGTTCCAGTTCAGATTTCTTGGAAGAACATAGGAAGATCAGAGGAGCCTTGCTGGATCAGGCCACAGCCCACCTGGTCCACCATCCTGTCTTAGGGCCTTTTCCCACTAGAGCTTAGAATTCTTCTAAGACCCCATTAGGACCCAACTGGTACCTGACTGGTACCAATTGGAAAGGCCCTGTCCCCACCTGGACCCTATTGAAGGCCCCCATCTGCAAGGCCCTGGGGAAATCCAGATATAATGGGTCCTTCAGGCCCTTAAATCTAGATTTCATGTGGACCCCACTGAAGGCCCCATCCAAAAGGGCAGGGGAAATCCAGATTTAATGGGTCCTTCAGGCCCTTAAATCTAGTGCGGACCTGATTAAAGGTACAGTATCCACAATGGGGTCTTCATGCATCTTCAAGATCCGGTTCTCCAGGAGGACCCCATCTCAAAAATCTGGATCTTGAAGATCCGGATCTTTGAATGTGTGTGGAAAAGGGGGTTACACAGTGACCAACCAATTGCTTCTGGGTTTCTCAAGCAGAAGACAAAGGCAAAATCCCACATTCTCTACCTACCTACTTACTTCCCATCCAATCCTGGCTATGTATGGTGGAAACTAGGCATCAAAGGCCTGGATAAAGAGGTACATTTTAACCCGGTGCCCAAAACCATATAAAATTGGTGCCTGCTATAACTTCACTGGGAGGTTTATTATTTATGTATTTATTTATTTACATTTCTATCCCGCCCCATACCCGAAGGTCTCTGGTATGTTCCAGAGCCAGGGTGGCCACCTCAGAGAAGGCTCTCTCACATGCCACTATCTCTTGTACCCCTGAGGGTAGCGGATATACAAGACCTCATTTGGTCATCTTAAAGCATGAGCAGGTCTACATGGGGGAAAACGCTCCTTTAGATAACCCAGGCTCAAGCCATTTAGGATTTCATATGTCAACATCAAAGTGCAGTTCCTTCAAGACCATCACAAACTGTCCCTGATCAGCAACTCCCACCAGCAGGCATGTAACTTGATTCTGCATCCATTCCAATTTCCAGATCATCTTCAAGATAATCCAATTTAGAGCAGTCTAGACCAGGGTTTCCCAAACTGTGGGTCGTGACCCACTGGTGGGTCGTGTGCGAATATTGAGTGGGCCCTGCTTGTAGAACGACACACCAACCGACTGAGCCTTTATTCATATTGGTAACGGTTAAATTTCCTAGAGATGGGTCCCGAGTTGGTAAACTTAAATTAGATGGGTTGTAGCCCAGACAACTTTGGGAACCACTGGTCTAGACATTACTGGAGCATGGATCACAGTGATCAAGTTGTCCCTATCCGGGAAAGGCTAAAGCTACCACCTAAATCTCAAGCAACAGTAATCAATCCAGAAGCAACCCCAGATTATGCACCCATTCTTCCAGGAACAAAACAACTCCATCAAAATTTGGGTGCTGTCTAACTTCCTAGACTGGAGACCCCATGACAGACAGTGCCTCCATCTTATCTGGATTATCAGTTTCAATTTACTGGTCCACATACGACTAAGCACCTTGGCTGCCCACCTGACCCAGAAGGAGTGGAGAGATAAGAGTTGGATGTCATCAGCATACTCATGGGACTTCACCCCATATCTTTGATGACTTCTTCCAGAGGCTTCATATAGATGTTAAACAGCACAGGAGACAGATCCAATCCCTGAGGAACTCCACATGAGAGCACCCAAAGGGCAAAACCAAAGTTCTCCGTGGCTACTTTTTTGGAATCTACTTCAGAGACACAAAGGGAATCATTGTAGAACAGCTCCAAAAAGCTCAAGGAGAATCAATAGACCAGTGGTTCTCAACCTTCCCAATGCCGCGACCCTTTAATACAGTTCCTCATGTTGTGGTGACCCCCAACCTAACCCTAACCATAAAATTATGTTTGTTGGTACTTCATAATGACCCCTGTGAAAGAGTAGATGGACCCCCAAAGGGGACGCGACCCACAGGTTGAGAACCACTGCAGTAGACTCACACTACGGTTGTCCCTCTCCCAGAAGAGGTCATCAATCAGGGTCACCTATCAGGGTCACCAAGGCAACCTTGATACCATACCTGAAGCCAGAATGAAATGGGTCACAAGCCTAGGATTAAGGGCTTAGTGGCACTTAACTCAGTGGGATGGCGTAACAATACTATCCCACTAAGGTTAAGATCAGCCACAGAGGGATGCATCTGATACGAATGGAGCCATGGCTTTGAATCCCTGCTGCTACCAGCTGTACCTAATCCGGTCCAAATCCATCCTAATCTGCTCCAAAGTTTTGCATGAAGGCACAAAAGCTTTTGTTTCGCGTGTGAAGATCAGTCTTCAATTATAAGCAACTTTCGATTCCAATGCAAAGTTTCAAACCTTTCAAATTGTGAAGGTGACGGACATTTTTTGCCTGTCTCTAACTTCAAGTGCTGGTGTACTCCTTAACTGCACTACCAGCACTTCAAGTGCAAACGGCCCAGGCCCGGCCCGGCCCAGCCTGATCTCCATGGCAACAGCCACAGCAACATCTGCTGCACACCAGGACATTGCCATGGCGATCACAACTGTGTGGCCGTTGCTCTGCCACCCTGTCTACTTACAGCATTCACACCCGGAAGAGACTGGGAACACTGCGACCAGGAGTAAAAACTTGTCCACAGCTGGAAACGATTGGGGCAGAGTGCAGAAGGACCTTTCCTGGAGTGTCCAGAATGACTCTCTTTAAGGTAAGTGTGAATAGGCCTTAAGACATGTTCACGGTCTTCAGGTATCTGAAGGGCTGTCACAGTGCAGAGGGATTGTCCCTATTCTCACTTGCACAAGATGGGAGGACTAGAAACAATGGTATGAAACTTCAAGGGAGTCAATACAGATTAGATATTAGGAAAAACTTCCTAACAGTGAGGACAATCAGTCAGTGGAATAGGTTGCCACTGGAGGTAGTGGGTTTTTCTTCACTGGAGGTCTTCAAGCAGAGGCTAGACCTACATCTGTCTGGGATGGTTTAGGTAATCCTGCATTGAGCAGAGGGTTGGACTCAATGACCCTGGAGGTCCCTTCTAGCTCTATGATTCTATGATTCTAAGTTTGCCTAGTCAGGAGTACAGCTCAATTACTACACCAAAATAGTAGACATCTAGGAGTACTCATATCTTAAAATGGTACCCAAATGTGACCGCAGATGAGACATATTCAAAATAATGTGCTGAACAGCCTTTCTTGGCTTTGACCCTGGAATTTCAAGGATCTCCTAAACATTCCCATTTTAAATAAACAGTGCAAGGGCCTAAGTGGATTTCAAAACACCTGCTTCTGAGGAGCTTTGTTTTCTTGAAAAGCAGCCTAGAAAGGAATGATTTAGAATGGAGGGAGAAGATGCCGGCATCTAATCCATCTTGGACTACCACTGTTGTTCACTATATATTTTGTGAGGGTCAAGATACATGCCCGGAATCCAAAAGCAACAAAAGGGATTTGTCAGGGCAATGTGTGGGTGGGACCACCAGTTGGGCCTTGCAGGGTAGGAGAAGGCAGAGGGAAGAACTCAATGGAAGCTGTGAGCTGGCTTAATCATGGGACCTTGGGAGTTTTTCCACTGACCTCCCTTAATCTGGATCTAAGATGATCCGGATCTAAGGAATGGGTCCTTCAACTAATCTGTATCTAGTAGATCCAGATTAAGGGAGGTACCCGAAGCTTCTCAGGTCATCTGCTGGGACTCGAGAGCAGGAGAAGGTTTGTCCTTGTCTCTGCTTGAGATGCCCGTGAGCATTTGGTGGGCCACTGTGTGCGACAGGATGCTGGACTAGATGGGCTGTGGCCTGATCCAGCAAGGCTTCTCTTATGTTCTTATGTTCTTATGTCCCCATGGGTGGTGCAGCACCCAATAGCAATGGGGGCTACCCTGTCTGGAGTGGAAACGTCGGAGCACCCATGGGTGTGCCCCCACAGAGCTCCCCCAGACTCCATTACCCAATCACAGTGGAAATTGCGCTCCATATAATCCAGATTTTATGCCTGAAGACTCCACTGTAGACCCCATTATCTACAGGAAATCTGGATTATAGGTCCTGAAGGACCCATTCAATCCAGATTTCCCTAGAACTGGTGGAAACAAATGTGGCTCTAATGGGGTCTGCAGTGGAAATGGGGTCTTCCTGCTCTGAGCCTAATGGGTCCTTAATGGGTCCTTAGTGCTAGTGAACCCCCCCCCTTCTCACCTCATAAGAGCGAATCTGCAAGCTATCTCAGAGGCCACACAATGGTTCTGTTTTATCAAAGATGTTTATGTGCAGCCTCCCATTCTGCAACTCAAAGCCTTGCATATGGTTTTCTATTGGCAGCCGTGCTATGCAGCAAAAACAAAAACAAACCATCTGAGATGGCTTAGAGGGGGCTTAGAGACAGTTCCTAGTGGGGTTGCTCACACGCCACTACGCCCCCTCCCCCTCCCACGGTCAGTGAAGACAAGCATCTCTGTGGTGGCTCATAGATGGCTTAGAAGCAGTTCGAAGGTGGGACCGTTCACACCCTAGTATGCCCCCTCCCACGATCAGTGGGAAACAGCAGCTTCAAGGCTGGTCAGAGGCAGTTTAGGGGTGGCTTGCTGTGGGACTGTTCCCGTGCCACCTCTGCCCCTCCCCTGATGGACATTCTAGGCTAGAAAAGGGGAATGAGAACACAAAGGTCACACGCTATCATCTCTTTTTGCTACGTGTGAAGGCATCCTGGCTGTACCACAGCCCTCAGCAGCAAAAGCATGGACACCTGAGATAGGGACTTCTCAGTGATGGTGTCCAGGTTATGGAATAGTCTCCCCATTGAGGTGTGTCAGGCACCCTCACATTATATGTTTAAGACAGCGCCTTTTTGCCCTGGCCTTTGACTAAACACAGCTTTTCCTTCCACTTTTCAGACACTTTAACATGTTTCTATTGGGGTTTAAATGTTGTAAGTTGCCCTGAGACCTTTGGCTATAAGTAAGGATAAAAAGGCAACTAATAAATACATGAAATAATAAATGATCCAAGCAGTGCCCAGAATTATACCTATGTGCCTCAGCAAATATATAAAACATGTGCAGAGAAATACAGGAGGTAGGAATATGACTAGGAGCAGGAAAGTCAGAATACCCTAAAGCAGTGGTTCTCAACCTGGGGGTCAGGAGCCCTTTGGGGGGTCAAATTACCCTTTCAGAGGGGTCGCGACGAGCCTCCCACCGCCCTTCCCTTCCACCTCCCAGCTGCTCCGCCCCCGTGGTTGGGGGTCCCCACAACATGAGGAACTCCATTAAGGGGTTGCGGCATTAGGAAGGTTAAGAACCGATGCCCTAAAGCTTCCCTGAAGCAAATTTATCCCCCAAAAGTTACTATTCCCTAAAAAAGTAAGCACAATACAAAAATATATATTTGCCTGCAATGTCTACTTTGAGTTTGGTTTAATTGCAATTAATATTATTAGCAGCACCCACCATAGAGAATCCATCAAGGGGTCTCCTAACCTGTTTTTGCTATCAGAAATTTAAAAACTAGACCTGAATCTTCATAACAACAGCCCCAGATCATTTGCTTATTAGTGGATCTTTCTGCATCTAACTTAAGCTAATCCAGATAAGCTGATCTGGATCAAGGGATCCATTCCAAAGCTGGGTCAGATTATGCTGTTTCAGTCTAGCCCCCATGCCAGTCTTGAAGCTTTGGAGCTGAGGGCTTTCTGCACCTAGCTTTATTCTGGAATATAACTCAGGTTAGGGGCCTGCTGTCCACATGCTCAGTCAGGCTATGGCAGGCACCAGGTGAGGCCTGCCATAGTCTGCAGTAGCATGTGGACAACAGACCCCTATCCCATGATATATTCCAAAATAAAGCCTCCAGTATACTGGACCAAGAAGGCTTCTAGATGCCTCCTGACCCATTCTGGGTTTCCTGATCTGGACTCCATTCCGTCTGGTGCAGACGGAGCATCCTAGCAGGCACAGGACCTCCCTTAAAACGGGCTGATGCCTCTGGATCCCTCGTTAAACTGGGCTAGAGGTAAGTACAGAAAGACCTGACATTCTGCCTATGCTGACTTATGTCACAAGCAGCTAAGAAGCTTCCACTAATGCAACCGTTGCTAAACATTATGGTCAAGTTACTCCGAGATGCAAGGAGATGGTGGGTTATAGTGGTTTTGGCTTTGGGGTGTTGTTGGTTTTGCTACATGAGTTACATTTTATTGCTGGTGACAGTGTGGGTACATGTTTCCCATCTTGACTTTTGTTCAGTAAAGTCTTAAGGTATTTCCAAGATGTTCTACTACAATAGTCTGAAGCAGTCCACAAAGGCTAAGCCCGTAACTGGGTACCTGAAGGAGCACCTTCTCCCATAGAGACATGCCCATGCACTGAGACCTCAAGAAGAGGGCCTTCTTGTAGTTATTTCTCCTTCAGAGGTATGAAGTATAGGGACATGCTGGGGGGGGGGGCTTTTCTGTGGTCGCCCCTAGACTTTGGAATAGCCTCCCTCTAGAGCAGCGGTTCTCAACCTTCCTAATGCCGCGACCCCTTAATGGAGTTCCTCATGTTGTGGAGACCCCCAACCATGGGGATGGAGCAGCTGGGAGGTGGGAGGAAAGGGCAGTGGGAGGCTCATCGCGACCCCCCTGAAAGGGTAGTTCGACCCCCAAAGGGGTCCCGACCCCCAGGTTGAGAACCACTGCTCTAGAGTCTAGGGGCCACCACAGAAAAGGCTCTTCCGCACGTCCCTATACCTTGTACATCTGAAGGAACTACAAGAAGGCCTTCTCCTTGAGATAATTTGAGCCATACTTCTGTAGTGACTGAGCTTTTTCATTCTTTAATAGGTTCCCCTCCACCATGCACACATTCTGCAAAATTCTGAGTTCTGCCAAGCCTACTGATGTCTCTGTTTCGGGTGTGGACGGTTCCACCTTTGCTGTCTTGCATCTAGAAGTGAAGCCCTGCAACAGCAAAAGATAAAAACTCTTTTCTGAGATGCCTCTCCTCTGTTCTGTGTCTTTGTAATTTGATTAAACACATGCATGCCCATCTAGCTGCTGGTCTGGCATTTTAAACAGAGCTGACCTCTCTGTTGTGGAAGTACAGTGACGTTACTTCAAAACACACATAAAGGAACTCCACAGGACAAAATTAAACCTGCCCAGAAAATAAATAGCTTAGGTTATCTAACCATGCCAGCAAATGGCTGCTCTGGCATCACACTTCCCTCACAGTTTTAAGAATGTCCCCCCCCCCCACACACACACACACACCGGTCTCCAATTCAAGGAGGGAAAGCACCCTGGTTAAATACCACATGGCTCTGTGCTGTGTCCTAAGAAACAGTTACAAAAATCCAAATCTCCCGTTTCCTAGGAACCGAGCCCACCTCACGCCACTGTTTCTTGACCATTGGATGGATGGTGGAAGTGTGTGGGGGTGTGAAAGAGCTGTAGGCCAGCTGCTCCCATAATCCTTTGCTGGAATGTCCCTTCCAACAGCTGCCTTGCTCTATGGCCTGTAAACAGCAGCTGACAGGCTATAGAGCATGTGGAGAGGTGCCAGTGCAAAGAGGAGATGAATCAAGGCATTGATCGGATACCCCCTTTGTATCCCTCACCTAAAGCAAACCAAATAGCGAAGATAATAAAAGAGTGGGAGGAACCATCCATCCTCAGAGGGGGAAACCTTCAGGCTTTTAAAAATGAGCTCCTTGTCATCACAGGCTGCCCCTGTATCTCACGGAAACTGAAGCTCAGAGCCAGTTCACACTTTCCCTTCCGGATCAGTTCTGGACTCTCTGGGAGAAGTGCATCCGGGAGCCTCCGGCAGCAGTCCTGATATTCCACAGTTTAGGAGAAATAAATACCTTTCCAGCTTCACCAGGAGCTGCTGGTGAGTTCCTGGATACAGCGTTCCCACTGTCTTCTGGGTGTGAACATTGTGTGTGGGCAGGTTGGCAGATTGGCAGGGTCATACACCATATCACAATTGCCATCGCAAAGTCCCGGTGCATGCCAGATGTGACCATGGCTGAGTCCAGACTTGTTTCTACAGAGCAGCGGATTGGGCAGTCGCGATCAGGGCATCACACGCAACAGTCGATGCATCGTTGTGGCGTCGCATTATCCGATCGTTACTGCACACTTACCTTAATGCCGATCTAAGGACATTCGCTGCGCAGTAGAAACAAAATCTGAATTTTCCTACCAGTCTGGGCAGAACGGTGAGAAGAGCAGAACGAGAGCAGGAGGGCTGCTCAGATGCGATTGGCTGCCTCAACCCATGTGACCAGGCATGGCGACTAAGCTCTCACAGTTTCCAATGGGAAGCTACAGAGCTTCCTTTCGAGTTGGGATGGTCAGCTGTCACTGCGCAGCAGGTAAGCTACGCTTTTTATTTTAACTACGGATTTATTCCACAAGTCTGGAGGCAGCTAATGGCTCTTCTCATGGTGATCCAGCCAGGCTGGGATTAACCATCTGTACTTCAAGAGCTAGTAGTCAGAATCAGGACTGCCACAGCACTTGAAATGTGGAGGCATGCCAGTTCACCTGAACTTCATTTCAGAGGAGTGGGGTTGTTTTATAATCCCACAAAGTAAAACGTGAACAGGTCCTTGGCATTTTCCTGGGTTTCCTGAGTTTGAAGGAAGCTTTAAAATGTGTCAAGCAGCAACACCGTTTGTTTCCCTCACCGCTTTGGAGGAAAGTGTGGCAGATAACCAGTAGCGACCGAATCACACTCTTGCCATGCACAGAGGAAAGGTTTGTTATTGTTTCATGCCGCTCTGTATCCTCCTGTTTAAAGGATACAGGAGGAAAAGCGTTTTCTTCTGGGGGTGAAACAAGTTATTGATTTTTCCCCCAAAGCCCCTATATCACTGATCACACTGTGAGCCAGTTTGGTTTCGTGTTTAGAGAGCTGGACTCTTATCTGAGAATACCGGGTTTGATTCCTCACTCCTCCATGAAGCCAGCTTGATGGCCTTGGGCTAGTCACAGCTATCTTCTGAGCTCTCACAGCCTCACCCATCTCACAGTGTGTTCTGTTGTGGGGAGAAGAACAGGTTTGTCAGCTGCTTTGAGTCCCCTTGAATGGGTGAGAAAAGTGGGGTAGAAGCGCCAGCTCGTCTACTTCTTCTTCTAAACAGGACTGTTAACCAGGCTCAGTTTTCACCCATTCAGCAGCAGGAAATGGCCACCATGCACCCACCCATTTACCCACCACAAGGAAGCAGCGTGACCGGTGCATGTTAGAGTTATCTAGGTGTGTAATAGCGCTCCTAGTATGCTTCTAGTATAGCTGTGGAGCACTTTTTAGTGTGCCACAGCTATCAGTATTGGGGGACGGTCTGGTATGCTCAGAACCATTCCAGCTCAGAAGCACCTCTGTGCTGTGTGGCTGTTCACAGGATTTCGCATGAATTATGGGAAAATGAGTGCAATTTCACTGTTTGAAATATCTGTGGTTTTGCAGTAACCACAGTAGGTCCTAGAACGCATCCCCCGCGGGTATGGAACTCCAACAGCACCAGCTTAAGCTCTAACATGGTTAAGATGCTCTGAGGCTCAAGCCTGGCTCAGGCTAAGCCTGATCAAGATTAAGGGGAGACTGATGTAACAGGGACAGTTGGCCCATAACAAATTGGGGTATTTCCCTCCCCAGTTTCTGTCGTCAGCTGAGCATGTCCTCATTTTGCCCAGCTGGTCTTTAACCCCCAGCAACTCACAGATTTCCCAAGGCCTTGAGGAAGAAAAAGACAAAATGCACTGAAGGCGCAAGGAAGGCAAAGAATCTCAGCTATGCTGCAGGAATGCCTGGCAGCTGGAGTCTCAATGCCAGCTCAGCTTAACTGGCCCGCTTGGAGAGCTGCAAAGCTCGGTAGATGCCCTCCAGTCCTGACAGGCTGCCAGCAATAAATTAACCATTAGATTAAAGAGACGTCTAGAGCAAAAACACCATCATGGGTAGCTTTGACCGCTTTGCCAGTTGTCGTTTCCAATGAGAACATAAGTACTTAAAAGGAGCCCTCCTGGATCAGGCCGCAGCCTATCTAGTCCAGCGTCACCTAGTAGCCCACCAATTGCTTCTGAGCTTCTCAAGCAGAAAACAAAAGAAAAATCTTCACCTGTTCCTTATCTCCCTGCAAATGGCCCTTAGAGGCCTCCTGCCTGTCTCTCCGATCTGGGGGCATCCGCTAGTAGACATTGATGCCCCTGTTCTCTGTGAATCTGTCTAATCCTTTTTAGGACAAAAGAGGAAGCCCTGCTGGATCTCGCCACAGCTCATCTACCCCAGCATCCAGTCCCACACACACACAAGCAAAAGACAGAGGCAAAAACTAAACTTATTCCCAGTTCCTTGCAAATGGCCTTGAGAGGCATCCTGCACCTCTCTCCAAGCCAGGGGCACTGACAGCCCTTCAGATACTTGAAGACTGTGATCTGTCTCCTCTCAGTCTTCCCTTCTACAGGCTGAACATTCCTAGATCCTTCAACTTTCCACATAGGACATGCTTTCCAGACACACTAACCATTTTGGTATCCCTCCTTTGAATTATTTGTTTGAATCCCTTTATCTGTTCTGATCTGCCCAGGGCTCCACTTTGTTAGGTGACCTCTGATTCCAGTCTTTTGGGGAAGGGAGAAAGGCCTCTCCCTATCCACTCTGAGCACAGCGTGCATAATTTTATATCCCTCAATCACCTCTCCTCTCACTCATCTTCTTTCCAGACTAGAAACCCCCAAACCTTGTTCCTAGGGGACCCTTCCAGCCCCCTGTCCATCTCAGTCACCCAGATCTGAACCTGCTCCAACTCTCCTGTTCCACAGCTGCAAGGGTTTCGGAAGTTGGTAGGCGTTCCAGTGCAGGGGTGTGCACAAATGCAATTTTTGGGATTCGATTTGAATACCCAAAAGTTTGATCCAATTTGAACGTTTAAAGTCTGAATTTACAATCTATTTGAACCTATTCGTTTGAATTTTTTATTCGAATTTGCACTTACGAATGTCTACAACATTGGTAGATGACCTTACACATATTCCCCGGGTCCATACACATCCACATGTATCCGTACACATCTGTATGCATCCTGTAGTTATCCCGTATGAACCCATTTTCATCCTGTACGGATCCATACATG
This sequence comes from Aspidoscelis marmoratus, assembly GCA_014337955.1. NCBI lineage: Eukaryota > Metazoa > Chordata > Lepidosauria > Squamata > Teiidae > Aspidoscelis > Aspidoscelis marmoratus. The sequence goes on from MTQE01003545.1 coordinate 262,882, forward strand.
CCGGAAAGATGCAGATCTTCAAGTATGCATCGTGTACGAACCCATATACATACAAATGTTTGAATGATTTGAACAAATAGATCTGAAATTCAAAATTTGAATCGAGTCTTTAAATTTGAATTGAAAGACATTTGATTCGAACATCAAAATTCGGTCAATTCGATCAAATTTCAAATGCATTCGAATATTTGTGCACATCCCTACTCCAATGTGACCCAGCGTGCCTCACATACTACTGGCAGCCTTTTTCTGACTGTCTGCACTCTCCACAATTCACTGCTCCCTCCTCTGCCTTCTTCTCTGCTGTGTTGTAATGTGGAAGGCAACTTTCCAGCTCCCCTGGGTGTCATGCAAGCTCCAATAGGAGCGGGCAAAGCTGGTTCACAATCCCACTTTGGCTGGCAGGAAAGCGTGACTTGCATTTCAAGATGACTACTGGCCATAAAGAAGAAGAAGAGTTGGCTTTTCTACCCTGCTTTTCTCACCCATTCAAGGGGACTCAAAGCAGCTAACAAAGCTTTCTGTTCTGTTCTTCTCCAGTTGGCTTCATGGGGGAGGGTGGAATCGAACCCAGTATTCCGGCTCCTTAACCACTAGACCAAATGGGCTCTAGATCAAGCAAGCAAGGACCATCTTCCATTCATAACCAAGTAGTTAAAGAATGTGGGAAGGGGCTCTTTGCATTAGGCACCGCACCACAGAGCCAGCGTGCACGCAATCAGCATCCTCCATTTTCCAGCCTCAGCTGACTGCAGACACCTGCTGATTTCAGAAAATTGCCTCACACGGAGCAGCTTTCTCCCTCGCCGTTCTTGCCTTTTGCACTTGAAAAATCTCTTAGATATGCTAAACCAGTTATGGCAAGGAAAATATTTACCTTCCCCCACACTGCTCACCTACAGAATTCCCCCACCATAACATACCACTCCTTTCATATTCTTTCGCCCTTTGGTTTCTATGCATAATAATAAATCAAGTCTTCAGTTGCAGATTCAACTATGTGAGGAAATAACCGCTCACTGGAAAGGAAATACAGATGAAAATAAGCGACAGCTTTATGCACAAGCTTGTAACTAAAGACCAGTCCATTTCCCAAGCAAAATGAATAATTAGATTGACAGTATTTGGTCATGCCCTTTGAAGTTGATAAAACACACCCTGTGTATGATTTAGAAAAAATCTTTACTGTGAAATTTGAATTTTACTTACGCCATGTAGGCCGTGAGTCTAAGATTTGTGAAGAAAGGCTCAGGTTTCCAGCACTAAATCACATGTTCATGTGTAGAAATGTGGATCACACAGGGCTCCATTGTAATTTGCCTGTTTTGTAAATTTGGTGTCAATCTATTAGAGACGCTAGAGTTTGCTCCTTTCAAACTGCTACTTTCTTTCGGCATTTCTGCACTTAAAGGCTGTGATCTGGGACATATTCACACTTAGGCCTCTGGTATGCAATTAGGACAGCTCTGGTGTACAATTCCTAGCCCTTCAGAACCCCTCCAAGGACCCATGTATTTATTATTTATTTACTATTTGCATTTTTATTCCACCCTATGCCTGAAGGTCTCAGGGTGGGTTACAATATTAAAAACCCAATATAAAAATGAGCATACTGAGAAAAAGCTGTTAGCCCAGGGTGCATCTTTACCAGCCAGTGCAGGTCTTTTGAGAATGACATGAGATGCATCCAGCCAACATTGGTCAGCATTTCAGCAGCACATCTTTCCATCCAGAAAAGTCAAAACGGAAGGTGGAAAGTCCATAAATAAAATGGATGAGAACGAAAAGGTGTGAGCAGCCAGACCTGGAGATGGACTGAAGGAGGTTTAAAGTGAAGGTGTGACCACAGCCTATATCAGTAGCCAGCTGCCCAGAAGTGGTACAGCTCCGAGCACCCGAGCACCCAATGAAATTGCACAGGGCTTTCTGCATCGGGTAGACCAGCCCAGGCAATTGGCTCTGCTGCCCAGCCTAACAGGGTATCCATTTCAGTGGTGTACAAAAGCGTGCTACCAAAATTGATCTCCCAATGGCTCTGAGGCTTGGGATGAAAGACACATGCTTTTCCACCAACACATTTCATACCTGAGGACAATCACTCTTCACAAACACCATATTAGGCAATATGTAACTAAACTGATCAGAGTAGACATGTACGGTAGTTTTGTTCTTCTGTCAGCAACTGGTACTAATGAGAGACATAGCAGATTCCATGAATGAACCTAAGAACTTTAGAAGAGTCCTGCTGGATGGGGCCACAGCTCATCTGGTCCTGCCTGCATCCTGCCCCACACAGTGGCCCACAAATTGCTTCTGGGTTCCTCAACAGAAGGCAAAACCTTCACCTGCTATTGACTCCCTCTAAATAGCCTTTAGAGGTATCCTGGGTGTCTCTCTAGCCTGGAGGATGTATCTAGTCATCCATTCTACTAGCCACTGAAATACCTGTCATTCATGAATTTATCTAATCCTTTCTTAAAGCCATCCAGGCTGGTTCCTGTCACCACCAAAAAGCACAAATCAGATTTGGAGGTGGAAGGTGGGGGTCCGTCCTCCTCTCCTCTCCTCTCCTCTCCTCTCCTCTCCTCTCCTTTACAGAAACAGAAGTCGCCATCTGGAGCTCATGTATACAAAAATAATTTGAAGTTCCTGAAAGCTGACATTGACAGCCAATCGTGGTTTCACCATTCCCGCCACATTTAAATAACAATTTATTTTGTTGTTATTTATGGCAAATTAATTTTAGCAAAGAACAATTCAGAAAGGCCAACGGAGAGGGGAAGCATAAATCTTCAGTGAAAATTCTTCCCCATGGTGTCACCGTGAAGCAATGTTCCTTCTAATTATAGGACAGCCTTCAGTGGGTTGCTTGCAGGCGGGCCAGGATGAATCTAGACGGTGTCACCACGACGAACATAGTAAGAAGAAGAAGCGTTGGCTTTTCTAGCCTGCTTTTCTCACCCATTTAAGGGGACTCAAAGTGGTTGACAAAGCTTTTTGTGAGCCAGTTTCATCTAACAGGGAGCCGGGCTCTTATCTGGGAATACCGGGTTCGATTCCGCCCTCCCCCATGAAGCCAGCTGGGTGACCTTGGGCTAGTCACAGCTCTCTTCTGAGCTCTCACAGCCCCACCTACCTCACACAGTGTCTGTTGTGGGGAGAAGAACAGAAAAGCTTTGTCAGCCACTTTAAGTGGAGTAGAAAAGCCAACTCTTCCTCCTCCTCCTCTTCTTCCTCTTCTTCTTCTTCTCCCCACAACAGACACCCTGTGAGGTAGGTGGGGCTGTGAGAACTCACAAGAGAGCTGTGACTAGCCCAAGGACACGCAGCTGGCTTCATGGGGGAGACCAGAACCAAACCTGGTATTCTCAGGTAAGAGTCTGGCTCCTTAACCACTAGATCAAACAGTAAGGACAGGATTAATGTACTGGATCTGGAATAAAGTTATAGGAACGAATCCACCAGGGGACAATTTCCCAAAGGCATTTCCTGCCTGATTTATCTACCCATCAAATGTGAGAGCCATAATTCATTCTAAAATCCTGACAGATCTCAGGCAGGAGAACACTCAGGTTTTTATCTGACTTTGAGCATGGAGACTCAGACCCAGTAGGGTTAATGATAATAATTACTTAGCATAGACGAAGTGCTTCAAATTGCTCACGGCACTTCACATATCTCAGAACCAGGCGAGACAAGCTGGCAGGAGCCACAATTGTTTCTCCACAGAGAGCTGCTGGGGGGGGGGGCGGGCGGGCGGGCTGAAATCTAATTTTAACAGCACGTCAAGCCTGTGGCTGAGGAGAACTTCCCACTCTACCCGTCATAATCTCACCAAAGTTTGTTGCTTGAACCGGATTTTATTTTACATTATTATTTTGTGTTCAGCCTGCCTCTGATACCAGGAGAAAGCTGAGATGGTTGAGGGACAAAGTAACTGAGACAATAAACCACAGAAAACTAGGCTGGAGGAGGGTAGAGACCCCTTCAGCCAGACATCCCTATCATCTATCCATCCGTCCGTCCATCTATCATCTATCTATCTTCTATCAATCTATCATCTCCCTCCTACACTTCACAATAAGGTCCAAGAACATAAGAGGATCCCTGCTGGATCAAGCCACAGCCTATTTAATCCAGCATCCTGTCTCACACAGTGGCCCACCAATTGCTTCTGGGCATCTCAAGCAGAAGACAAGGGCAAAAAACTTTTAACTGCTCTCAAATCCCTGCAAATGGCCTTGAGAGGTATCCTACCTGTTTCTCCAATCTAGAGGCAGCATCTAGGCATCCATTCTAGTTGCCATTGATACACACCTGTCCTCGATGAATTTAATCTAATTCTTTCTTAAGGGTCACAACTGTAAAAGTATACAGAAAATTCCCAAAACATATTTAAATATAACCCCCCGCTAGCCCTGACAGAACAGCACTCAGAGGAAGGTGAACACGAAAGGCCTTTTTCACCAAGCACCAAAAACCATATAACATAGGCATCTGAAGAACTTCCAGAGGGAATCTGTTCTAAAATCTGGGGGCCACCACACAAAAGGCCCTCTAATTTGTCCCCCAATGCCCTAATTTCTGTCAACTTTTAACAAGGGGAGTTGGCAGCTAGAGGCCCTACACCAACATTCAGTCCACAGAAAAGTTCTTTTAAATTCAACTCCTGAATTTGTTTTTGGGAGTTTGTGAAGAATTTCCTCAAGACAATCATTCAGTCTGTACCCCTTTTATAGAAAAATGTTGCAGCCAGTATAAATCTTCCCAGATACATACTTTCTGCCCATTTTCCTTTCTTTCCATGACAATCAAAAGCAGGCATCTGTGCCATTCTCTAGGGGCATCAAGGAGAAAACAGATGAAACATCTGTTCCTTTTACAGCCAAAGGGGCTTCCCTTTCAGGCTGGCATCTTAATAAGCTTAACAAATTAATATTGACATCTTTTACAAACACATCATTATGGGTCTTTCTCCACTGAAAAGACTCCATATGGATCAGTGGATCTCAACCTACTAGACCACTGATGGCTCCGAGGGCTCCAAATGGCTGGGAACAAATGTTCCGAGCCTCAGAGTCACTGGGGAGCCCATTTTGGTGGCAACCCTTGGTGCACCACCAAAATGGGTCCCCTGGTAGGCTGGGAAACAGAGGCATCCATTCTATATGCTTCCACATTCTAGATCGGGACCTGCTGGTTAGGGCTCCTTGATCTGGATTACACTTCATCCTATATAGACAGGGTCTCCTCCCATGGACTGGTCTCTGGTGTGAACCAGAGACCCATTGTTTACTCTTTGTTCCAATCCAAGGGTAAGAACAGAAAAGCCCACGGAAAGACTGGGGCACCGCAGAATGAGGAAGAAGAAGAAGAGTT
>MTQE01003545.1:268270-306589 GCA_014337955.1 Aspidoscelis marmoratus
CCAAGGTCACCCAGCTGGCTTTGTGGGGGAAGGCAAAATTGAACCCAGTATTCCCAGATAAGAGTCCAGATAAGAGACCAAACTGTTCAACCTCAGTGTGTAAAAGATGAAAGGGAGAGCAATTTATTTACAAACTCAGAAAACACCACCACTGGGCATTGCATCGTTTGGGGAAACTTTTTTCTTAGATTCTCATGCCTTTTTTCCTCTCAGATATATTTGCCATCTGTCTCATGAAAATACTAAAGCTGCCGGTGAAAGTATAATCACACATTATACTTTCCAAATCTGCCTCTCTGTGGCTCCTTCACCACACACCTTCTACTAAGGATTTGTGTGAAAAAAAAAAAGGTCAAAACAGATAACAGAAAATCCATGCTTTCTCCATAATATAAACAAGCAACTTAGATTTAGATGGCCCATTAATTATTTTGAAAGCTTATATCTTGCTCTATAGCCCCAAGAGACTCTCAGATCAACTTGCAAAGGAATCTCGGGACGGGGAGTGGGGGAGTCCCATTCAAGTTCAGTATCAGAAATAGAATTTACGAAGTGCCTGTCTGGTGCCAGAGTTATTCAAACGGCATTTCCTGGCCTCGCGCTTACGTTCCCCTGGTGTTGATGTTCATCCTCTGCCAACTGCACTGGGAACTCTGAGGCAACGCAGGACTGAGGAGTGAGAATTTGCTCATCCCACCATGGAGACGCGGAGACTTGTCTGCACGCAATTGTTCCTACTTATGTTCTTTGAGACAAGTGCCCTTGGCTCAGCTGATGGATTATGGTCAGCAAATAATGGAAACACTTTTTTTTTTTTGCTAGAAATTCTTGACATCTCCAACCAAAATGTCTTGGGACAAGGGAGTGAAAACGCGCAGCTGCATCTCACTCAGAACACATAGTAGATGCCATCTTCCGCTTTTACACATAAAAAGGTCAGGACAAAGCCTCTTCACAGATTTAAGCACATCAACCCACTCTTCTGATCGGATACCCTCTTCTCAGCGCTTGCCAGAGGTGAAGAAAACAGGTCACATGTTGGATCCAACTTCTGTTTTCACTTCCATGTGCCCTGGGAGCCATTTTGTGATTGCTGCTAAAATTATTTTTCAGAGCACAACAGCGCCCCCTGTTCCACAGCTCCAGATTTGCAGCTCTACAGCGCCCCCATTTTCCAGCACCAGATCTGCAGAGACATTCTACCCCTGACCCAAGTGGATGTAATATATACTAGTAACTTTTTTTTGCCTATATCCCTCTATCGCATCCTTAAGAGTATCATAAAATGTAGAAGACCAATAGCAAATACCGTCAGGTATGGGGCGGGATATAAATATAAATAAATAAATATCCACTCATTCGGTAACTACGGTTGCTGGATCAGCCCACCCCACCCCCCACCCCCCACAGGCACCATAAGTGAAAAGCACCCAGAACCAGAAGGCCCATTTCAGCCTCCACAGAGCGTTGGAATAGGCATGTGATGCCACCAGAGCCCACCCCAAAACGTAAGCAGGTGGGAAATGTCCAGTGGGGTTGCACCTATTCAGTGCTCTACGGGGGCCAAAGTAGGCTTTCCGGAGACCAGAACAGCACTTCCGGTTCTGGGGTTGCATGACCCCAGAACCGGAAGTCCTGCTCACAGTTATCCACGGTTTCAGGCAACCACTGTAGGAGCTGAAACATCTGACTGTAAATGTACTCCTAACAATGTACTGTCCTTCAGCGTGCAAACAAAGGGACTAAAATTGAAGCAATGAAAATGATGTTCCTATTCATCCTATGTTCCTCTTTCCTCGGTGTGAGGGTGCAGGGCTGCAAAGTCTACTACTGATCCGTTTATTATCCCAAGGGGGTGAGATTGCAGGCAGGGAGACAGAAGGTACAAGGGGAAAGGTTTTTTTTTTCTTTAATGGTGCCAAGGATGGTCATCTATATACCGTGAGCGGTGTAGGAGGGGTGTCCACGAATATTCGTAACATTCAAAATTCATACGAAGTCAGCCGAATTCGGACACTCAAATTTGAATCAAATGTTGGAATGTTTCAGATTGACATTAAAATTCTAATCAAATGCTTCAGAACATTCATACGAATATTCGTTACATTTGTGAGCCTGGGGAGGTGGGAAAGCAGATGCCGCAGTCATATCCGTAACGGATCCAGAGCAGATTTGAAGTGGATTGAGAGCAGATTCAAAGTGGATTCAGGGTGGATTTGACAGGTTCAGAGCAGATACGTAGTGGATACATAGCAGATACGTATGGGGTTCGTATGTGATTTGTATCAAACATTTATATCAAATTTGCATCTATCTATTTGAAGGGAAATTAATTTTCTTGCATTCGATTCAATACAATTTATACTATTTATATCCTGCTGGAGAGACACTCATGGCGCCTCCCAAGGCCATTTTCAGGGAATGGAAAGCAAGTGAAGGTTTTGCCTTTGTCTTCTGCTTGAGAAACGAAGAAACAACTGGTGGGCCACTGTGTGAGGCAGGATCCTGGACCAAGTGGGATGTGGTATGATCAAGCCGGACTCCTCTTGTGTTCTTAAATAAATAAATTGAATTAAAGGCAAACATTGCCAGATCACCTCAGACTGTGGGAACAGTCTCCAAACTTCTCATCCCTAGACTAAAAGAGACAACAAGTATCAGTGCATTTCTGTCCCTCTGCACTTGGAGAATCCTTCTAAAAGGTTGTGATCAGGCACAGCAGAATAAGGCATCCTTGAGAAGGCTTTGAGGTGACACTGTTCACACACCATCTGCCCCTCCCTCCTCTCCTGAACATTCTGTGCTAAAATTATAGATTAGAGAAGGGCTGGGGACCCCAGCGCCACACACAGTCTCTCTGAGGTACCCCCTTTTGTTATGTCTGAACTAGGGATGTGTATGAATGTTTGAATGCATTTGAAATTCCATCAAACTGACCAAATTTTGACATTCAAATTCGAATTCAATGTCCTTAAATTTGAATTTAAAGATTTGATTCAAATTTCGAATCTATTTGTTTGACTTATCCGGACATTTGTATGATCCGTACTTGAAGATCGGCATCTTTCCTGTATCCGTACGCATTTATACGGATCCGTATGGGATGAAAACGCGTTGTATACAGGATAACTACGGGATTCATATGGACCTGTACCGATGCGTATGGATCTGTATGGACACGGGGAAGATGCGTACAGCATTCGTAAGTGCAAATTCGAATAAAAAATTCAAACTAATAGATTTGAATTTGTTTAATTCCAATCAAATTTGTTTAAATTCGAACTTTAAACATTCTAATCAAATTTTCAAATATTCTATTTGATTTGAATCCCAAAAATTGCATTCGTACACACCCCTAGTCTGAACACAACCTAAGAAAACAGGTATAGTCTCAAGAACAAACGATCACCAGAAAATACAACCTCTTGTGTCAGGGCCTGCCTAACTCTGGGGTCCAGATGCTGAGGATTACTTTTAAAAGGGAAGGATATCCTCTTGGAGGCCAGCCTGCAACCTGGATGCTGCAAGGAGATAAAATGTTGAGATCAATTGTTCCGTGGGTTAGTCCAGCGTGGCGGTTGTGTTTTGGGGAAAAAACTAAGGCATTGTGCACTCGGCAGGGAATCTGACTTCAGGGCTACGTGATTATACCTGTGCATCAGAGGTGCAGGAACAGTCCTTATCAGGTGCGCTGTGTTGATTTTTCCTCCTCACACACACTCACAGTAATATTCACAGATCAGGGAGATATTTCATCTCGAGCAAGAAATGCAAGGTTTGGCACCTCACAATAGGGCAGGAAGGAGCAGAGTGCAACTGGTTTGATCCTTGGTAGCTATCTAGAAGCCTTGAGAAGCGGCCTCCATATTCCTTGATGGGAAAAAAAACCCTGCATAGATGAATCCATGTAGGCAGCTAATCTTTGTATGGAGCTTCCAAGATTTAATCTCGTCTACCAATGATACCAAACAGGGCCTCCCGGAACTGGACCACACTCCGTCTAACACCGACAGAGCATTCCAGCAGGGGGCATGGCCTCACAGATCCACATTAACACGTAGGTCTATCAAGGCTCAAAAGCTTACCGCATGGGCCCTTGTCCTGGACTAAAGGTAAGTGCGGAAAGGGCCCTAATTCAGTACTTTCTTAGACCTGTGATTCTCAATTCTGCATGGGACCAAGGCTGGAATGCTCTGTCGGTACTAGACTTTGCCGGTTGCTTTTAAATCCAAATCCTTCCTTCTCTCTGCAGGCGAGGCTGCCGATTACAGGATCTCAGCGTACAGGAAAATGTCAAGAGTTGTCAGAGAATGATGTTCATGACATTTTACCCTGCTCATTTACGCTGCCCCAGACAACTTCACCTCTGGTCCCTAAAGACCAGCATTAAAGGGGCCCTGCTGATCCATCTACCACGTTCCTCCAGGAGATGCTAAATGGGCGAAGGGCTCCATCAATAAATCGATGCTTTATTAAAATGTCAGCTTGGTTAATTATTGCATTTTATGGTTATTTAATGAGAAAAGCTGCTGCAGTACCGCAGCTTTCGGGTTCGCCAGGAACTTCAAAAACATGTGTTATTATTGGGTTCCTTTCCTCTTATTTATTTTCCTTCTCTTTTGATTATGTGAAAACAATTAATGTTTTGTTTGGTCAGGAATCCACCATATGAAATAAACACAAATGTCAAAACATATGAAGAACTACAGAATATCATAAAATACACTAAACCATGAAGTACACAAGTCTAAATAAATCAGGCTTTCTTTTGACCAGCTAATAGACATCACCATAGGCAGAAATGTTACTCTTCGAAGGGACCATCTGTGTTAGCATCAGAGATAGAGGCTGAATTCACACTTCAGCCCGTAGTATGAAATTAGGTAACCTCTGGGCAGGTACATCTGCACTGTCAGAAGACATTTACAAACTAAAAACACCCCCTGCCTGCCCAGAGGTTGACTAATTGCATGGTAGCTGTGAAGCATGAAATCATGCTGCACAAGCATGTTAACCTTTACCAGGGACTTTGCTGACGCATCCAGCCGGTAAGCATTCCTACCTCTGCCAGCTGGGGAGGTCATCGGAATGGCCAGTGTAATTACATGGCAGCTCCGATGACCCCCTGATGTGACTGTCATAAGAACATAAGAGAAGCCTTGCTGGATCAGGCCACAGCCCATCTAGTCCAGCATCCTGTCGCACACAGTGGCCCACCAAATGCTCATGGGCATCTTAAGCAGAGACAAAGACAAACCTATTCCTGCTCTAGAATCACAGCAAATGCCATTAGAAGCGCCCTGGTCCCCCCACCCCAGCCTGAAAGATGCACCTAGGCATTCATTCTAGTAGCCATTGATACATCTGTCATCCATAAATTTGTCTAACCCTACCTTAAAGCCATCTAGACTGGTAGTTGTCACCACCTCTTCAGGCAGCAAATTCCATAAACCGATGACCCTCTGGGTGAAGAAATAATTCCCTTTGTCGGATCTGACTCTCCTACCCATCAGCTTCATAGAGTGCCCCCTGGTTCTAGTATTGTGTGATAGAGAAAAGAAATTTTCTCTATCCACCTTTTCTATACCATGCATAGTTTTATATACTTCAATCAGGTCCCCTCTTAAACGCCGTCTCTCCAGACTGAAGAGGCCTAGATGTTGCAGCCTGGTTTCGTAAGGGAGGTGTTCCAGACCCTTAATCATTCTGGTTGCCCTTTTCTGCACCTTTTCCAGTTCCACAATATCCTTTTTGAGGTGCGGTGACCAGAATTGTACACAATATTCCATCTGTGGCCTCACCATAGATTTATAAAGAGGCAAAATGACACTTGCTGACTGTCACTGTGCAGAGCGTCAGCATCGTCACAGCGACAGCACTAATGCACACGTATTTATTTTTATTATTTATTTATTTGTATTTCTATCCCGCCCTATACCCGAAGGTCTCAGGGCGGGTTACGTAGTTGCAGAGGGCACCACACTCAAGATGGCAGTGCCCAGAAGAGGAGCAGCCTGGCGCTATTCAATATTAGTCGATTGCACACTTTTCCCGTCCACAGAACAGGAAGGGAAATGCGAGAATGCCCAGTGATGCACCAACGGTTACGCTTTGCATGCCAAATGAACCAACCTGGAGCATGAAAAAATGGTTCAAACTGAACCTGAATCAAGAGAATCAAAGCTGGTTAGGGGTGTGGACAAATGCAATTTTTCACATCCAATTCAATTTGAATTGAATATTCAAAGAGGTATGACTAAAGAAAAACGAATGTCAGGATAATCAAACAGATATACATAAATATCTATTCATATGAATATTCATTACATATCTGATGATATGAATCACGTACGCACCATAAGCATCCTGTTGTTATTCCGTGTGCATCCCGTACGGATCCATACGGAAGCATACAGATATGATCAAGACGCATATATGAATGTCCGAATTATTCATACAAGTAACTCAAAATATTCGTATTCATACAAATACTAAAAAAAGGAATGTCTGGACATTTGATTCGTATACAAATATCTGAATTTGTTCAAATAACTAATATTTTGAATCTTCGTGCGCATCCATAAAGGGGTTTGCTACGGTTTGCACGTGAACCAAATCACCCTGCAACTGGATTTAAAAAGAACAGCTCAAAGCCAATGTGAACCAAGGGTAGTTGAGTTAATTTATGAAGATCTCTAATCAGATAAGAGAAAGCTGACATGAAAATCACTTGATCCACCTGGCATATTTTCTAAGAACAAGCTAATGAATGAATGGCAAATGTCTCTACAAAAGCAGCACAGAGAGTAAAGCACGTGCCACTGATTTGACCTGCTTAAGATAAAAAAACTAGATTCTTAGAATAAGGTAATAAGAACATAAGAACATAAGAGAGGCCGTGCTGGATCAGGCCACAGCCCATCTAGTCCAGCATCCTGTTGCACACAGTGGCCCACCAAATGCTCATGGGCATCTCAAGCAGAGACAAAGACAAGGACAAACCTTTTCCTGCTCTTGAATCCCAGCAAATGGCATTAAAAGCATCCTGCTTCCGCCCCCCCCTGAAAGTTTCAGCTAACAGCAAGTAACGCATCTTTGCAGGAGGTATTCGGTTGCCAGTTTCTACACTTTTTTCTCTTCTGCAGTACTACTTTTGAGACATGGCAACCAGAATACTACACAATATTTCAAGAGCAATAGACCACGGATTTGCCCATCAGCCTCGTACAGGCAATTTAATCTTCAGTACATTTGTAATTGTCCCTAACATAGAACTGACCTTTTTAACAATCGCCTCACAGCGGTTTGACATTTTAATTGAGCCATTCATGTTGCCAACTCCTCCTTTTTTTTTTTTTCTTTTTTGGAGTCAGTCATTTTCAGGTTAGATTCTACCCTCAGAGCTCCTTTTTGTACTGAGTCTTCTTTTGGATTATATCCCAGAATAGAGACCTGCTGTCCACATGCTAAGGCAGAAGACGGCAGGCCCTAGCATGCAGGTCCCAATTCCAGGATATAATCCACAGTAAAGCCCAGTGCAAAAAGGGCCTTAAAATAAGCCCACAATTAGGAGTCTGGCTCTACTATGCACCACATGACATTAGCTTGCATTGAACTGCACCTAGAATTTTACATCAATTCTCGCAATTTAAGGAGATTTTTTTTCAACCAACATCTTAAGAATGTAAGAACATAAAGAGGAGCCTTGCTAGATCAGGCCACAGCCCATCTAGTCCAGCATTATCCTACTTCACATGGGGGCCCAATCAACTGTTTATGGGCATCTCAAGCAGAAGGGGAAAACCTTCACCTGTTCTTGAATCCCAGCAAATGGCCCTGAGAGGCATCCTGCCTGTCTCCTCCACCTGTCACTGAATCATCTTGGTGGCTACAAACAAGCTTGGTAATCTTGCTGCTTATTCTGGTTCCAGGTCATTTATAAGGCATTATTATAAGAACATCAGAGGAGCCCTGCTAGATCAGGCCATATCCAATCTAGTCGAGCATCCTGCCAGTTTGGTCTCGTGGTTAGGGAGCCGGACTCTTATCTGGGAATACTGGGTTTGATTCCGCCCTCCCCCACGAAACCAGCTAGGTGACCTTGGGCTAGCCGCAGCTCTCTTCTGAGCTCTCACAGCCCCACCCACCTCACAGGGTGTCTGTTGTGGAGAGAAGAACAGAAGGTTTGCCAGCCACTTTGAGTCCCCTTAAATGGGTGAGAAAAGCGGAGCAGAAAAGCCGACTCCTCTTCTTCTGCCCACGGACTGCTTTTGGGCTTCTAAAGCAGAAAATTATGCCAAAACCTTCATCCACTCTTGAAACTGCACAAATGGGCTGGAGAGGCATTTCTCCCCAACCTGGACATGGATACCTAGGCATCCACAAATCAAATATATATTAATCAAAATCAATTACACACAACAGGCACGTCCTAAACTGGATGGGAACAGAGCTTTGCATAAGGATGTTACTTGGTTAATTTCTCTCGAGATACACCGGCGAATCGCATTAACCACTTTTGGCTACTTGCTGAAAGATTATTTTTACATACTGGTATCCAGGATAAACTGTTTCCTGTTTTTAATCATGCACTTTTAAAAATTGCTTGTTAGTAGCGATGGGTACGAATATTTGTTATTCATCTGAATTTGGACAATTGTATACCCATCGAATGCTATGACATCTGTACAAATACAAATGTTTCGGAGCAATCGTGAACCTGGGAAGGTGGGAAAGCAGCTGGGCCAGTCCCCTCTGCAATGGATCCAGAGTGAATTTGAAATGGTTTGATAGTGGGTTCAAAGTGGATTCAGGGTGGATTTGACGCTTCAGAATGGATGTGTTACAGGACATGTATCAGATCCATATCAGTTATGTACGCGATTGTATCGAATATCCATACAAATTCGTATGAATACACCGGTATTGAATAGAATCCTACCACATGCCAAGGGGATCTATTCGAATAAATACGAATTTTCTTACATTCAATTCGTTAGGAATCAAATGTAAATAAAACCATTTGTGCACATCCCCTACTTGTTAGTTTTAAAACTATTTCTGCTCACCACCCTGGAACCATGCAAAGGGATAATATATAAATATCTAATAAAAATAAAATAAGCCTCCTACCACAAGTGTTTCCTATCCACAAACCACCACTGTTCACCGGGACAAAGCAGGACCGCAGAGCGTGCTCTGCAATGCATAAAGGAGATTAAACGGATTCATGAGACATAAAACAAGACCTGTAGGGCGGCTGCTGCTGCTGTTCAGAATTTCATCCAGCCAACTGCATTCCATTATATCGAAGCCAGTTTCCCACTTCCCACTGAAGGTCAGCCAACATTTTGAAGCAGTACTCACTGGGTAGTTCTGGGTCACCCTTCCTTAGCTTTATATACAGTCAGACCCCTGTAACCACTGATTCAGTTAACCATGGTTACTGGATCTGCCACTCTCAACCCCCAGGACGCAATAAGAGAAAAACACCTCGAATTGGAAGGCCTATTTCAGCCACTGGAATCCATCCCAAAATGTATGGGGGCGCAAGGGAGGCGGGAAGCATCCAGTGGCATTACACGCCTATTCCAACACTGCCTGGCTCTGGCGTTGGACGTTCCCAGAACCGGAAGGCCTGTTCGTGATTATCCACAGTTTCAGGTAACCACAGTAGGGCCGCATCCCCATTACAGGCTTAATCCAGTTTCCCTAAACCGAAATAATAGAACTGGATGCAAACGCAAATTTGCCTGTTCCCATTACTTTCAGCTTAATCACGTTCGATCGGGATTCTGAGGATCATAGGTGACCCCTTCACCGAGCCTGGCTGGGTGGATGCTGCTTGCCTGGATGGAGGAAAACCGGCAGTGGGCAGCCAGCGATTCTCCCTATTGCCCAGGGCACACAGCAGCAGCGGCAACTCAAGCAAGGGGGCTTTAAACATTCACACATCTCCCAAAACCTGCCTGGCTTTCCTTTCCCCTTTGAAGGTCAGAACTCCAAAGAGCTAGAATTGTGCAAAATTGCAACATTGTTATCAGGTGTGAAGTGCCTGGATTGCTACAGTGTAGCGGCTGCTGTGAAGGTTGGATTTTTACACTGAAATCACTGTCTTTGGAAGCAAGCTATTGGGGGAGGGAAACCCTAAACACGGATTCTCATCCTTTAAAACGGTAGGGTCCCCACAGTAAAAAATGTAACACGTATCAAGCGCATGGTCCGGAGTGAGACCTGTTGAAATGAGGGTTAATATTTACAACGCTTTGGGGCAATTTAACATGCGGAAAGCATGTTAGGCCAAACTGACATGGGGTCTGCGAGGATTGAAAACTGTTTGAAACTGAAATAAGCTTGTAATGGGGATGCGGCCTAGGAGCCGGATCGTACCTCCCAGCAGATACGGGGATCCAACTGTATTTATTTTACTTGTCTAAGCATTGGGGATTCCCTAGTTCCTGCTGGCACGTTTCTTTGAGCCTGGAAATGCAATGAATATACAGAGGAAATGTATATTCATTACATTTGAATATGGTTGCGTCCAGGCACGTTTACACCGTGCAGCAGAATGCGCAGTCCCAATCAAGGCATCACACACAATGATCGATGGATCACATGGCATTGCATTGTCCGATCGGGACTATGCAATTACCTTAATGCACGATCAAGGATACTTGCTGCACGGTATAAACAAAATCTGAAGTTTCCCCCAGTGCGGGAAGAAGAGAGAGAACAGCAAAGACAAGACAGGGAGGGCAGCTCAAATTTGATTGGCTGCCTCAACCCACATGACTGTGTGCCCCGACTCAGTTCTTGCAGCTCTGATGGGGAAACTTCAGAGCTGCCTTTCAAGTCGGGACGGTCAGTCATTGCTGTGCAGTAAGTATGCTGCACTGTTATGTTTAACTGTGGGTTTATTTTGCTAGTTTGGAGGAAGCCTATATGTATGTGGGAAATGCAGTGCTAATATCTGTAGCAACCCCACCAAAGCCCTGTTCCCCCCCAATAAGCACTAGAAACTATTGCTGGAAAACCCAGCACTGGTTGCAGGTATTCCAACAATTATACTTTTTTATTTGTTTATTTATTTGTTTGTTTGTTTGTATTTCTATCCCGCCCTATACCCGAAGGTCTCAGGGCGGGTTACAATATTATATTAATCTTAGACAGGTCCCTGCCCTCAGGCTTACAATCTAAAGAGACAAGATACAAAAGGAAAATGGTGTGGGAGGGAACAGGGGTGCTCTGGCGGCGGCAGAGTCCTTTCAAAGGTAAAAACTTTTATTTTATTTTCCTCCTCCATTCCCCACACGCAAGATGGTTCCCTCATGGCCCGTCTGGAGGCAGTTGGGAGGGAGGGGCCAATGCTGGGAGCTTGATGGAAGGTGCTCACCCAGCTTCCTTCTCTCTTCCTCTCCCAAGGCAAGGTGGTTCCTTCCTTTTTACTTACCTTCTAGACGGAGCCACCATCATAGCTCCATCTACTGTGCATGCCTACAGCCCGAAACAGTCATCTACACATGCACAGAGCTGCCAACATGCGCATTGGGGCATTCAAGACAGAGGAATGCCTGGATGCATGTGTCAGCAAAGACAGCAGCATCTGCCAGGCTGTCTATCTAGGAGTGGGTACCTGAAGGGAAGATTTCCTGCATTATTGCCTCCTAGTGGGATACCCCACTGCAGTTTGGAGGTAGCCTCAGTCACTGAATTCTACTGCCTGCGTTGATTTCTGAATATTTATTTATTCCTGCATTTATATTTTCTCTCTCTTTCCAAAAGCCCCAAGCAGCAACTAAACACCAGTCCCCCTCAGGTTTCATCTTCACAACAGCCCTATGGGGTTGGTAAGACTGAATGGCAGTGACTTGTCAAGGGCCACACGCAAGAAGAAGAGTTGGCTTTCATACCCTGCTTTTCTCACCCTTAAGGGGACTCAAAGCAGCTGATAAACATTCTGTTCTCCCCCGCCCCAACAGAACACCCTGTGAGGCCAAGGCCATCCAGCTGGCCTAATGGAGGAGTGCGGAATCGAACCCAGTGATGACGAGATGCGAGTCCAGCACTCTAAACCCCAAACAAAGCTGCCTCAGGGTCTCAGACAAGGAGCGTTCAAAGCTCAGTATGGATTCTCAGCTGTCAATCTCCAGATTCTAGTTAGTCACAGGGGCCCAGTCCCCAAAAGACTTATTAGCCCCTCTCGGCTTCCTCTGCCGTCACTCTGTTATAGCTGACTTTAAAAGTCCCCTCCACTTCCGGAATAAGCGTCCCCATGGTAGCCGCGATCTAAACGGACTTTCCGTCCCCAAGGAAGCCTGTTTCCTTTCCCCGCATCTTCCCCCCCCGCCCCCTCTCTTGTTAAAAGGAAAAATAGCCAGATCCCATCTCCTGAAACGGCTTCCCGCCCCTAGCCAAGGCAGATGATCGCTCATTCATTCACTTTCAGCACTTACTTTCACTCAGTTCTCTGTTAGAAAAGGCTTTCCGTCCCTGCAAAGTCAGTGGCTGCAGGTTTCGGCAGCACGATCCTTCGCTCATTCTCTTTTAAGGCTTTCACAGATCACTGATAACAATGTTGCAATTCTGAGCAATTCTGGCTCTTTTTACAAAGGAAAGGAAGCGAACCTGCTGCATTTCTCAGATGTGTGAATGCTTTTTGGCTGTGTGTGCAGGCAAGCAATCCCCGCCCCTTTTGCCACGGAGCGTCCTCAAGGCAGATATAGCGAGCAAAACCCGTGAATCGCCGAAAGAGCGCTGGAACTCTTCTTTAAAGTGCATGTATTTTATCGCGGGTGTCTCACTTTCCTAAGCTCCTTAAGCGCCCTGTAAAGCCTGGAATGGGGCCACTCAGAGGCAAAAGAAGAGTTCCAACAGACTTTCAATTGCATGGGGACAGGGACAGGGCCTTTCCGTATGGAGCCTTAATCCGTACTAAGGGTCTGTGCTGGTACACAACTGGCACTTCTGTTTCCACATGTTAGGCCAGCTCACAGAAGCCCCCTCTCACACACTGATCTGGTTCCATCTGCATTAGACCTGTTTAAATGACTTTGCCAGTGGACTAATGGGCCTGATTCTGCACTCCTTATAGGCCCTGAGGGGGTACATTTATTTCTAGTCCTCAGAGGTCTTAATAATATTTATTTTTATTTGTATACCGCCCTATGGCAAACCAATCCGGGCGGTCTTATGTGAGGGGGATCCTGATCAGCACTCTCAGGGCAGACGACACTGATCCAAACCACGCTGTCCCACAATCCGGGTCAGTGGGCCAGGCTAATTTGGACCCACTGATCCAGATTAACAACAGGTAAGCGTGGAAAGTACCATTACGCCTCACTAGGTCAAGGGAATGCCACGTGGCATATTTATAGCCTGGAAAATGGCCTGACTTTGCAGAGAGATTCTCCAATCCTGCTATTGGCCCCAACGTCCCAGGCTCTGGAAGCTTCCATACAACACCTTGAAGTCAGATGGGAAACCTTGGGAGTTTCCCATTTCCATATGGCGCTTCATCACGCCCAGTGGAATCATTCCTGCAGCCGCTGTCTCTCTTGCCAGCAGAAATGAGAGCACATGAAGGCAAAATCTGCCCTCAAGGGTATGATGCCAGGGTTCAGATCTCCTGTCACAAGGTCTCAAGGGGCCAGTCCTATGCAGACCCACCAAGGGGGTCTTAAGGAGTGGCCTTCTCTCATTTTATTTATTTATTTAATGTAATTTCATATATTTATTCATTTAATATCATTTACTTATTCTATATCATCCCACCCTTCACTTGGAGGTCCCAAGGAGTGTCACCACCTGTAATAAAACAAACTCCAAAACATATTTAAAACATAACCCGCTCAATCTACATACCTACCTAGCTACCCACCCACCTACCACCCTGGCAGGACAACAACCAAGGAACTAGGAGTCAAAGGCCCAGGCACCAAAACCCATATGAAGTGGGGGCTTGTCATACATCCACTGGGAGGCTATTCCAAAGCCACGGAGGGGGCCACCACAGACAAGACCTTCACGCATACCCATAGGCCCTTGCACCTCCAAGGGTAGCAGACCTCCCTTTGTGATCTTAAAGCTAGAACCTCAACCATTAGGGCTCTTAGGTAAAGGGCCATATTAGAACAACAGAGAGGGAGAAGATACTTTTATCTGCGATTAATGCATCTTCAAAAACTATGAGACCCCACACTCAATTATTATGGAGATCAGACACCCACTGTCCATAAAAACATCAGAGGAGTCCTGCTGGATCGGGCCACAGCCCATCAAAGGCAGCATGCCATTTCATGCAGTAGCCCATCAACTGCTTCTGGACCTTCGCAAACAGAAGACAAAGGCAAAACCTTCACCTGCACTCAAATCCTTTCAAATACATAGGATCTCAACCACTCTGTAGGTTCATTCATTACAGAAACATTTGCTGAAACAGCATTTCCAGATGACTAGTCTGCATTATGATATTGTGCGTACACAGTATTCATTAAACATGAGAAATATTTTTGCTAATAAATAATAATAATAATAAATATCCGCATAACTAATGCTTTTCCTAAGTGCTCAAAGTGTTTCCAAACCAATAGCTGCACAATAAATCTTACAACACCCCTGTAGAGTAGGCTAGGTTTGCCATCTTTGTGCAATAGATTAATACTATTAATTTTTAACCTTAAGTGCAGGGCTGCCACACAGAAACGCCAGTAAATAATACCTTGTTATTAACGCAGCATTTATGTGACTTGAAGCCTGCAGCCGGCAGTTTCTTTCCCAACTGGGAACCTTATACTGCATTCTGTGTACATAAGCAGGAAGCACAAAAGCTCACAACCCACCTGCCTTTTGGAGCAGCTGCCGTCACTCCTGAAAAATGCGAAGTGAAGGGCAATTTAGCACCTGCTAGGGTTTCAGGGTTTCGTTTACAAAAGCTCCTAGTCAGAACCCCAAATTGAGAAAAATCAAACCAAAGGGTAGGACCCAATCTTAGTTTTCCCCAAGATTCACACCATGGGAAAGCAAGGATGGACATTTGGGGCCGCTATGTTTAGATATTCCGAAATAAAGCATGGATATTCCAGAATATGCATTCTTATTCCAGAATTTCCAATTATAGTGGAATAAGCGACATCTGGATGCCGCCTTATTTACACTTATGTTCACATCTAGCATATAAATTATTATTATTACTGTTGTTATTATTACTATTACTATTATTATTTCATTACAGTCACCCTGCTGGGAAAAATTAGGGTTAGAGGCCATTACTTACAAGATCTCAAAGCTTCATCCAGATAGCATTGACGCAATCCACATTATTTGGGTAATCTGGAATAAAGTATGGGTAATCCAGAATAAAATGTGTCTGCATGTATACCTATTAATCCGGTTTCAGTCCATTTTTCAGACAGAGAGAACACATCAGCAAAATGTCTAACCATTTCCTTTCCACTTTATCAAGCCCAAGGGTGGATTTTCTGAGTTAGAGGATTCTGAAAGAAAACAGCTTGATACCTTGCTGATGTGTTCTCTCGCTCTGAAAGCAGAGTGAGGCTGGATTAAAACTTAGGTATGAATGCAGCCTGGATGTCATTTACTCCAGATGATCCTAATAACGTGGATTAAGTCTGAAGGGGTGTCTGAAAGAATGCCTTCTCCCATATAGACCTTCTCTTGCAGAGGAACAGGGACATGCAAGGCGGTCTTTTCTGTGGTGACCCCTAGACTATGGAACAGCCTCCCTCTTGAGGTTCGCCAGCTGCCTACGCTGTATAGTTTTCAGCGCCTGGTGAAAACAGGGGTGCTGTCCTGTTAGGGAGGGAGGGGGCTATATTTTTAATTATATTTTAATATTTGATATATTTTATCATTGTAACCCACCCTGGGACTATTTGGTGAAAAGCAGGATATAAAATAAATAAAGTCACTGATGTCTGGATGTAGCTTCAGAGGTGAAACTTCTGCGTACAAATGTCACACAAAAGCCTACCGTGACTGGTAGCAAAGGGTGGGGAATAGCAAAGGAATATCAAAGCAAAGAAGTTGCAAAAGGCTCTTTTGGGCCTGTCTCAGCTGGTCGCACACTGGCCAAGCAAAAACCTGATTTTCCAAACCAGGCCTCATTGGTGGCATATTTTACCCACACAAAACTTTTTATATTTATATTCCACCTTTCCTCTCAGCTGCTCCTCCAAGAAAGAAACTGTGGCTCTCCCTCCCGTCTCCTCCTGTTGTTTCAATAACTTTGTGAGGTCATTTAGACCGCCCCAAGGTCACCCTGTGAGACTGAGGGCTGAGCCAGGTTTGAGATCCTGGTGTGTGTTTTTTTAATGGTGTCTTTAAAAATAAATAAATAAATAAATAAAATCCTACACCAGCATGCTAATCACTGCATCACACTGATTCCTGCTCACCACAGAATGAAAGACTACAGACAAAACAAGCGAATAAATAAGCAAGCCCACGCCCCTACCGGAAGAAAACTTTTATAAGCTAAGCCAAACAATTCAAGGTATGGATATACAGCGCTGTACGCCATTGGACGTGGAAAGACCTCTGCATGGCCTGATTGTTAATGGCCCCCACACGACCAGCTAACCAACCCTTCACACACCTGGTTCAAAATCCTTGCCCCAGAGCGGATGGACGGTGAGGGGCACTCTGCACATGAGAAGAAACACAGGGCTGCGTTCACACTTAAGTTTTTATTCAGCTTCACTCCACTTTCGGAGTGAGATGATGCAATGGCAAAATGACAAGCTGTTTGCTTTCGGCATTAAATAACTCCACCTTATGGCTGGATAAAGCGGAAAGAAAATGACAGGCCACTTTTCTGGTGCGTCGCCTTGCTCTGAAAGTGGACTGAAGCTGAATTAAAACTTCGGTGTGGACGTAGCCCAGGGATCTATTCTTCCCTCCCGCACATGATCGCGGCCTTAAACCTGGTCGCGGCGGCTAAACCGTGTAATTCGGATTAAGCTTCGACTTCCCCCTGGTCTGTGGTCACACTTAAGGTTTAATCCAGCTTCAGTCCACTTTCAGAAGGAGAGAAGACATCAGCAAAGCGACAAGCGGTTTTCTTCCAGTGTGAAAATGACTCAGAAAATTCACCGTTGGGAAAGAAAGTGACTGATTTCTTCTCTCGCTCTGAATCTGGATCAAACCTGAGGTGTGACCACAGCGCCGGGAGCCCCCCAAGGCGAGCAGCCAGCCGGGGGCCAAAGCGGAGATCCCGCACCTCCGAAGCTTCGTGACACCGTCTGACCCTCTGCAGCCCCCGCTTCCAAGCCGCCCCTACGGATGAGACGCTCACCTTTTCGGACTCCTCCTGTTCACACGGCGTCGAATCCGCCCCGAGTCCAAAAACGCCCAGGGTCCAAAACCGGGAGGCAGAAAGCGAGCGAGGGAGGGAGCAACCGACCCGCTTGTTATAATAATCCACTTGAGGGGGGCGGGGGGGAGGCACCAAGGGGAAGAAGAAGAAGAACCGCTCGCCGTGCGGACCAGGAGCCGGGAGCGAAGCGCGTTGCGCTGCAGCTGCGCTGGGACTTGAAGGCGACAGGGTGGAGAGAGAAGCAAGTGCCCGTCCGCCCGTCTGTCCGTCCGTCCGGCTACGAAGTTACTTGCACAGTCAGTTGCCGCTGCTGCTGCTGCTGCGGGCGAGAGGAGGAGAGGCTGAGCTCATCCAGCTGCATTTGCATGCCTGGCGGCCGAGGAGCAGAGAAAGCAGCTCCCTCTCTCTCTCCCTCTCCCCACGGTGGGGGCGGGATTTCGCCCGCCTTGTGCAGGCAACCCAAGAGGCATGGGAAGGCAAAGCCCCCTCCTCCTCCTCCCACCTGGCCGCCTCTCGTCACCACACACGCCCACACACACACACACACACACTTCCTCCTTGTTCCTTTCTTTCTTGGCCAGCAGCGTCCCCTCCGTCCTCTCTTCCCACCGGCAGCTTTTCTGAAATTAACTCACGCTTTTTTGCTCAGCTGTTGGCAGGCGGACCCTCCCTCCGTCCCTCCCTTCCTCGCCTGGTGGTGCTTCTGGCAGCGGGAGAAAGGAGAGGGTGGGGAAGCAGCCCCAGCAGCAGCAGGAGGGGTGTGGGGAGACAAAAGGGGTCCCTCAGTCCCCCTGCCGCCGTTGCCTCTGCGTTCTCCAGCCTGAGGGAAAGTTGGGCTCCAAAGGTCGGCGAAGCAAAGGAGAAGCAGCTCGATGGCCAGTTCGGCTTCTCCTGACAAAAGGCGCGACCTGAGGGGAAAAAGTCCCTTTTCTCCCCCTGGCTGTGGTCGCACTTAAGGCTGAATCCAGCTTCAGTCCACTTTCAGAGTGGGAGAGTAACAAGCTGTTTTCCTTCAGTGTTCAAAAACAGGGATGTCACAAATGCTGGAAACATTCGAAATTCGATAGAATTCGTTCAGTTTGGGACATTCAAATTCGAATTAATGAATTCTATAAATTAAAATGTAAACCTTCGAATGAATTTCAGATTTCTGAATCTATTTATTCGAATTATTCAGACGTTCCTATGTGTAAGGGTGCGAACACAATGCATACCTCCATGTATGCATCCCACATCTGTATGCATTTGTATGGATCCCTATGGGATGAACACGGAATGCATATGGGATAAATACAGGATGCATACCGGATGCGTAATGGTGCATACGGGCACATACAAATGTCAACATTCATATGGGCCAATTCGAATTGAACATTCAGACGAATAGATTTGAATCTATTCAAATCAAATGTGAATACATTCGAATTTTAAAAGATTCGAATTGATTTGAATGTTCAGATATTCGGTTCAAAGCGAGTTGAATCCAGAAAATTGCATTTGTGCACACCCCTATTAAATAAACTCAGAAAATTCACCTTTGAGGTAGACAATGTGGAAGGAAAATTACTGATCACTTTGCTGAGGTGTTTGCCAGCTCTGAAGGTGGACTGAAGCTGGATTAAGGAGGGGTGGGGGTTCCCTTCACACACCAACATTCAAGGTATATTCATGGGTGAACCCAAAGCCACACACACACACATTTGCCCCTTCAATTCACATCTAATCAAAGGGGGAGAAACTGGCTTCCTGCACATCCCTAGAGTTGAATTTTTAAAAAGAGCAAGAAAGTAGCTGTTTGGAGCTAGAGAGGCATATTGTGTCATACTGTGGTTGTTGTGCCAGTGACAGAGCCTTTTGCTGGTTGGCCGAACATATATAGTGAAGATGCTTGGCACACCTCAGGGGGAAGCCATTCCAAAGTCTAGGGGCTACCACGGAGGAGGCGCTGTCCCAAGTACCTGCTCCTTTAGCTACTAAAGGTGGTGATACAACCAGGAAGGACTTTTCTGCAGATCTTAAGGAAGGGGCAGGTCAATATATTGGTTGGCTGGTTCCACCCTCCCTTTGCAGTGCCACTGACAAAAGCTGTCTCCAGATGCAAGGTACACCCCATGTTTCCCACATTGTTATGTAGGGATTACAAGACTCCCCCCCCCCATGGTTTTTGCAATGGAATGCTGTTTGCAACATAAAGAGAATGTGTTTCAACGCTCTCTTGGGAAATCTGGCAGTGACACCATGTTTCCCATGACAGCCCTGCATTACCTTTATGTCTGGAAAGATCCAGAAGAACTCACCTGGCTGGGAGCTTCATGTCATCAAGCACAGGAAAAACAGGAAAAGAAAGAGGGCAGATACCAACAGATACAAATATACAAACGTACAAATATAAGAGAAAGCAAAAACTGGATTTATACTTTGAATAATTTTTATTGTTTTCTCTAAAGAATATAAAACATACATTATAAAATTACATAATTGATGACTCCCAGTCTCCTTCTTGCTCTTTCATAGGAGTTCTCCTCCACAAAACTTCTTCCCCTCCTCTTCTTCCACTTCATCTTATTCATAGTAGTCTTCAAAACCTGCAAGCAGTATATCATTTTCTTGCCCCTGTGAATAGTCAATGAAAGGTTGCCAATTTTTTATAGATTTTTCCACCAAAGAGTGTCTTATTAGATTAGTTTGTCCATATCTGCAGGTCCCATCACCTTGATCACCCAGTCTTCTGTTGAAGGAACATCTTGCATTTTCCATCTAAGCACATATGCTTGTCTTCTGCTTGAGATGCCCAGAAGCAATTGATGGGCCACTGTGTGAGGCAGGATGCTGGACTAGATGGGCTGTGACCCAGTCCAGCAGGGCTCTTCTTATGTTCCTGTGTTCTTATGTATGCTCGACCAAAAGTCCACCACATATGATAAATTGTTCTTGTTAACATTTTACATTTCCAGCTCCATGCTTATACTTCTGAGGCAGCTTTGAGACTGTGCCTCCACCCAGACAGTGGAAATAAAGCATCAGTTACAGTTCTGCTTTGGTGGGATTGCTTCATGTATCTAAGGCAGCCTCATCATAACCCTGTTTCCACCCCTCAAAAAATGCTAAAACCTATTGCTGGTTGCAAGCTTTCCAACACTAGCGCATTTACTTATCTTCTAGATGGAGCCACCATGGTTGCTCCATTCAGCAGGCATGCATGGAGGGTGAAACAGATGTCCCTGCATGCACAGAGGTAACAACAACCACATTTAGGCATTCTGGATAGCCAAATGCCTGGATGCATGTGTCAGCTAAATCATGTGAACCAGTGCCGACTGTGAATAGCTGAAAGGCGGTAATTGTGCACAAAGAATTTCCCACATGGCTTCCTAAGCACAATATCTAACCACCATCTGGAGGTAGCCTATGTTCACACACAATTTTTAAAAAGCACCTCTGTGGCTTAGAAATGTCTATAGGTGAGATTCCTTCCAAGCTACTCTGCCCTGCCTCCCACAAACATTCCAGGTTAGAACATTTGCATTAGAGGTGGAATGAGAACATGAAGATCTAAAGGTCTCTAAGGCCCTTCTGGTGATCCCTCCGCCTTCAGTAGTTAGGCAGGTGGGTACCCGGGAGTGGGCCTTCTCAGTAGCAGCCCCCAGGCTGTGGAATGGTCTCCCCCTCGAGGTGCGTCAGGCCCCTTCTTTGTTCTTATTCAGGAAGGCGGTGAAAATGTTCCTCTTCACAGAGGCCTTTGGCTAAATGTCCCCCACACTTCCCCCACTGAAAATTACTGCTGTTTTTAACAATTCTTGTACTTTTAACACTGCATTTTTAAACTTGTTTTGATATTGTTTTTATATGTCTGTTTTTAAATGCTGTGAGCTGCCCAGAGACCCTCGGGTATGGGGCGGCATATAAACGTAAGTATGTATAAATAAATAAATAAATAAATAAATAAATAAATAAATAAATAAATAAATAAATAAACGGTCACACCTTCCCTTTAATTCTTCTTTGGTCCATAATCAGGCCTGACTCCTCAAACCTTTTCATTTCTATCCATTTTATTTGCAGATTTTCCATTCAGGAAAGTCCAAGTAAAAGGTGGAAAGTCCACAAATAAAATGGATAGAAATGAAAAAGGTGTGAGCGGTCAGACCTGAAGATGGACTGAAGAAGGTTTAAAGGGACAGTGTTACCACAGTTGGTGACCATATGAATTGACTTATTCCAGACTGACTGAACTTCTATGATCTTTCTTAGTTCTGCCAGAGAGGTGTTTCTGACAAATAGGAGAGTGTCCATCCCAGGTCTAATGCACATGAAAGGCCAGAAAATGTACCTACCAGTTTGGTCTAGTGGTTAGGGAGCTGGACTCTTACCTAGGAATACAGGGTTTGATTCCACCCTCCTCCATGAAGCCAGCTGGGTGACTTTGGGCTAGTCACAGCTCTCTTCTTTGCTCTCACAGCTCCACCCACCTCACAGGGCCTTCTGTTGGAGGGTGAAGAATAGAAAGCTTTGCCAGCTTTGAGTCCCCTTAAATGGGTGGGAAAGCAGAGTAAAAAAGCCAGCTCTTCTTCTTCTTCTTCTTCTTCTTCTTCTTCTTCTCTCACCCCATCTCCAACCCACCACTAATGACATCCTAGTAATGACATTAGAGATGGATTGGAAATGGGCTGAGAACACAAACGCCACATGCTAGCAGCCTCGAAGACACTTTCAAGCTATTTTGTTGTTGTTGTTGTTGTTGTTGTTATTGTTAAGAAACTTTAATAAGAACATAAGAGAAGCCCTCCTGGATCAGACCACAGCTCATCTGGTCCAGCATCCTGTCTCACACAGAGGCCCAGCGAATAGGGTGTTAAATTATTAACTACAGAGATTTGAGGAAGTGATGTTTGCAAATATTATAAGCCAGGCAGGTTTTTCAAGAAGCAAGCTAAACACAGCAGGATAATGAACACTTCTGACCTTTTCTAATCAGTGTGTGCTGATCTCCTACTCCTCACCTCCCTCTTTATAGCCCTGCAGCCAAGTTTATTAAGACTGCAGAGAATGATGTTCCTCTGTTACAACAAACATTAAAAAGAGAGGAAGGAAGGAAGGTTCCTTAGCCATCTTAAAAAGGAATAGGTTTATAGTGACACGAGTAGTCTAGAAATGCTGTTTATTTGTTTATTTATATTCTGCCCTTCATCAAAAGGGCAGGCTGCATCACAATAATAAAAAAACACATTCAAAAAGCATATTTAAAATATTGGCTGCCCTCCCCCCACACCCAGGCAGGATAACAACCAGGAAAAGCCAGCCAGACATCAAAGGCCTGGGTGAAGAGGTCTGTTTTCACCAGGTGTTAAAACACATCATGTAGGTGCCCGTGCAGCTATCTTGAGGGATGCTGTTGCAGAGTCTCGGGGCCACCACAGAAAAGGCTCTTATTTATTTATTTAATAGATTTATATCCCGCCCTTCACCAAATGGTTCTAGAGCGGCTTACAATAAGAATAAAACAAATCAAAAGAAAAAAAAAAACATCATTAAAAATATCACCCCCTCCCTCCCTCAAATTCATATGAATACATTTGTATCGAATAGAATCCTACCACATTCGAAGGGGATCTATCCTAACAGATTCAAATTTTCTCTCATTCGATTCAATATGAAACAAATGCAAAAAAACCCATTCATGCACGTCCCTACTATGCGCACATCTGGGTATTTCACACTATCCCAACATCCATGGACTGTCCTGTTGGGCAAAGTACAAAAAGGCCCTCTGCCCATAAGGTAAGTAATAGCACTGTTGCTGATTTTCCAGCAATAGTTTTTCGTGTGTGTTTTTTTAAGGGAAAGCAGGGCTATACTGGGGTTGCCACAGATACCATAGCAGCACCATAATTCCTCCAACCACCCTGTTTCCATGAAAGTAAGACCTACCCCAAAAATAAGCCCTGGCATGATTTTTCAGGATTTTTGAAGATGCTTGAAATATAAGCCCTACTCTTAAAAAAAAAAAAAGCCCTAGTTACAGTTCATACCATGGCAGATAAATGTAGATTGCTGCTCAAGGAAAAATAAGACATCCCCTGAAAACAAGCCCTAACACTTCTTTAGGAGCAAAAATTAATATAAGACCCAGTCTTATTTTCGGGGAAACATGATAGATGGGGCCTTAATCTCAGGAAGAAAGGAAAATCACCAGGAGCCCTTTGTTTTGCTGTACACCTTTCCTACTTAAATCTGACCTATAATGTTATTAAAAAAGGATAACAGATGGGGTAACAGACACAGGATCCTCTTCTACGCCCTGGGAACTTGGTTTTATTTAGGCTTTCATAAGAGAACATTCTCATAATCTTTTTTATATTGATGGCTGTTCTGATATTAAGCTTTTAAACATTGTCTAGTTTATTAACATTTTCCTCATATTTTTTGCATGGTTTTGCATTGCAGGTTACCCTAAGAGCTATTCATGGATAAAAAGAGAGAACATTTATCCTCCTTGGCATCATCTGAAATATAACTCATTGCAAGCCTGTGGGTGGTACGTAATCGTCTTCAGAGTTATACAGGGGCAAAGAAAGTGACTGATACTGAAGCCAGTTGCAATATATGGAAATCTTCCCTTTTTGGACTACAATTCCTATGATCCTTGCCAAGATGACTTGGGAATTGTAGTCCAAAATAGGACAATTTCCAAGCCTTAAGATCTGTAGATGCGGCCATTCTGATGTGCACGAATATTCATAGGCATTCAAAATCTGATCAAATGCCCCGAATTTCGACATTCAAACTCAAATCGAACGTCACAAAATTTGAATGTAAACATTCAAATTGAATTTCAAATTTCAGATCTATTCATTCAGATTATCCAGATATTCATATGTGTATCAGTTTGTACACAATTCGTATTTGAATATCCATATCTTTCCTGCATCTATACGATCCATACGGGACAAAAACAGGTTGAATATGGGATAACTACAGGATGCGTACGGATGTGGGGAAGAAGCGTACAAGCACATATGAATGTTGCCAAGTATTCGTATATGCAGATTCAAATAAAAAATTCAAAGAAACAGATTTGAATTTGGTAAATTCGAATTGAATCTCGTTAAATTTGAATTTAAAAGATTCAAGCTGAATCAGATTTTTGGGTATTCGATTTGAATAGAATTTCAAAAAAACATTTGTGCACATCTCTAATCCTGATGCAGACTATGAAAGCAGGAGGAGGAGAAGAGTTGGCTTTTATATGCCACTTTTTCTCACCCATTCAGTGTTCTTCTCCCCACAACAGACACCCTGTGAGGTAAGTGGGGCTGTGAGAACCTCGAAAGAGAGCTGTGACTAGCCAAAGGTCACCCGGCTGACTTCATGGAGAAGTGCGGAATCAAACCTGGTGAATCAAAGGCCTTGGCCTGCCGTAGTCTGCACAAGCATATGGATGGCAGACCCCTATTGCAGGATATATCCTGGAATATATCCTGGAATAAATCCCAGCCCAGAAAGGGCTCGATCCAGTCCATGCCTCCATGTGATACAGATCAGTAGGTCCAGTTATTCTGGATCAACTGATCTGGATCAATGACGGTAAGTGCAGAAAGGGTCTGATACTCGTTTAAATGGACAGCAATCATCTCACAGGGCTCTAGACAGTGCTGGCTCAGGAATGCGGTGCCACAGGGGAGAAGGAAGAAAAAGAAGAGTTGGCTTTTCTACCCTGCTTTTCTCACCCATTTAAGGGGGCTCAAAGCAGCTGGTAAAGCTTTTCTCTTCTCCCCACAACAGAACACTCTGTGAGGCAGGTGGCGCTGTGAGAGCTCGGAAGAGAGCCGTGACTAGCCCAAGGTCAACCAGCTGGCTTTATGGAGGAGGATGGAATCAGACCCCGTATTCCCAGATAAGAGTCTGGCTTCCTAACCACAAGACCAAACTGGCTCACAAGGCCAAAGTCTCTGTATTCTACAAAAATTTTGTAATTCTACAAAATTATTTTTGATCTATGGTGGACTGAAAAACAATCTTCGTCCACACGGGCAAGGCACCCCACTGCTGGCATGAGATTGGGGCTTCTACACACTGGGTTGCCCCTGTGGGTTGTGCATTACATAAACCCGCCCCTCAAGTAGCCCCTGGGCTGCTAAATCTGCCCTGGGTGGAGACTTCTCTGCAGGACAAGTCGTCCCACTTTTTTAGAGGTTGGCTAACCCATAGGGGCTGCCTTCCTCTCCATGTAGAGGAGTTAGAAGGAGCAGGAACCACCTCACTACCCAGTTTTGGGGGGTGATCCTGTACCCCCAACTTTTGCTACTGAAGGTGGGGTACACTCAGGATTAGAGATTATCTAGACATATACATATGTTCGGATAATTTGAACAAATAGATCCAACATTCAAAAATTCAAATGTTTATATTCGAATTTCGGGACATTCTATTCGCGTTGAAATGTCTAAATTTGGCACATTTGATTGGATTTCAAATGCCTACGAATATTTGTCCACATCCTTAACCAGGATGTAGAAATCAGGCCTCTGTTTCAAGATATATTCTGGAATGAAATATATATCAGAAATATATTTCTGATTGTTGACCACATGCTGCAAGATCTACCCTTAGTCATAAGACTTTTGAGCAGCTCAATCAGGTTTTCTCCTCGTTGATTAAAGTAAGGGAGTTGTGAGTGTACCATTTGGCCCATATTTTTCTGTGCTATCAGTGATATGGAACCACTGCTACTTAGCTGCTTTTTAATTAAAATCAGAGGCAGGAGAGACTCTGCTAACTGATACCCCTTGACATACCTGATTTGGCCCCGTGAAAGAAGAAGGAATTGGGAGGACAGTGAAGCAGATGTTTACTGGCTTGGAACGCATGATTAACAAGGGGAGAAAAGCTGAAGGAACCATGGAGGTGTAGCTAGGCATTCCTAAGATGTCTGAGAAAAAGTCAAGGCAGTTCTACACTGGCTGGTATACCAGACCAGCAAATATACCAGGAACCTCAAAGCGGCTGACAAACAACCTGAGGTAAGTGGGGCTGTGATTTTTCAGAAAGAGAGCTGTGACTAGATCAAGGTCACCCAGATGGCTTCATGAAGGAGTTTTATCTGGAGGTCCAGATAAAACTCCAACACTCTAACCACAAGACCAAAGTGTTACTACCCAGGCATACTATTGGTGGTACTGGTGGAAGAGATAACAGCTACCAGTCTAGATAGCTTTAAGGAAGGGCAAATTTATGGATGACAGATGTATCAATGGCTACTAGAATGGATGCCTAAGTACATCTTTCAGGATGTGAGGACAAGCAGGATATTTCTAAGGCCATTTGCTGGGATTTGAGAGCAGGAAAAGGTTTTCCCTTGTCTCTGCTTGAGATGCCTATGAGCGTTTGGTGGGCCCCTGTCTGCAAAAGGATGCTGGACTAGATGGGCTGTGGCCTAATCCAGCAGGCTCCTCTTATGTTCTTATGTTGGTCATCTGTGGGATGCAATGGGAAAGTTAGGTCACATGGAAATCTCACAGCTGTAATATCACTCCCGTTATTGTGGCAAATGCTAAAACTTGGAATATCGACCTATTGTCTGGACAATGGCCCCGTCCAATACAAACAAATATGTACCAGATACACATCCGTCATGAATGCATGCGTATCCAGTACGTATCCTGTAACATATCCGCTCTGAATGCATCAAATCCAACCTGAATCCACTTTTAATCCACTTTCGGTCCATGTTGAGTGCAATCTGGATCCATTGCAGACATCACTGGTGCAACCGCTTTCCCACCTCACCAGTTTAACTATTCATACGAATGTCCGAAACTATTCATGTGAATGTTAACATATGAATGTACTAACATTAGATTTTTGTATGAATGTCCAAATTTGGAGAAATTTGGACAAATAACAAATATTACGAATATTTCTGCACATTCCTACTTAAAACACGAAAGGACAACACCAGCCATGGTGCTGTCAGGCCAGGAAGCAATAACAATGGGGGAGAGATACATCTTATTATGACCTCTTCTCATTATGAAGTGAGCCAGTTTGGCCTAGTGTTTAGGGAGCTGGACTCTTATCTGGGAATACCAGGTTTGTTTCCACCCTCCCCCATGAAGCCAGCTGGGTGACCTTGGGCTAGTCACAGCTCTCTTCTGAGCTCTCACAGCCCCACCCACCTCACAGGGTGTTTGGTGTGGGGAGAAAAACAGAAAGCTTTGTCAGCTGCTTTGAGTCCTTAAATGGGTGAGAAAAGCGCCATAGAAAAGCCACGTCTTCTTCTTCTTCTTCTTCTTCTTCTTCTTCTTCTTCTTCTTCTTCTTCGGGCAACATCTGACCACTGTTTGGAGGCAGCCATTGCTTCATCCTGGTAAATTGATAAACTGTGGATTACATAAATGATGCCTGGAGGTGGCCTAACTCATTCCTTAGGAGAGGCCCTAAAATCCCGGTCTCTCCTCTGTGTGCAAGGCTGATTCCCTTCTAGGGAACCCAGAGAATCTCCTTTCCGTGTATCTCTCCCTGCTGCTGCATAACCCACTTGACATTCCAGCTCATGCCTCTCCTCCACCTCCTCCTCTTCTTCTTCCAGCTGCTCGCTGAGTCATTTCAGTTAATCCAGTAGGAGACGTCTAGACCTGCCTCACTCAAATCCTTCCTGCTATTAAACAAGTAGTTTAGGGTTGATATTCTACCTGTCAGGGCCTGCAGCGAGTGCCTGGGTGGCAGGGAGTTTGAGTTGGGAGAAGGTTCTAGGTGAAGTGTGGATTTTGAACAAAATGCCTTATCCACTCCACAACATTTGGAAACACAGTCGCCGGCTCGCTATCCAAGGCTGGCTCCAGAAACTGAATGAGTAACGACATAAGAACATAAGCAGAGCCCTGCTGATCCGGACCTCAGCCCATCTAGTCCAGTGGCCCACCAGTTGCTTCTGGGCTTCTCAAGCGGAAGACAGCTGCAAAACCTTCACCTGCTCTCGAATCCCTGCAAACGGCCTTGTGTGTCTACCCAGCCTGAAGGAAGTATGTAGGTAAGAACATAAGAACACAAGAGGAGCCCTGCTGGATCAGGCCACAACCCGTCTAGTCCAGCATCCTGTCTCAACAGTGGGCACACCAGTTGCCTTTTGGCTTCAAGCAGAAGCAATATTCTGGAGGAAAAAACCTCTGGAATACTTTATTGTTGGCTAGATAGTGCAGGGCTGTAGGACTGGGCACGAATATTCGTAAAATCTGAAATTCATTGAAATCTGTCCAAATTCTGACATTCGTCCTCGAATCAAATGTTGGCACATTCAAAGACTGACATTTGAATTTGAATCAAATGCTTTGGAACACCTGTTACATTCGTGAACCTGGAGAGGTGGGAAAGTGTCTGTGCCAGTCGCATCTGCAACAAATCCAGGGTGGATTCGAAGTGGATTGAGAGCAGATACAAAGTGAATTCAGGGCGGATATGATGCTTTCAGAGTGGATACGTAGGGGATATGTATCAGATACGTAGGGGATTCATATGTGATTCATTTCAAACATTTGTATAGAATTCATATTGAACTCTTGTGTCAAATCGAATCCTGCCACATTCAAAGGAGATCTAATCGGACAAATATGAATTTTCTTGCATTCAATTCAATACAAATTGAATGGAAAAACCCATCATGCACATCCCTACAGGGCTGGTGTTGTCTATGTGTGATTTAGTGACTCACACATCTCAATATTTTAATAGCACAAAATACTCAGAAGCGCGCAAATAGCACCACCAGGCACATGTGGCTGTCCTTTTCAGCCTCCACACATATGCAGTAGCAATATGCAGGATAACAACTCTTTCTACAAGGTAGGCTATAGTACTGGCTACACTTAGGGGGAAATTAAAATAACAGGTGGCAGAAATGCCCTGATCGCCAATGCTGTATCTAGAAATTTGCACAAATGGGGGGTTTTGCATTTGTTTTGTAACGAATCTAATGTAAGAAAATTCGTATTCGCTCGAATAGATCCCCTTCAAATGTGGTAGGATTCTATTCAATACAAATGTATTTGTATGAATATCAGATATGAACGTATACATATCTGATGCGTATCCTGTAACATATACGCTCTGAAAGCGTCAAAGCTGCCTTGAATCCACTTTAATTCCACTCTCAAACCATGTCAAATTCACCTTGGATCCGTTGCAGATGTGACCGGCACAGCCGCTTTCCCGCATCACCATTTCACAAATGTTCCGACAATTTGTACAAATGTTCCGAAACATTTGTCTTTGTATAAACGTCAATGTACAAATGTCGTAACGTTCAATTCGTATAATAATGTCCGAATTCATATGATCAGCAAATGTTACTGATATTCGTACGCATCTCTAGCTGCATCTCCTCTGAGGTTATGTCCCCACAATGGAGGAATTACAATATCAGTGGAACCACTTTTGCTCATACCAGAAGTAAGATATAGGGTGACCTCATACCACATGCCTTACTGCCTGGCTCTCTCTGAATCTGAGGAATGCAAGTCTCCGAGTTTCGAAGATACAGCATGGGAGAGAGAGGCAGGATGCCTCTAAAGGCCATTTGCAGAGGTTCGAGAGGAGGTGGAAACTTTGCCTTTGTCTTCTGCTCGAGATGCCTAGAAGCAATTCTTAGACCACTGTGTGGGACAGGATGCTGGACTAGATGGGCTGTGGCCTGATCCAGCAGGTCTCCTTGTCTGTTCTTATTAGGGGTGTGAACAAATGCAATTTTCAGGATTCAATTTGAATCAACTACCTGAAAATTCATTTCGATTTGAATCTTTAAAATTCAAATTTAAATAAATTTTATTCAAATTAAGCAAATTTGAATCTATTCGTTTGAATTTTTTATTGCAAATGTCGACAACTTTTGTATGTGGCCGTATGCATCTTTACGCATCCTGTATACATCCGTATGCATCCCGTAGTTATCCTGTATGCAACCTGTTTTCATCCCGTATGGATCCATAGAAATGTGTATGGATGCAGTAAAGATGTTTATCTGCAAGTACGCATCGTGTACAAACCCTTATACGTGCGAATGTTTGGAAAATTCAAACAAATAATTCCAAAATTTGACATTTGTTCAAATCTTTACATTCGAATTTATGGACGTTCGATTTGAATTCGAATGTCAAAATTCAGGCAGAATTGATTACGTTTCGAATACCTTTGAATATTTTTGCACACCCCTAGTTCTTATGTTCTATGGAAAGCTTACACTAATTCATGGAGAAAAAGTGTATCTATGGCTAATGGAATGGATGCCTAGATACCACCTCCAGGTTGGAGAGACAGGCAGGTCATCTCTCCAGGCCATTTGCAGGGAATCAATAGCAGCTGAAGCTTTTGCCCTTGTCTTCTGCTTGAGATGCACATCGGTCATTGTTGGGCCACTTCTGGAGGACACCAAGTTAAGCAGCCAGGGGGGAAATTCTCCATTGCATTGCAACAAAACCTCTTTGAAGCTGTTATTTCTATTCAGTAAAGGTTGGTTAATTCATCTGTTATAAGAACACTTCTTGGAAAAAGGACAAAAGCTAATAGGGAAAACATCCAAAATTCAGAATAAGGGAATATTTTAAAACATACAATGTGAAGGATCTGTACAAACATGCCTTGCCTAAAGGCTTGGCAAAACAAGCTGAAACATCTCTTCCCATACTGCTCATATTGATGGATTTTGCTTCCTTCCTACCTACCCATTTTCTTCCTAACCTAGGATGAACCAGCGCTCTTTCAACCAAGGTGAGTCAGTTTGGTCTAGTGGTTAGGGAGCTGGACTCTTATCTGGGAATACCAGGGGTGTTTTTCCACTGTCACTAAAAGTACCCATTAAGTACACATTAATGGGTACATAATGTCATTTTTGTACCCATTAATGGGTACTTAATGGGTACTTCTAGTGACAGTGGAAAAACACCCCAGGTTTGATTCTACCCTCCTCCATGAAGCCAGCTGGGTGACCCTGGATTAGTCACAGCTCTCTTCTGAGCTCTCACAGCTCCACCCACCTCACAGAGTGTCTACTGTGGGGAGAAGAACAGAAGGTTTGTCAGCCACTTTGAGTCCCCTTGAATGGGTGAGAAAAGTGGGTAGAAAAGCTGATGCTTCTTTTTTCTGCATTTACCTTGTTTTGACCCAGACCTACTGGGTTGGCTCATGTGTATGCATGGGCCAGATCAACACCATCTGCACTTATGAAGCTTCGTATGGGATTCGTATGTCATTGGACATTTGTGTCGAATACGAATACTACCACATTTCAAAGGGGATCTATTCAAACAAATATGTATTTTCTTGCGTTCAATTTGATATGAATTGAATACAAAAAATAAAATTAAAAAATGTGCCCATGTGTAGTGTCCCCCAAACTCCGCATGGATCCATGTCTCTAAGACAAGTTGGCAACCTGACCTTAAAATGATCCATAAAAAGCGGGGAAAGCCGAACTGTTTGGGAGGGTTAGCCAATCGGCAAGAATGCTTTGCAAAGCCCGTGAGAGAGATGAAAGGAAACAGCTTGTGAGTTTCAAAAGCAGTGTTAGGATGCCTCCCCTTTTGTGGAGAGATTTCAATGACTTTAATCCAACAACCACACTCCATTGCCTCCAACAGACTGTCAGCTACCAACAAGGCTTTCTGCAGAGTCTCTGGAAAAACTGACAGGCGTTAATTGGTAAAAAGAGTGAGGGAGGCAACAGGTTAGAGCTTGAAGGCTGGGCCACAGGATGCATCACACCATGTGTTGATACCATAAATGTGAACTGGTTTAACGTGAACAATTAAAACACTGGGAAATGCCTCATGTGAAGTCAAATTATTTGAACATTTAACCCCCTGATGCCTAACTGACGCCATGGGCGCTTCTGCACTTACTTTTAATCTGGATCAAGAAGCTGCTTAGAAGAAGAAGAAGAAGAAGAAGAAGAAGAAGAAGAAGAAGAAGAAGAAGAAGAAGAAGAAGAAGAAGAAGAAGAAGAAGAAGAAGAAGAAGAAGAAGAAGAAGAAGAGTTGGCTTTTCTACCCCGCTTTTCTCACCCATTTGAGGGGATTCAAAAGCAGCTGACGAAGCTTTCTGTTCTCCCCACAACAGAACACCCTGTGAGGTGGGTGGGGCTGTGAGAGCTCAGAGGAGAGCTGGGACTAGCCCAAGGTCACCCAGCTGGCTTTGTGGAGGAATGCAGAATCAAACGCGCTGAGTATGAGATATGAGCCCGACATTCTAACCACAAGACCAAACTGGCTCACACATCTACACAGTAGGGGTGTGCAAGAGTGCAATTTTTGGCATTTGAGTTGATTTGAATCAAATATTCGAATGTCCCAATTAGTACGAATAGAAAAAAAAATGTATTCAAATTTGAATACACTCATACCTATTTGAACAAATATTCAATTTGTATTTGATTATACGAATGTCGACAACATTCGTATGTGTCTGTACGCATCTGTATGCATCCTGTTTTTATCCCGTATGCATCCCATTTTTGTCCCATACATATCCGTACAAATGCATACAGATACGAATAAGAAGCGTACGGATACGCATGTAATGCATACGGATGCATACACATACAAATGTCCAAATAACTCATACATATGATTCAAAACATCCGAATTCATTTGATTGTTAGAAATTCAAATGCCCGAATTTGAATGAATTTGATCGAATTTCAAATGTTTATAATATTCTTGCACATCTCTACCCACAAAGGCTCGGTTGCTCCTCAGCCAGCTCCCTCTCCATTTCTGTCCTGTTTCAGAGGAGGTGTGGACCGAGATGCCATCCCTTAGGATCACACACAAGTACTGCTCTATGATCTGATTCCCAGGGCATTTATGGCCTGATGGAGAGCAGCAGATAGAGTCCACTCGCCACACGAAGCTGGCTAGTAAGTCAGCTGGGCAGGTTGTTTTGTATTTGAGGCAGAAAATCTCTTCCTGGCCTCTTCATGGCTCCTGATGTCTGCTGTATGAGACAGACCTTGCCCAGTTCTGCATTATTCCCCATGTTTCTCTGGAAGCTTTGCAGTTCAACACCTCTGTATTGTGTGTGAGTTTAGCAGCAGAGTGTCAGCTAAGTCTTGCCAAACTAGTTTTCAGCTCTCCAGGCAGACAGGCGTGCCAGTTAGAGCTGGTATCAAATTTGTTTACTTTCCTTTTGCAAAGTCCCTTGTACACCCTTGGAACCAAGGCAAATAGATGGTACTTAACTTAGGCAGCTATAAAAGGATTATCGATTTACTCAACAGTTTTTTTGTTTTGTTTTGTTTTGGCATTCATATAGAGGTTTGCTGTCTAGTTTCCAGAACTTGTCTGATCTTGGAAGCAAAGCAGGGCCAGGCCTGTTTAGTACCTGAGTAAGAATACACCACACTTTAAGATAGACCGTGAAGATGAAAAATACTGCAGGGCTGTGGTCACACCTCGGGTTTAATCCAGCTTCAGTCTTCCTTCAGAGAGAGAGAACATATCAGCAAAGTGACCAGTAATTTTCTTCCTACATTACCTATCCCAAAGGTAGATTTTCTGAGTTATTTAACACTGAAGTGACAAGAAAAGTGACAAGAAAACAGCTTGTCACTTTGCTGATGCATTCTCTCACTCAGAAAGTGACTGAAGCTGGATTAAACCTAAAGGCCAGGTTCCCACTAGGCAATTTAATCCAGTTTTAAATCAGGGTTTTAAAAATCAGCAGCGAGGTCTGTTTTTTTGCATTCCCACTGCTAGCTTATAAGGCGGGCTCTCTCTCCATGCTTCAGTGCCCAGCAGGGGAGGAACCCCCTCCCCTCTCTCCTCCCCTCAGCAGAACCTACTCCCCATTCAGTCAGCAACTGGACACTGTCATGCCCTGACTTCATCAAGGTGGGCAATTCAAACCCTACCCTCTATATAAACCTGCTCCCAGAGATCATGGAGTCTTGTGGCAACAGTTTTTGTTCACCACTCCCCCCCCCACACACACACCGTAGCATGGCTTCTTTCTCATGTTAACAAATGCAGTAGAAGATTAAAGATCACTTCTTCTTATATTGGTGTTTTGCACAAGATC
Source organism: Aspidoscelis marmoratus (assembly GCA_014337955.1). NCBI lineage: Eukaryota > Metazoa > Chordata > Lepidosauria > Squamata > Teiidae > Aspidoscelis > Aspidoscelis marmoratus. The sequence goes on from MTQE01003545.1 coordinate 302,667, forward strand.
CATAGATCAGAGCAGCGCAAAATGGCAGGAGTGAGGAAAAAGGGGGAGCAGGCAGGCTTTTACACAAGAGCAGGCAGCTTTGTGTCTTTCCCAATTGCTGATCTCTTTGTAAAATCAGACACTTCAATCCCCAATACACTGTTACATCTCACTCCCGATACATGTATCTCTTGTTATCTACTTCAGGCTCTCCATTCTTCACCTCCCTTTCAGCCAGGGCCGTCTCCTTAGCATGTAATGTCGGACAGCCCGGGAAGAGGGGGCTAGGGTAGGGGAAATCATGGCTTCTTGTTGGGTCAGGGGAAATTGAGGAGAATGCCCTTAAAGCATGGTTCCCTCTAAAAAAAAAAGCCACTTGCGTTCCCATTTGCTGAATAAAATGGAGTATTTCTAAATTGATCCGAATATAGATAATCTGCGTTTTGGAACCTTTAATCCTCAGAAACTGCAAATACTTTTAAAACTTTGGGAACAGTGAGCGCTCAAAATGATTTCAAAACTCTTTAAATCTTGAATGGGAACGTACCTTAAGTGTGACCACACATGAAAATGAAGACAAAAGCAAACTATTTCAGCATAATTGCTGAGAAACCTAACAAAGAAACTAGGTCAGAGGTCAAGTTCAGTTGGGTTGCAATAGTATATTTTGCCAATACTACACTCATGCTATAAAACCTGAATGGGACACAGAAGCACAGTGATAGCCACCTTCTTCTGTGACTGGACTGCTCTTCCAGCTGGCCAGCTGCTGGCTTGCTGTAACAGCAGTCTGGACACAGCCAGGGAGGTGTGAAAATAACATAAGTATGCAGATGGCTACTACTACCAGGGGACCCATTTTGGTGGCACACCAAACCATGCCACCAAAATGGGTCCCCCAGTGGCTCTGTGGTTAGAAACTTTTGTTCCTAGCCTTTCTGCGTAGGGATGAGCACAAAGCCAATTTTCCACATTCGATTTGATGCCAATCAAATGTGGGGATATTCAGCTTCGGATGAATACACCCCCTGTAAATGTGGCAGGCTTTGGCTTTCCACATGAACATCCATTGAATGTTTACAAAGAAAGGATAGTCCCAACCCCACGTTCCCAACCCGCTTCACCCCCCCCCTCACCTGCCATCACACCTCATAGCCCAACTAGGCCTTCTAGAGTTGCGTGCACAGCTCCTACTTCAGGAATTGTTGTGGTTCCTGGATGTGGGACTTGCACGAGCAATTCTGGAAGGCCTATTTGAGCCTATGATAAGTGTACAGCGGCAGTGAAAAGTAAAGGGGCGTGGCCTGGAAGATGGGAGGATGGGGATGGGGAGATATAGCCTTAATAGATGCTTTGCTGAAGCTTCATCAAAGGCCAAATCTATTTGATTCACAGGTGAATAGTCCGCCCACAAATGTTGAACTTCCTATGAATTTGTGTGAATTTTGAATGCGCCCATTATTTGTGAGCACTGAAATTTGTGAGAGCTGCTCTGGACTAGTGCTGTCCTGAAGATGGTGCTGTTACAGACCATCCTGGGGTGTGATCAGGGCTGGTCGATCTCACTGGCTGAGACCCACTGATCTATACCACAACCTTTCAATGCAGTATGGCCTAAAATCCATTCAACGTTGCACTTCAAGCTACAAATGAGAACAAGCCTGTCTGCACTAGGTCTAATTCTGCATTATATCCCAGAATAGGGAGGTGCCATCCATATGCTAGTGTAGACTACGGGTGGTCCTTGCTGGGGCCTGCTGTAGTCTCTGGTAGCATGTGGATGACATATCTCTGTTATGGGATATTTTCCATAATAAGGCACAGTGCAGAAAGAACCCAGGGGCCTGGTCACACTTAGGCCTCTGGGAGGACAGCTCTGGTACAGAGTATTTGCATACCAGAGGCCTAAATGGAAATAGGCCCAAGATCTCCTCTTATCCCATTGCTTTCTGCCACTCACAGAATACATTTCAGCTCTTGGGAATCACAGCATGCAGTCCCAATGGCACCGTTTTCTCCTTCATGTCTGATGCGGAAAAGTCTAAAACGTCTGAACTGGAATTATATTAATATTTCGATAGCTCTAGTTGCGGCCTTCAGTTACCTAGGCCTTTTATATGTTAATTTATACCCTCAGAGTTGCCTCTGGATGCCTCCTCCTCCTTTTATTTGCAATTGGAAGAACCTGAGGAAGGTTGGGCCTGGTCTGGGGGAGACTGAGTATCCTCAATTGAAGCCGCTGCGTAGCTGGAGAACACCTGAACCCTGTACGCACATTTATCTTCAGACTGGCGCTCTCTGCCTCCTCCCTTCCACATCCCAGCAGCAGAGATAAGAGCATGTGGTTCCACTTAGCCGGCAGGCAACTACAGTGTCATTAATCAAAATCTTCCAAAAGGGAAACACCAAATTTAAACCATAAGCAAGGAGTTAGGCTTAATCATCCTCACCTTGTGTTGTTGTGATTCATATATATCTGCTTTCTGATATTCTTTGTCACGTTCCAGACAAAACACTCCTAGCTAAGAGAAATCAACAAGGACATTGGTTAGCACTGTTGATAAAACACAGATGCAGGCTAAGATGAATGCAGGCAAACCAGCTCAATCGTGTAGTGCTGGACTCATATCTTGCAGTCACGGGGCTTGATTCCACACTCCTCCTTAAAGCCAGCTGGGTGACCTTGGGCTAGTCACAGGCCTCCTTCTGAGCTCTCACAGCCCCATTCACCTCACAGGGTGACTGTTGTGGGGAGAAGAACAGAAGGCTTGTCAGCCGCTTTGAGCCCCCTTAAATAGGTGAGGAAAGCGGGGTAGTAAAGCCAGCTCTTCTTCAACTGCTCCATTAATGCGCCAGCAAAGCGGATTCCAAACCAGCACAGGAAAATGGAAGTGCCTGGAAAATGTAAAATCCCACACCCTGCCATGCCTTTCCACACTCCTGCAGCAGACCAGATGGTAGGCATATGATGCACCTTACAGGGAGCGTATGCTTGCTGATTTACTAAGGGCATATGATTACAACAACCATAGGTCCTGTTCACACTTAGGTCAGGGCTTTTCCACACCTTTGCTTCCCATGGAGAGCCTTCTCAGGAAGCAAAGATGGCGGAGAGTTCTGGCATTTGCAGTTTGGACACCAACAATCTCCCTAGCCTCCCCAGTGATTCGCACCTCCCCAGCACTGAGAGAAATGCTGGCGAGGTTTGGATCTATTCGTTTTAATTATCTGGACACTCGTATGTGTAGGGGTTCGTACGCAATGCGTAATTGCAGATACGCATGTCTCCCACATCCATACAGGATGAAAACAGGTTGCATGCGGGATAACTACAGGATGCATACGGATGTGTACAAATGTGTACAGGATGCTTAACGATGCATACGGGCACATACGAATGTTGTCGACATTCGTAAGTGCGAATTTGAATAAAAAATTTGAATGAATAGATTCGAATTTATGTAATTTGAATAGAATTAGGTTAAATTTGAATTTTAAAGATGTGAATCAAATTGAATTTTCAGATATTCAATTCAAATTGGATTGAATCCCAAAAATCACAGTCATGCACATCTCTACTGCTGCTACCTGTTGCCCTTAGAGATACCCATCATCCCTTGCCAGGCAGGATACTCTAAAGGCCACGTGCAGGGATTTGACAGCAAGCAAAGGTTTTGCTTTTGTCTTCTGCTTGAGAAGCCCAGAAGCGATTGAATTGGTGGGGCGCTGTGGGCGTGGTTACACCTTCACGTTAAACCTTCTTCAGGCCATCTTCAGGCCTGGCTGCTCACACCTTTTCATTTCTATCCATTTTATTTGTGGCCTTTCCATTCAGGAAAGTCCAAAAGGAGGGTGGAAAGTCCGCAAATAAATTAGATGGAAACTAAACAGTGAGAGCAGTCAGACCTGAAGATGGATTGAAGAAGGTTTAAAGTGAAAGTGTG
>MTQE01003545.1:317126-335735 GCA_014337955.1 Aspidoscelis marmoratus
GGGGGCTGGCAACGCCGGATTTTAGTGGGCGAAGAGCGCTGGCGGTGAGGCACCAGTTGGTGCGGGTCCGGCGCCCTTCACTGCCATCGCCGCCTGGCGCCGCCCATCTCTCCTCAAAGCAGCGGCGGCGCGGCGGCGGCGCGGCGGGGGGGACACGGGGGGGCCTGCACAGGCTTTGGCGACCCCGCCAAAATGGGTGCGCTACCCCCGATGGGGTCGTGACCCACAGGTTGAGAACCACTGCACTAGACCAAAGTGGCTGTCATTTCGGCTGAGAAGAAGCAATGAGCAGTCACCCAGTTCACCTGCTTCCTAATAAACACAGTAGCCCTTAGGTCCAGTGGCTCTTTCAGCTCCTCTTTTGAGACACAGGCATTCCTAGGAGTCCAATGTGCTTTATCAGGTTTATGCACTATGAAAAGCATTACTTGCAGGTATTGTGGCATGAAAAAAGAAGAAAAACTAGAGCCTCTTTTGAATGGATTTCTTGTTCCTCATTGTTTTCCCCTTTCAGAGGTTTCAACGCCTGCCCTTGTCTGGTGCTCTTTCCCCATCCCACTGGGAAACGGCGTCATCGTTATCAGGGGGTTTATTCATTCATTATTCACCACAGGGGTTGTGAAACACTACCAGCCCATCTGCTGCAGTTTCAGCCCAGCACGGTGTCAGTGGGAGAAACAACTAGTAAATTATTCAAAGAATACTCAGATGCTCCCCTTGTCTGATCAATTTGCAGAAGAGGGGCTGGAAGGGAGAAATGGATCACTGTCCATGTGCTGTCGTCGCTTTCTTGCCTTTATCAGGTTTTTGTCCCTCCCTGACATAGAATCCAAGAATCTTCTGTCCCTCAGCTTTCTGTTTCAGAGAACTTGAAAATCATAAGGACCTGAGAATACCGGAGGATCCCTGCTGGATCAAGCCACAGTCCATCTAGTCCAGTGGTTCTCAACCTGTGGGTCGTGACCCCATTTGGGGTCGCGCACCCATTTCGGCGGGGTCGCCAAAGGCTCTGCAGCCCCCCCCCGCGTCCCCCCCGCCGCGCCGCCGCTGCTTTACGGAGAGATCGGCAGCAGCAGGCGGCGATGGCGGTGAAGGGCGCCGGACTGGTGCCTTGCCGCCAGCGCCCTTCGCCCGCTAAAATTCAGCGTTTCGGGAGGACTTCCGGGTCGGGGGGGGAGTGAAAACAACACCAGCGGCCCTGGCCCCGCCCCGCCTCACCCCCGCCCCGCCTCACCCCCGCCCCACCCCTGGCCCCACCCCTGGGGTCGCGGAGGCTTGGGGAATCTCATTTTGGGGTCATGGCTCTCAAAAGGTTGAGAGCCACTGATCTAGTCCATCACACAGTGGCCACCAAGTGCTCCTGGGCTTCTCAAACAGAAGACAAAGGGGGAAACCCTCACCTGCTCTTGACTCTCTGCAAATGGTCTTTAGAGGCATCTCCACCCTGGAGGTGGTGCCTAGCCCATCTAGTCCTTTCCCCTCCCTTCCCTCCCTTCTAGCCACACATTTCAGAGCTGCAGAATTTAAAAGAATAGCAGCAGCAGAGGTAGCTTCATTATCAGAGGAATCCCAAAAACAAAAGCAGAAAATCCAGTGAAGAGCAGAATCCACTTTTGGAAAACAGGAACAATCAGAACTGATGGTATTGTCTTAGGCAACTGAACGGTCTGAAATAGGTACCTGCTGCCTTCCTGTCTCTGTTCACGGTGACAGCAGGCTTCTTGCAGCAACTTTGCTGCAGTCTTTACCAGTGCAATCATTATTTGTTTGTTTGTTTGTATTTCTAAACACTATTGGAGGCGCCTTGTTGGCAAGGCACGATGTCACCTTCTGCATGGAGCCATTGCTGAAAATGGCGCCTCCACAATCCAAAATGGAGCCACGGAAGCCTCTTCTTGCATAGCAGATGAGGACGCGCAGAATGGAGATCTGGCCTTAGTTAAACCTGTTATGATTCACCTCCTGGAAAGCCCTGTAGTCCTGGTAGGCTCTCAAAAACAGAATAAAAACTTACCCACATACTTTGGAAAGTACCTGAGAAAAGAATAACTACATGGTAAGACTAAAATATTTGACTCGCAGATGTGAAATGTAGCAAGAGTGCATCCTGCTCCAAAACATATAGGCGTAGTCAAATAACACAAGTGTGTAAAGGGACTGGAGCAGCCACGAAAGATGGTGATGGGAGGATTGCAAATCCTCTGTATGTACTGGGTAGTCATCTTCAGGAAAATGTGTGAGGTCTTTCTGAAAGAAACAGTGAGTCACTCAGTGAATAATTTATATTTTATCTCGTTTATGCAGCTATTGAATCACTTTGTGCCACAAAGGGGCCATCGTGATATGAATTAAAAGAACAAAATTAATAAGAATAAGAACAGAAACGCAGAAAATGTAGGTATTAAATATCCCTGAATCAAAACCAGTCACATACTGCTCTGCCAGTGAGCCAGTCTGGTCTAGTGGTTAGGGAGCCGGATTCTTAAGTGGGAATACCGGGTTTAATTCTGCACTCCTCCATGAAGCCAGTTGGGCGTCCTTGGGCTAGTCATATAGCTCTCTTCTGAGCTCTCAGAGCCCCACCTACCTCACAGGGTGTTATGTTGTGGGGAGAAGAACAGAAGCTTTGTCAGCTGCCTTGAGTCCCCTTAAAAGGGTGAGAAAAGCGGGGTAGAAAAGCCAACCCTTCTTCCTCCATGAAGCAAGCTGGGTGACCCTGGGCTAGTCACAGCTCTCTTCTGAGTTCTCACAGCCCCACCCACTTCACACGGTGCTCTGTTGTGGGGAGAAGAATAGAAAGTTTTGTCAGATGCTTTGAGTCCCTTGAATGGGTCAGAAAAGCAGTGTAGAAAAGCCAACTCTTCTTCTTCTTCATGACTAGTGAAGAGAAGATAACCTCTGAGGTGACTCAGAGGTGGCTTAGGGACAGTTCTCAGGTGGGGCCATTCACATGCCACCCTGTCCCTTCTCCTCTCATGAATAGTCAAAAACCTCTGACGTTGCTTGGGGCCTGTTATGGTACCATTCTAAGATGGTAAGGTTTAGGAGCAAAGGGAGCGTTCCACACTTCAGAGCCTGGTAAAGCCCCAAACCACGGCACCAGCATGTAAAGTGCAGATGGCCAGGCCGGACTAGGTCAAATTGCCACGGCAACAGCCACAGCAACGTCTGGCATGTGCCCAGATGTTGCCATGGCAATCAGAATGTCACACACAACTATGCCGTTGAACCACCATGCCCCCTCACAGTATCACACCCAGAAGAGAGTGCAAACTCTTTTGCCTGGGAGCTACCTAGTGTCTTCCTGTCAATCTGTGGACTGCATTTTTAACTGTTCACAGGGGAGGCGTTTTCGCACACGGGGTTTTCGAACGCGTGCAAGACAGCCTCGAACGCAGCATACGCATTGCCACAGCGGGGTTTGCGCTCCGACGTGTCCGGAGCTGTCTTGCGCGCGTTCAAGATGTAGAGCACTTTAAAGTGCTCTACATCCGTTCCGGCGCGGACGAAGCGCCCACAGCCGTTCGGGGAGAGAAGCATTCGCTCATGTTTCTTTCTCCCCGACAGCCGCGGGCTCGCCTCCCCCGCCGGCGCTGGCTGACAATCAGCTGATTGCCTGCCTTGCCGGCTGCGGGAGCCTCGACAGCCGTCTCCCCGCCCCTTGCCGGCGTTTGCCGGCTAAGGCACTTCAGAATGCTTTGAGCATTCGCACACAGGCGCGCTGGAATGCGTTTACACGCGTTCCTGCGCTCCTATGTGTGAATGGTCAAAGCGTCCTGAAGTGTCTTAGGCTTCCTGTCCTACACCCGTTCCAAATGGAATGGATATAGTGCGAAAATGCCTCTAGTTAGGACTGGCAAGGTGTTAGTGAGCTCCTGGACACACTTTCCCAGTGAACAGACCAATGCTCACTAGAGGGTTAGTGTGATCAGGACCTGCCTGAGACAGGGTGCTGGACTAGATGGGCTGACCCAGCATAGTTCTTCTTAACTTCTCTTACACAGATCTAACAAAAAACAAATGGCAAAGAGTCATCATTACATTATCTTGCTCCTTCAGATAACATCATCACTGTGGAACACCACCTCCATGCTTACACACAAGAACTACTATAATGGTACTGAGCTGATTTCAGGTAACAGGGGCTACAGTGGGCCCCTTATGTTCATAAGAACATAGAAACATGAGAGGATCAGTCCACAGCCCATCTAGTCCAGCATCCTGTCTCACACAGTAGTCCACCCATTGCTTCTGGGCATCTCAAGTAGAGGACACGGAGAAAACTTTCACCTACTCTCAAATCCCTGCAAATAACCTTTATGGTTATATTTTAGTCACATTCTATATTTCTTTATTGGCTCCATTGTGTTGCATCTTGAAGAAAGTTATCAAGGGTCATGACCTACACTGAGTCCTTCAGGTGAAGAGTAGAAATGAATGAAATAAATATTCCAGCCAGCCTTCACAGAAGGAACGGGTTAAAGGAGGTTCAGCATTTCGTTTGTGGCAGTAAAGCAAAGAAATATAATCTAATTCAAGGGTGAAAGGTCATTTAGTTAAGGAGTAAAAAAACAAACAAGTCTTTGGACAAATTTATTACAACACCAGGAATTTATTGCTTGTTTGTTTTCAGCTGAATGTCGGAGGAAAAGATGCAAGAAAGCCATTGCTATTAAATAGGTGTAGTCCAACAAGAAGATGAGGGATGAAGAACAGAATCAAGAATTTGTCAATTTAGATCAGCGATGGCGAACCTTTTGAGCTCAGTGTGTCAAAATTCACAAGAAAACCTAGCTTAACTCGGGTGCTGTGTCACATCTAGAAATATCCATAATTTTGTGATATTTGTAGCTCTAGTAAAAAAAGTTATATTTTTGATATATGTATTTTATTAAAAGCAAAAACAAATAATTCTTTACATTTGCTAAATCTTCAACTGAAAGTTGGTATTTCATACACGCCGAGGTGCCAGGGTGACCAGGTGTGTCACCCAAAAGGGCTTGGCATGTCACCTGTGACACGCGTGTCATAGGTTGGCCATCACTGATTTAGATGAAGATGAAGTCCAGTCATTTGGTGACCAAGGGCAGAAGGAAGTTCAAGCCCTCTGGAGCAAGACACATGGTTGATGGACCAAGGCATAGAGGTGTCAACCGCAGAAGCAGATAAGACCAGCAAGGAAGGAGAAGACGTATCCCAGTAGAGATGTGCACAAATATTAATCACATTTGCAATTCATACAAATTGTTGCCTAAATTCAAAGATTGACATTCGAATGTGAAGCAAATGCCTTTGTTCATTTGAAGCTTTGTTATATTTGCAAATGTGAGGGACCTACTGCTGGCCCAGGAGCGTAGCAGTGCCGCCTCAGAAGTACCGCTAGCAAGTTTGAAAACAAATGTGAAAATCCAGTTTTTCAGTTTAATGATTCAATGACGATTTTCAATTTGATAGCAAAATGAATGTGAAGGTTTTTGTGCATCCTTGGTGTGCAGAAGAGAGAGGTTCAAAAGTGGACAAGGCCTTGTCCTGGACTGGTCCAGAAAGGCCACACACACTCCCTCTGAGACACCTCTGAGGCACCCCTTTTGTTATGTTTGAACACAGCCTAAACGCGGAAAGATCCAAGGTATCTCGACTGCCTAAACATTTGTGACTTTACACATATCAGCTCCCCCACCTCCAAATATATGTATACCACTTATTGCCAATCTCAGGGAGCTCATGTATTATTGATTTATTGGATTTATACCCCACCCCACCTTTCCACCAAAAGATGGCACTCAAAGCTTAGAGTAGTGCTAGAAACATAAAACATTAAGAGCATAACACCAAATTTAAACATGATTAAATAATGCTGGTGAAAAATAACACAAGGAACCTCTGGGTCCCAAAACCTGCTTCACTGTCAAAAATTTGTCTAAATAAGACTTTGAAATGGTCATATGACTGATCAAATAAAAATTATTATTATTGTCTGAATAAGAATGTCTTTATTTGTTGACAAGGAACAGAAGAGAGGGTGCCTGCAATTGGTTCAAATAGATCCCCTTCTAATGTGGTAGGATTCTATTCTGTATGAATTTGTACGAATATCTGATACAAAAGCATCAAATCCGCCCTGAATCCACTTTGAATCCGCTCTTAATCCATGTCAAATGCACTCTGGATCCCCTGCAGATGTGACTGGCACAGCCACTTTCCCGCCTCCCTGGTTCACGAATGTTCTGAAGGATTTGTACGAATGATTGGTATACGAATGTCAGAATTCGTCTGAACTGTACAAATATCAAATGTTACGAATATTCGTGCATATCCTTACCCCATGGTCTGGTATATTATGGGGAACCCTTTTCCACAGCACTCCAGGAAGATACCCCAAAGGCTGGGAACACTTATTCACAGCTTTTAAACCCTTCCTGGCTCCAAGAACTCTCTGGGGGCAGTGACAAGGGGCCTTTTTGCACTTTACTTAGGTGTGCAGGTCGATGAACTTCTGGGATCATCTGATGCCTGCACTTCATGATGCCTGATGCATCCAGAACAGGATTGCCTCACCATGGCTACGGGCACGCATGGTGCCTTTGGCGGCCAGGCACCACAGCATGCAACTGTGGCTATGCTACCCCACCCCACCCCAAACTCAGTTCACCTGGGAGAGGTCCAGATGGAGCCAAGCCTGGCTATACTGTCCAAATATAGACGGCCTAGTTCTGTCCCACTGGCAACCCATTCCTGTCCTGTCCCAAATCATCTCACACACCCAAGTGAGAAGGTCCCCGTGTTAAAACAGCGGCTGCTACCTTGAATTACTCTGGAAGTGAAAGATAGAGATGGGTGTTATCGACCTCCGTTCCCCATACGTTGCGCTTCCCAACTCCCTCTCTCCCACCCTCTATCTTGCCCTTCCTTTCTAAAGGAAATTAGCAACCGCAGCCTCAAGTTCCCAATTGCCACCTACTCAGAACGGGCTGCACGGGATTTCGGATGGGGGAGAAAGAGATGAATGAGGCATGACCTAATGTATCTTTTCCAGCGATGACCTTCGCATCTTCAAATGCAAACAAGAAACCCAAGAGGGCTAATAATACTCAGCCAGGCCCGCTTGGAGCAAACAGCCCCCCTGGCCTGACTGGGGAAGAAAGAAGCTCAAGTGGCGCCCTCCTGGAGCCGGGATACGGAGCCAAGAATGCGGCAAGAACGGATATACTGTTACTGGGTTGCTGTGTCCTATGGGAATTGCCAACACCCCCATCTGTCCTGGTCCTCAGCGGCAGACGGAGTGGGGGGCGATTTGCTACAGGCTGGAGAGGCAATGGTCAGAGGAGCCATTTTTTGTTATAAATTATGACACAATACAACAGATAGCCTTTGAAGAATGTAAATAATAGGCTAGCACAGAACTGGAACCTTTCCTGATCGTTCTATATCAGGTGTAATGTCGGCCATGTTCTCCACATGAAGTGTGGGACGGCCCGAAGGTGGTACTCACGTTTGCCCTTATGAGAATGTCCATTAGGACAAGCATTTGGGGGGCAATTATTAACCAAAACGTTATCAAAGATTAACTTCCCTGTGGAGCTCTGCGTGCCGTCTTTATTAAGGAATCAGAGTAAGAATTTGAAATGTAAAACGTCGCTTGGGTTTATGTTTACAGATGCAAAAATAGCTATTCCACAGCACTGGAAAATAAATCAGACAGAGCAAAAGAAAAGGATCTCTGGGGCGGCTTCAAGGTGGGATTGTTCACACACCCATCTGCCCCTCCCCCAAAAAACATCCTGTGCTAGAAAATGTGGATTAGAGAAGAGTTGGGAACATGAGGGGCAGACATTGGCCACATCCCCATGCAAGCCGTTTGGCACCGATTGGGCTCACATGGGACTGGGTGCAGAACCGAGATCAATTCTCAGCCCTCCCCATGCCATTGCCGGTAACATGGGCTGGGGGCAGGCTGGAGGTGGATTCAGCCGTCCCCATGCAAACTGCGCTGGGATCGTGACTTTACTCCCTTTCCCAGGCAAGCTGCTTGCTTGCCTTGAAAGGGGAGTTAATGCAAGCCTGTCAGCCAACTGACAGACTTGCTTACTCCCTTTCCCACGGAAAGGGAGTAAGCAAGCCTCTTCCAGGACCATGAACCCCCTGTTTACGATCCTGGCTGACAGGCTAGCTTACTCCCTCTCCCAGGAACGTGAAGAGGGGGTGCAGAGGCTTGAGTTTTCTCCCTTTTCCAGGTGGGCAATAAGGTTGCCTCCCTGGAAAAGGGAGAAATCTCAAGCCTCTGCACCCCCTCTTCACAATCCCGGCTGACAGGAAAGAGGCTTGGGTCAGCCAAGATCATGAAGTCCAGAGCCATCCCCATGCCCAGGTTCAGCTCAGATCAAATTGCCCAAACTTTTTTACTAGAGCTACAAACAACACAAAATTATGGATATTTCTAGATGTGACACAGCACCCGAGTTAAGCTAGGTTTTCTTGCAAATTTTGACACACCAAGCTCAAAAGGTTTGCCATCGCTGCTCTAGGAAGACTCAGAGGTGGGACTGTTCACACACCAGTCTGCCCCTTCCCCCCAAACATCGTCCGCTAGAAAATGTGGATTAGAGAAGGGTTGTTCTAATGATGTTTAATTTTGGATGTTGTTACCCACCCAGAGACCCAGAGACCCAGATAGATAGATAGATAGATAGATAGATAGATAGATAGATAGATAGATAGATAGATAGATAGATAGATAGATAGATAGATAGATAGATAGATAGATAGATAGATAGATAGATAGATAGATAGATAGACTTAGCTTGACCGCTTAAATGTGTGGATGCTGAGGTAAGTGTGGTAACCATGACCTGAATCAAACTACCCACATCCTGAACTCCATTGAGAGGGTTGTTTTGTTTTTATGATGGTCTTAAACTGTAGTAACCACGTGGCATGTTGTACAACCACGTGCCACATTGCAGTCACCATGGCAGTGGCTGGGCGCATGGTTGATGTTGCCATGGTGATCCAGACCATCCAGGTTGGACCATCCACACTGTAGACACTGGCGGTCCGGTTGGGGATGCACCAGTGTTTGCAGTATGAATGTGTCCCTCAGCATTTACAGTGGAACAGTTTAGCAGTACCTCTCCACACAGTTACGTGCAAACAGGCCCAATGTTTCTGGTAAGGAAACTGTTGTTGAAATCTTGGTTTGGCCACAGAGGCTATAAATAAGCTGTGCCTGACAATATTTAATGTGATAAGAGTTTTGACAGATGCCTTGAAGAGCTTCAAAAATGCTGAAAATTGTTAGGCCTTAAGAACCACTTCAATATTGCCAACATGAAAACTGCAAAGCACATGCTTCTAATAAAGACAGCTGTCACACCAGCAGTGCCAGCTCATAAAAATGCTATATATTGCTACCAGATGCATTTCTGCCCTTTGGTCTTCTCAAAGGTCTTCAAGCTGTGTATCTCTGTGCATTGTATAAAACATAATTTCCCTTTCTGTGTTGCAGGAGAAAGGAATGTGCCCAGATGAGTCCTGGTTAAAATGAAACTCTGAACTCCGCTGTGGCCTCCTGTGCTGTGGGTTATCTTTGCTCATGCTTAGAAGATCGGGCTCAAGGGTCTGCATTGGCCATGTTGAGCTCTATGATCCTATAAGCTTCTTTGCATTTTGGGTGTCATGGTGGAAACTCAGTGGAGCCACTATTAGGGATGGGCAAAAAATGTTCAAATTGTACAAAATGTGAAGGTTCGAAACTTCACATCCAAATTGAATATTGGCTATATTCAAAGACTGATCTTCACGTGCAAAGCAAAAGCTTTTGTGCTTTTATTTGAAGCTTTGTAGCGTATTCAGAACATATTCGGGGCTGGTTAGAAGGCCTGACTAGGGATGTGCACAAATATTCATAACATTCAAAATTCATACGAGTTTGGCTGAATTTAAAACATTCAAATTCGAAAATGTCAAAAATTGACATTTGAATTCAAATTGAATGTTTCGATACATTCTTATGAAGCTTCGTATGGGGTTTGTAAGCGATATTTATGGGATTCGTATGCATTTGTATGGGATTTGCATGGGTTTTGTATGGAATATGTATGTGCTTTGCATCCATTCGTATGGGATTCGAAGGGGATCTATTCGAACAAACATGGATTTTCTTGCATTCAATTCAATACAAATCGAATATTAAAAAAAACATTCATGCATATCCCTAGACGTGATTGGCGGGGACAGGAATTTAAGTGAATTCAAAGCCTAGCACATCCAAACCAAACGAGAGGGGGGGGATTCATGCACATCCCTACAGGATGACCAGGAGTCCAAATTTTCACCAGTGGATTCTGCATATTGCACACATGACCCATAGTACTTCGCATGCTCCTTGCATATAGACCCCTGGAGTTTCTAGAAGGAACAGGCCTTGGCAGTCCCATGTGGCTACTCCAAATGAGCAAAGTTGCCACCTGAAAGTTGCGCATTGCACAACATTGCACAAACATCCCACGATGCAAACCAGTCTTACGACTCTGGGCTCACTAGCTGCTCCCGGTCAAGCTGTGGACAAGATTTTGCTTGTCTGCAGCTAGTGGTGACTCGGAAAGCTGGAGTGAGCTCCCAGATGGAGGTGGTGGAGTGGTGTGCGGACAGGCTTACCAGGAACAGCTGGAAGCACTCCAAAGAGGTAAGTGCATACAGGCCCTCCGACCGCTTCCTCATGATGGCAGAAGCAGTGCGATAAGCAAAAATTGCTTCTGCCACAATCTTTGCTCGCTACGCTGTCAATCAATCCGCCACCATTGTCCCGGTGCCAGTGACACAGCACACAGAGTGGCACCCGCATCCAGACTAGGGATATGCACAAATATGCAAAATATTCGTTATTCGTACGAATTTGGATGAATTTGGACATTCATATACTAATTCAAGATCCAGACATTCGTATGTATACAGATATGTATGCATCACGTACATATCCATAAACATCTTGTGCGTATCTGTACACATCCGTATGGATATGTACAGGATAAAAGTGGGATGCATACGGGATAAAAACAGGATGCGTACAGATGCGTATGAGATTCATATCATTAGATTCGTATTGAATATTCAAACGAATAGATACATATGTATTTGTATCGGTTTGAGTGTCCAGACATTCATTTTTCTTTATTCGTACGAATTCGGATTTTTGAATATTCGATCCGTTACAAATCAAATGTCGAAAATTGCGTTAGTGCACACCCATAATCCATACAGAAGATGGTGGCACCGGACGTGTGTCTGCAGTTAAGGTAAGTGTCCAGACGCATGGGAGATAGGTTGGCACGTCCTAGCATTCACACATGGGGCCAAGGTCACCTTTCCCGTCCCCCAGAATTTGCCCCTGGATGCACCCATCCTTAGCTGTTCACTTCTGCGTACAAACATCCCAAGGCTGCAGGTGTGTGTGTTCTCAAAGACAGGCGGGATTTGTGACCTTGAATTTAAATTCCCTGAGGCTAGTGGTCAGCTTGTCCGTCTGCTTCCTGCAACTACTGAAGAGGAGAGCAATTTAATCCAGGCCTGCCTCAAGGACCCTGACTCAAGCAGTTCGGGTGCAGAGATGGCGCAACAACTGTTTTCAAACTCCCATAAAGGGCTGACTGTACCGTGGATGGACAGTTGGGAGAAACGAGTCATGTTCACACAAAGGGGCAACTGCTCAGAATGGGAAACAGGTGGACAGCACTGTGTGAAGGAACAGCAGGCCAGAGGTCCTTCTTCACACTGACCTTCCACTTACTCTTAGCGTTTCCACTCTCAGATTCATGTTCATTTTCATTTTCTGCCCCTTATCGTTAACCGTACCAAGGCTGGTTTGTTATTATAGCTGGGGATTTCATTTCAAACTACAAGTGACCTCCCAACCTTTAATAAGCTCCCAACCTGTCTAAGATTAATATAATATTGTAACCTACCCTGAGACTTCAGGTATAGGGCGGGATGGAAAGATAGATAGATAGATAGATAGATAGATAGATAGATAGATAGATAGATAGATAGATAGATAGATAGATAGATAGATAGATAGATAGATAGATAGATAGATAGATAGATAGATAGATAGATAGATACATACATACATACATACATACATACATACATACATACATACATACATACATACATACATACATACATACATACATACATACATAATAGACATATCTACCTTTTAAGAAATCACTGCTCCAAACACTGCTCAGGTTGGGGCCTTCTCAGTGGTGGCTCCCAGATTATGGAATGCTCCCCCCCCCCCAAGAGATGCATCAGACACCTTCATCTCTTTGCCATGGGTTTTGGCTAAATAAGGAAACAGCTTTCTTCTCTGCTTTCAGGGACTGTTACTCATTTAATATGTTCATTTTACATTTAGGTATATCAAGGAGCGTCTTCTCCTATACAGACCTGCCCATGTACTGAAATCTCAAGGAGAGGGCCTTTTCTATGGTGGCCCCTAGATTCTGGAACAGCCTCCCTCTTGAGTTTCACCAGGCACCTATGCTGTATAGTTTTCAGTGCCTGGTGTAAACGTATCATTTCACCCTGGCTTTTGCCGTTTAAATAACTTCCTCAGGGTGCTGTCCTGTTAGGGATGGAGGGTGGGAAGTAGGGTTGAGGTGGGAGGGAGGGGGGTTATATTTTTTAATTATGATTTAATATTTGATACGTTTTATTCTTATTGTAACCCGCCCTGGGAACATTTGTTGAAGCGCAGGATATAAATTTCTTAAATAAATAAACAATTAATAAATAAACAAATAATTTAGTTTTTAATGTTCACGTGTGAAGCCAAAGCCCCCTCACATTCACGGGGGTGGGGGGGGTGTTGCACAAAATCAAATATTCCCCCTTTCAATTCACTTTGTCTGCATTGCACCTCTCACACTCTGTTTGCCACCATTCAGCCTGATTACTGCTGATGCCTCCTGCTGCAGTCAATCCAGATCTAGCTAATCCGGATTCACTATTATGGAAGAAGAAGAAGAAGAAGAAGAAGAAGAAGAAGAAGAAGAAGAAGAGTTGGCTTTTCTAGCCCACTTTTCTCACCCATATAAGGGGACTCAAAGCAGCTGACAAACCTTCTGTTCTTCTCCCCACAACAGACACTCTGTAAGGTGGGTAGGGCTGTGAGAGCTCAGAGAGAGCTGTGACTAGCCCAAGGTCACCCAGCTGGCTTCGTGGGGGAGTGTGGAATCAAACTCAGAATTCCCAGATAAGAATCCGGCTCCCTAACCACCACACCAAATTGGTAGCAAATGCAGTAAATGTATTTTGACTTTATAATCTGAATTGTTGATTGTTCAATGGAACTGTAAGTCACCTTGAACACATGATGTGGAAATGTTGCGCAAATCTAATGGAAACATCTTCTTCCCAATGCATCACATGCTCTGTTCCTTGGCTCTTGGCTTTCCAAAACAAAACAAAACAATGGCATCCCTGTAAGAGATGCAGTCACACAAACACAGGTTTTCACGCCCTTCTATCTCATTTCCCCCAGACCTGTTCACAAACCAGGCTGGACCGAGAGGGGAATTCCAGGCTGACATTAATGGGATCTTAAATAATGCACTTTGCTTCCAAGGTCAGCTGGGTGGCTGTAAATGTCACACCAGCAGTAGCATTTTCTGGGTTCCCAGGGGAAAGATAACACCACAGCTGGCTGTCCTACCGCTCACCGCCTGTCATCCATCAACTGCGTTCTCAGTTTTGATGGAGATGGCCTGTCCTTGCCTAGAATTCTTTGTAAGCCAGAACGGATTGGTGAATCCCGAATTCTTGGGCCACAGGAATTCCCTTTCCTCTTACTCTCTCATGGCAAGAGGATGTTTAAACAGTCTAAGAATCACCATTGTCCATTAAACAGTCTGAGAACCACCATCATGGTTACACTCGTATCATTTCAGCTGTACAGAACCTTTAAGGAAGCATTCACATATGGTAAAAAAAGGAGCCCTGGTGGTTCACAAGTGGGATAGTTCATTTTGCCACTCCATTCCATCCAATCTTGTGAATATCCTAAGCTAGAAAAGGTGGACTGAAGATGGGATGGGAGCACAAGGTACATGCAGTATTGTCTCTGAGGCACTTTTGAATCCAGCATCAGGGTGATTCCGCACTGGCTGGTATACTGGACCAGCAGGCATGCTAGAAGCCTCCCTTCCCCATGCTGGATCAGGGACTGCAGTGTAAAGAAGGGCCCACTCCCAGGGGGCAGTCTAAAAGGGTAAAGTCTAAGGGGCAGTCTAAGGAGGTTGAGTCTAAGGGGCAGTCTAAAAAGGCGGAGTCTAAGGGGCAGTCTAAAAGGGTGGAGTCTAAGGGACAGTCTAAGGGGGTGGAGTCTAAGGGGCAGTCTAAAAAGGAGGAGTCTAAGGGGCAGTCTAAAAGGGTGGAGTCTAAGGGACAGTCTAAGGGCCAATCTAAAAAGATGGAGTCTAAGGGACAGTCTAAGTGGGTGGAGTCTAAGGGGCAGTCTAAAAAGGCAGAGTCTAAGGGGCAGTCTAAGGGGCAGTCTAAAAGGGCAGAGTCTAACGGGACATTATAAGGGGGCGGAGTCTAGGAGGGCAGTGTGCAGAAGGGAATCCCAATATGCTTGCTGTTTCAGTATACCAGCCAAGGTATGTTCTCAGGGAAACTGGGCTGCCTGCAACCATTTCTACATGTATGAAAGCAGCCTGATCTTCTTTGCACCCTGTGAGGGGAGCCAGGTGCCATACAAGGGGGAAAAGAGCCTGGGAGGATAACACAATCATAATGCCTGCGGGTTTGCCGAGTGTCCGGATCTCAGCTGTTACAAGCCATACGCTCTCCTGGTTAACAGTTTGACCTTTCTCAATAAATCCTGCTTAACGGCACATCAAGGTCAGGAAGAGAAGCCGGTCCACCTTCCGTGTCGGAGTGGGGATGGAGATTGATATTCTGTCTGGAAGAGGAAAACAAGCAGACGTGACTTTGGCCGTAACAGAGAGAGCAGACTGTGATTTCGAAGCTGATCGACAAGAAAAACCAGTTTGAAAAAAATCAGCGAAACTGTGGGGTTGTTTGTGCAATACTGACGTTGCTGTGGGAAATGTTCATGCGGTGGTTGAAGACGTCTGCTAGCTCAGCTTCTTCAGTAAGCTAAGAAATGTGACAGGCTTGTCTCTGTGTTTCTAAATATCTCACTACCTGTATGATTTTGGGGTCGGGGCCCCTGCCTGAATCAGGCCTGGAATGGAAATGAAGGTTTGTGGGAAAGTCTGCAATTCATATGCAATTCATATATATATAAAAGTACCTCAGAGGCAGATCAAGAATATTTTTAAGGTGGTGTAGTCAGTCATAAGCCAGTCATATATCAACCTTCACAATATTTTGTTATGAGCAAGAAGATGTTTTGGCTATGATCTCTCCTGCCCTCAGGCCACTCCCAGACGTCCCAGAAAATTACATTTTTTTAGCAATATTCTGGAGTAAAAGTTCTTCCAGAATCATTGCTGGCTCATCAGACTGATGACCAAGAGCACTGGCAAAGCCTCCTCTTCCACACTGGTGTCACACATCTGGGTATTTCAGTGGTGTGAAATACCCAGAAGCACTGGCACAGGGGGGGCATTTTTACCTCAGATTCAGCCATGCACATGTGTGTGTGTGGGGGGGGGTTTGTATATCACCTTGGGCAAAATTTTCTTTTGGAAAAGAGGAATACAAATACAAATGGAAATAGAAATTTTATTCTGCAAGGATTGTGCTTCCAAACAGGCAGGTTTTTGTCCTGTTCTGGGAAAACTTGCCTTGAGGAGGGATGTGCATGAATCGAAGGGGGGAATATTCAGCACTGTGAAAACAACCCCTCATGAGTGTGGGGGGCTGCAGTTTTATGTGCAAACATCAATCAAATGTTCTTACATGAAGGGAACCCCGCCATCCCTTCTTTCCAACCCTGCCTCACCCCCTCACTCGTCTTTCACCGCCGCCGCTGCTTCACACTCTCCTCTTGTGAGGTAGGTGGGGCTGTGAGAGTTCAGAAGAGAGCTGTGACTAGCCCAAGGTCACCCAGCTGGCTTCATGGAGGAAGAAGAAGAGTTGGCTTTTCTGCCCTGCTTTTCTCACCCATTTAATGAGGCTCAAAGTGGCTGACAAAGCTTCAGTTCTTCTCCCCACAGCAGACCCTCTGTGAGGCAGGTGGGGCTGTGAGAGCTCAGAAGAGAGCTGTGACTAGCCCAAGGTCACCCAGCTCGCTTCATGGAGGAGAGTGGAATCAAACCCGGTATTCCCAGACAAGAGTCCGGCTCCCTAACTACTAGACCAAACTGGAGAAAAATGCCAAATGAAGCCTTAGGCCCTGCCGGCTTGGGTCCCTTTTCTTGCTACTCAAGGAAAACTCTCAGAACTGCTTTGCCATTTCAAGTGCCCCAAAGGTCAGGAAGAGGGAGCTGTAAAGTCATGGGACAGAAATTCCACAGAGCCACAAATTAGCATTCGGTATCTGAGCAGAAGAGGGGCATGATCTTCAAGAGCCCAGGAAGGCTGATTATGCTTCCCAGAGAGGGGGAAGAAAGGAAAATCCTTCTCACCCACTGAAACCCATGGCTGGAATCCAAGGACAGAGCACATTAACTGTTTAACCAGGGCAGAAAGTTTCAGCAGAGTAACAGGACAAGGATTGTGGTTTGTGAGAAGGGCTGTTGCCACACATGCTGTCTGGAAGGCTCTTGTGACTGTAACAATTTACCTCTAGGTTAAGCTGGTGCTATTAGTCTAAATACACTACTAGAAATAGTGGCTACTAGAATGGGAAACCAAAATGGTTAAGGAGCTGGAATACCTCCCTTACGAAATCAGGCTGCAATGTCTAGGCCACCTCTGCCATGAGAGATGGTGCTTAAAAGGGGACCTTACTGAAGTGTATTAAATCATGCATGGCGTAGAAAAGGTGGATAGAGAAAAATTATTTTCTCTATCACACTAGAACCAGGGGTCACTCTATTAAGCTGATGGGTAAGTGAGTCAGATCAGACAAGGGGAAGTATTTCTTCACCCAAAGGGTCATCAGTCTATGGAATTTGCTGCCGGAAGAGCTGGTAACAGCAACCAACCTAGATGGCTATAAGAAAGGTTAAACAACTTCATGGATGACAGGTGTATCAATGGCTACTAGAATGGATGTCTTGATGCATCCTGAAGGCTGGAGAGACAGGCAAGATCCCTCTAAAAGCCATTTGCAAGGGTTTAAGATGCTTTTATGAAAGTTTTAGAGAAATTCATGGATGACAGGTGTACCAATGGCTTCTAGAATGGATGCCTGGGGACCATCTCTAGGTTGGAGAGGCAGGTAGGAAGCAGGGATTCAAGATGAAGGTTTTACCTTTGTGCTCTGCTTGGGAAGCTCAGAAGCACTTGGTGGGCCACTGTGTGAAGTAGATGCTGGACTAGATGGGCTGTGACCCAATTCAGCAGGGCTTCTCTTATGTTCTTATAGAAAAATCCGTGGATGACAGGTGCATTAACTAGAGTAAATGCCTAGGTAGTGCCTCCAGGTTGGAGAAAAAGGCAGGAGACCTCTAAAGGCCATTTGCAAGGTTTAAACGGCAAGTGTGGGCCTCTGTGTGAGACAGGATGCTGGACTAGATGGGCTGTGGTCTGATCCAGCAGGGCTCCTCTGATGCTCTTGTGTTCTTATGGGGCATTTGCTCCCTCCTTCCTTCCCCCAACTGTTTGTGGTTTTCTAAACCGGCAGACCTTGTAAGAGAAGTCCAAAATCCATTTTGAATGGAACGAGGTAATTTGTTCTAGTCTGAAAATGCATCACACAAGCATCTTTCAGTGAGAGGAAGTGAGGGCTTAATCAATTACCGTCAGAGCATGCGCTAAAAGTCCACACCTGTTCCACAGCACAGAAGGACTCCCACTCTTTTCCCATTCAAACCAGCACACCAGGGCTGAGGAATTCTCTTGGGTGGCTCTTTCTGTACCTACTTGCTCCAGTCAATTGTCCACGTACAGCTGCTTCCCAGAATGGCTCAGACAGCATCGGTTCAGAGTGAAATCTGGGGCCTATTCAATAGGGATGTACACAAATGTCTTTTCAAATCGAATACCAAAACATTCTGTTCGATTTGAATTTTTAGAATCCGAATGCAACAAAATCCGATTCAAATTTAATACGTACATTCGAATCTATTCGTTCAAATGTTAGATTCGAATCTGAAGATACGAACGCTCACAGATACATATGAGATGCACACAGATAGGAATCTGAACATTTCGTATCTGTACATTTTAATGTTTCAAATCATTTGAACAAATGTTTTGGGACATTCAAAATTCATTTGAATGTTTAAATTCAAATGTGTAGACATTCTATTCGAGTTCGAATGTCCACATTAGATCCAATTCGATTGAATTTCAAATGTTTAGAACATTTGTGTATATCCCTACTATATGTACTACAGCTGGTAGTTAAAAAGTTATATTTTTGATAGATGTATTAAAAGCAAAAGCAAATAATTCTTTACGTTAGTGACTTTTGTTCCTGAATTTCATTTGCTATATCTTCAATTGAAAGTTGGTATTTCGTACACT